>OY288292.1:23631509-24158263 GCA_958450335.1 Hibiscus tridactylites
TCCTTAAGTGGGGGAGAGTTGTAACACTCGGGTTTAGGGGTCGGGTGAAAATAATACTAAAATAATGTTTTGGGTTTCCATTTTTGTCTTAAAAATTTAATTTACATGTTGGATTAATTTTGGAATTAAATTAGAACACTAAATCTCTTGGAATTCAAGATTTTTGGAGATAGCCATTCATTAATGGAAATATGGTAATTATTTGGAACTTCTAAATAAACACCATTTTATTTCAAACACTTTACTATTCATCATCCTCTTCTCTCCCCTTTCCATCCTTTCCAATGTCAAAACCCCCTCCCTCAAAATTACTATTCCATTTCATAACTTGCTCATTCTTGAAGATTTTTCAAAGGTAAACTCATTTTTGACCCGTCCTCGTCATTCTCTTCAAGTTAATACCCTTAGTTTTCATTTTGTCCATGTTTTTGAAGTTTGAGGTTTTGGGGATTTTTTATTAAAAATGCTATCTTTATTGTTTTTAACTAAAGATTTTGAATTGTTAATGTTATATTAGTTGTTTATAATCTAAAAGGTCCAATACACTTGATTTTTACAAGGTTTTTTGGTGTTTCCCGAACTTGGGTTTTGGGGAGGTTTTTGGAGGGTTTTAAGTTGAGTTTGGGGGTGTTTTATGTGGAAATGTGATGGCTGATGGTTAGACTATATGTGAGGGTTGTTTTGAAGGCTTTTGGGAGTAACTTAAGTGTTGGAATCATTGGATTTAAGTGGTGCTTAGGGGCTGCTCGGGAATGTGGAATTTGGGGTTTTGTTTTAGTTGAAATCACGTGTCTTGTGCTTGGTTTGTGTTCCAGATTGACTACTTTGAAATGTGGACTGATTTGTGGCTATTTTAATTGTGTTAGGATGATTAGAAGCAAAGAATCTGGTTGGTGAAGCTTCGGGGACGAATCCGGAGATTTTGGAGTCTTTAGCTTGGTTCTCGATCTTCTTGTGGGTAGCATCAGTGAGTAGAATTGTTAACCTTTGATTTGTGTTCGAAATGAACTCTTGAGGGGTTTGGGTGGGACCTAGATGGTTCACCTAAACCCGAGTGTAAGTTACTACTCATATGCTTTGTTATGAGTGGATGAATGGCTGTGTGTTGTGATTGTCATGTGCATCTTGAGTTGTCTTATACATTTGTTAATGTGTAGTCGTGTTGAAGTCGAGCCTCACGTGATGGTTGTCTTAACTACGGTGATGTGTAGTCCCACCGGTAGTGACTAGTAGGAAAGTACTTTGATGTGTAGTCCCAATGGAAAACTACTAGTCGAAACGGTGATGTGTAGTCCCACCGTGTGTATGTTGGTTGTGCATGTGCAAACCATGTGTAGTTTGATGAGAAAGTCATTCGTGCATCCATTGTTTTATTTTCATTTACGAAAAGTGTTTTGAAAACTGCATGTTTGTTGAATTGTAGAGCTTCTCTCACTAAGCTCGTTAGCTTACGCTCTCTTCATTTCCAACATACAAATCGTTAGAGTTCGTGAGGCAAGTGGGCAAGGGAGAAGCTTTTGGAGTTCTCAAACTAGCTCAAGTATGATTTGCGTTTTGTAATAATGCCTAAACGACGGGGTATAGACTTGTAGGAGTTGGTGTCAAACTCCTTAGGTGATTTGTGTTAGTTGAGCATGCTAATTTATTGATGTGTTATGTCTTAGTTTTGTGGATTGAGGACCATGCCTATTTTGTGCTTATTTGTTCATGTTTAAGTTTCTATGAACTTGACCTATGGATGCCTTGCTTGGATGTTTAAAGCATGAACCCTTATGAATGCTATGTATGCTTCCTTCTGAGTATTGCATGGATCCATTGAATGCATGACCCTTGTCCGTATCTAATGCCTTGTTGTTGTATTATGGTTGTGAATGTTGTATGTATGCTTGTTTGTGCTTAGGAGAGTCCTAAATTGCATCTAGAGTGAGGGTTTAGAGTCCTTAGCAGCTTTCTAGAGTGTTGCAGTGCAAGGCGTATCGGTACGCCCAAGGGTCATATCGATACGGTCTTGCACTTATAGGCACAATTTAAGCCTAGCGTATCGACACGCGGGGGTGTATCGATACGCCAATTGCTCATTGGAGATCTGAGTTTTAGATGAGATTTTGGAGTATCGGTACGGGTTCTAGGCGTATCAGTACGGTTTTGTATCGTTGACTGCGAGATTTTGACCGAGGAGGGTGTATCGATACGCCCAAGGGCTGTATCGATACGGTCCCCTGAGTTGACTAGAGGCAGTTGACTTGATCAAGGATTATCGATACCCTTGTCTGGTGTATCGATACGGCCTACTGTGTAAGTTTGAAATGGGCTGTTTAAAGTGTTAATTTGGTCTGGTTGCTTTTATTCCGTTGTACTTTCGTTGTATTGATCACATAGGAAATAAGTATGCCTTTAGACAAGATATGATTGAAGAAATTTTTCTAGGGTTGCTAACCGAGGTGGGACCTTAACGGGTTTCACATCGGTTTTCCCCGAGTAGCCTACTTGGATCGGTCAGTCATCCAGACCGGGACGAGAAGGTTACACATTCTAACACTATAAGTTAACCTTCAATTACATAATCAAGCATAAAGAACATCATTCTAACTATTTTCATATCTAAAAATATTTTTTAAAATATTTTCCCTCAACTTCTCTATATAGCCAAATGGTTCTTATATCATATACCATAGGATTTTTAGCACTTTAAGCATAGAAACAACATCACAACCTCATTTTCAACTTGAATAAACCTTAAACCATGAAATTCCAACATGTCTTTCATTCACCTTAACCATCAATATCAACTTAGAAGCAACAAAACCATGTAAAAATTGTATCAAATGAAAGAGAATTTAATGGAGAATAACTGTAACCCCTTTAGCCCGGCCTAGACGCTTGACCCGAACTACGAAGATTACACGGGGAAAACCAAAGTCAACCCAAAAGTCAACCTTGATTAACGACCTTTTTTCCTTTTTATCTTTTCTAGATGCACATTAAGCCTATGTGATTACTTAAGAATCATAGGAGAGAAAGGCACAGTGATCGGAATTCAATTAGGGATTCAGTTGAAAGAATTACACTTTTAGGGACCAAAACGTAGATTTTGGATAATATAAGAACTTTGCATATTTTAAGCTTACCAATATGTAATTAGTCATATTACATGCCTCTTTGTCAAATATAAGCTTAAAAGGACATTCCAAGCTCAATCGATTGCATGCACAACATCCTGGACTAAAATGTAAAACATGAGAACTTGAAACAATTCAAAACACAGCCCAACGGTCAACCGTTTCGGAACGCTGACCCTGGTATCGAAACGGAGTTGACCGTTTCGGTACTCGGGTGCGTTCCGAGACCAATATCGAAACAGGCCTCTCTAGTAGCTAAAGTGTTCCGAAACACCTTCACCCGTTCCGAAACACTATGGCCATTTTGGGCCCCTGTTTCGAAACATATAAGGGTGTTTCGATACACCCTGCCCTGCAACCTTACAAATTTCTGGGTTTTCACATCTTTTCAAAATCAAACATGTCCCAAATCATACCATAACATACCAGTAACATGATTAGACATTAAAGAACATATTTAAGAAGCTTAAGCTAAGAATGACATCAAACAAGTGAACATTTAGTCTATAGGCATGCTTCCTAACCACAACACCAAATAGAGACCACAAACCTCAAACCAAACCATATAAGACCATTTACAAACTTCAAAAACCAACACAAACTTGCCACAAACATAGGGAGTTCCAAATACATCTCTCAAAAACAACCTTGAAGCCCCATTTCCAAATATCAAAACTAGAGTATGTAAAAACATCACCATACATGAGCTTTACACTTCCTTGGATGTTCTTAACCTTCTCGCTGCCCAAAACTTGTCTGAATTATCTGCATTGTTGGTAAAAGAGAGCGTAAGCACATTTGCTTAGTGAGGCAAGCTCTAAAGAAAACCAGCACAACAATGCATTATTCAAAACACTTTCTCAAAAGCCATTTTCAACAACATGCTCATTCTATCTCATGCTTGAAAACCATTTCAAAGCAAATCTTCATTTGCAACCACATGTACCTCTATTCTATCTCATGCATTTAAACCAATGCAAATCTCATGGCAAGGCCATACACATGCTTGTGAAAACTAAAGCATTTCATATACAAATCTCATATGCATTTCTCATAGCATAAATCATCTCAACATTTGGTACATGTGAATCAAATACATCTTCATATATTATATTGGCATTTCACATTTCATCTTTACTCGGATATGAGGATTAGCTTGACTCAAAGTCAAGTCCTACCCCGGTGGAATCTCTCATCACCGGACTCTCATGGCGGTATCTCTCATCGCCACAAAGCTTGGGTATTTCACCAAGTCCTACCCCGATGGTATCTCTCATCATCGGATTCTCACTTTGGATCGGGATGGCACTACCCCCATTGCCCGACTCCAAAGAGAACCTACGAATTTTTAGATTATAGTGCACTCTCATCCTATTGATCGATCAATTATATCCGCTAAGTATCTCATCTTCTATGCCAATATATCATGTCAAAACATCATCTCACCTACTGTTTTTATGCAATATTTCTCAAGTCTTTTTCATCTCATTTCAAAATCACATCTCATGCTTTGCATTAAATCAAAATATCAAAACTCTTCAATGCAACATGCTATCTCATGAAAACTCTACAAAGCATCATCTTATGCTACAAATCATGCATAAAACAGTAGGAATTTCTCTATCTCAAAACAAGAGCATGTAAAAGCATTTTAGGGGCAACAACCACATATTTGAGAGCAAATCTAGCCATACTTACTTTCGGACTTAGGATGGTGTTTCAAACCAATCCTAAATCCCCAAACCTTGTTTCTTTGTCCCTCAAGGACTTCTAAAACCATTCGCACTCACCGATTACGTTTCGCTTGCTTGCCGAAACGATATCTAAGCTCCCGGCACTTCCAGATCACACCAAAAGCGTCCGAAGATGTCTCCCATGTTTATTACACATAAGAGCAGAGGATTAATGCATCATCATGCATTGAAATCACCAGCCAACTAAACAAACTCGCTGCTCTACTCAAAAGCACCATTTCAGCTACCCAAAACAACCGAAATCATCTCCAAACTCTTCCAAAACAAAGCCCAACCAAGATATATCACTTCTAATCATTTCTAAACCTCAATCAACACCAAAAATCACCATAAACTCGTCCTTATACCTCTAGCTACATCAGAACACCAAAACCACCCCAAAAACCACCAATCTAGCATGCAAAACTTAGGAATCCAAACCTATTCAGGATTTGTTTGATAAAACCTCATTTATAACATCAATTACCATCCAAAATACATTATAAATCAACCTCAAAATAGAGCCTAACCAATAGTTACGAAAATCATCAAGATCTCACCAAGAATCTTGAGTTTTAACATAATTTCATGTTTCTAACATTAAAGCAACTAAAAAATCATTAACACATGATTGATAACTTGGGAATTTCAGTAAAGAACTGCTCATTAGAGGGGAAGGATGAAGCTTACCTCTAATGGCTGATTTCTCCTTAGTTTGGGCAAGTTTTCTTGAAAATCCAAAGTGAAAACAAGGGGATTTGATGAGGAAAATATTAGGAATCCATAGGAGATTGAAATCTCATCAAAAGGGATAAAAATCCAATGTTCCATGTTAGTTATTCTAGAAATAAGCATGGAAAAGACATTTTTACCCTTGCTTGATATTTAAAAAAATATCTCAAACTATTCGATTCAATCTGATTATCCAGATTTCCCCTCAAATTTAACTCATTATAGCTTTTAATACGAATTTCGTACCAAAAATTTGGCTAACTCGAAAATGTCATTCTTGGGGGTAAACTATTCATTTACGGGACTAAAATACATAACTTCTAAAAATAACAATTTATTCCCTGAAATTTTCCTGAGTTTACACTTTTTCCCCTAAACATTTCATTTTATTCATTTTGGTCACTAACAAAAATTTTAGGTATTACAGTTCTTCCCCTTTAAGAAAATTCTTCCTCAAATTTTCCTTATGTACTTGATTCAAAAAGGTATGGATACTATTTCCTCAAAGTTTCCTCCGTTTCCCAAGTAGCTTCATACACCTTGTGATTTCTCCACAAGACTTTCACCAAAGGAATCTTATTTTTCCTTAGTTGTTTTTCTCCTCAAGCTAAGATCCTTACCGATTCTTCTTCGTATGTCAAATCCGGTTGAATCTCAATTTCTTCCGGTGTGATGATATACAAAGGATCTGATCGATATCTTCGCGGCATGGATACATGAAATACATCATGGATTTTACTCATCTCTGGTGGTAATGCTAGTTGGTACACCACCGAGCCAACCCTTTTCAAAATTTCATAAGGACCAATGTATCTTGGACTAAGTTTACCCTTTCGTCCAAATCGTAAGATCTTTTTCCAAGGTGAAACTTTCAGAAACACATTGTTTCCCACTTCAAACTCAATATCTTTTCTTTTAAGATCTGCATATGACTTTTTCCTGTTAGAAGCAGCTTTGAGGTTATCTTGAATTATTCTTATCTTTTCTTCCACCTCTTGAACAAGATCGGGTCCAATGATCTTTCGATCCTCCGGCTCGAACCAATTTAATGGTGTTCGACATTTCCTTCCATACCTCATAAGAAGCCATCTTTATACTTAATTGATAATTTTTGTTGTAAGCAAACTCAATTAAGGGAAGATATTTTTTCCATGAACCAACAAAATTCATTATACTCGCTCTAAGCATGTCTTCAATTATTTGGATAATCCTTTCTGATTGTCCACCAGTCTGAGGATGAAAAGTAGTACTGAAGTGTAGCCGAGTTCCCTAAACTGGTATGAAGTGTGCCGGTTCAGTCAATCGATCCACAATCACCCAGATCAAATCTTTCTTGTTTGGTGTTAGCGGCAAACCTGTTACAAAGTCCATAGTGACTTGCTCCCACTTCCATTGTGGAATTGACATTGGTTGTAGAAGTCCTGATGGGACTTGATGTTTTGCTTTTACTTGTTGACAAGTTAATCATTTAGCAACAAACTATGTGATAGCTCATTTCATCCCAACAACCAATATCGACTCTTTATATCTTGATACATTTTGTTGCACCTCCATGATGCATAGTAAAAGGACTGAAATGTGCCTCCATTAGAATTTCCTTCTTTAATTCCTCATCATTAGGAATGTATATACATCCCTTATAGTATAAACACCCATTGAGTCTTATTTTAAAACCTTTAGATTCTCCACATTCAACTTGCTTAATCTTTTCCAAACATTCTTCATCCTTTGCTTGTAACTCTTTAATCCTTTCTATCAAAATAGGCTTAATCCGAAGTTCAACCACTATTGCACCATTTTCTTGATATTTTAACTGAGCATTTAATGTTCTCAAGGCAACAAATGTCTTTCGGCTAAGTGCGTCTGCTACAACATTAGCCTTTCCTGGGTGATAGTCAATAATCACATCATAATCTTTGATCAATTCTACCCACCTTCATTGCCTCAAGTTAAGCTCCTTCTGAGACAACATGCATTTCAAGCTTTTATGATCATTGTAAATATAACATCTTTCACCGTATAAGTAGTGACGCCAAATCTTCAAGGCAAACACCACCACAGACAACTCTAAATCATGAGTATGGTAATTTTTTTTCATGATTTTTGAGTTGTCGAGAAGCATATGCTACCACCTTGCCTTCCTGCATCAGTACACACCCCAAACCTTTATGGGATGCATCACTATAAATTTTTAATCCTTTCTAGATTCTGGTTGTACCAAGACATGAGCTTCCGTTAATATCTTCTTCAGCTTATCAAAGCTTTTCTAACATTTGGCTGACCAAACAAATGGCATATCTTTCCTTAACAAATTAGTCATTGGAGCGGCAATCATCAAAAAATCTTTCACGAACTGCAAATAATAACCCGCTAATCCCAAGAAGCTTCTCACTTCGGAGACATTTTTAGGAATTTTTCCATTCCAAGATTGCTTGAACCTTCTAAGGATCAACTCGAATCCCTTCGGCTGAAACTATATGTCCAAGAAAAACTACTTCTGATAGCCAAAATCCACACTTAGACAGCTTTGCATATAATTTTTTTTCTCGGAGGATCTGAAGAACTATTCTGAGATGAGTATCGTGATCCTCTTTCATTTTATAGTAAACCAATATATCATCTATGAATACCACCACAAACTGGTTTAAATAGGGTTGAAACACCTGATTCATTAAATCCATAAACGTTGACGGTGCATTGGCGAGTCTAAAAGGCATTACCACAAACTCATAATGCTTGTATCTCGTTCTAAAAGTTGTTTTTGGTATATTTGCTTCTTTGATCTTTAATTGATGATACCCTGATTGAAGATCAATTTTAGAAAACTTCGTAGATCCTTTAAGTTGATCAAAAATATCATCAATCCTGGGAAGATGATATTTATTCTTCACCGTCACTTTATTAAGTTGACGATAATCCACACAACCTCATTGATCCATCTTTCTTTTTCACAAACATGACTGGACCTCCCCAAGGTGATATATTAGGCCGTATAAAACCTCAATCTAATCATTCTTGTAATTGAGCCTTCAGCTCTCTAAGTTCTGTAGGAGCCATCCTGTAAGGTGCCATTGATATTGGTGATGTTCCAGGAAGCACATCAATACTAAATTCCACCTCTCGATCTAGAGGTAACCTCGATAATTCATCTGGGAAGACATCTGTAAATTCTCGCACCGTGTGTATATCTTCCAGATTTGTCTTTTTTATCACATGAGCTAAATAGGCTTCATACTCGTATGATATTAACTCCCCAACAGTTACAACTGATGTCACATTCCTCTGATTATCCAACTTTTCACATATAAATATTATTTCTGAACCCTCTAGTTCCTTTTAAAATTACTCTTTTAAATCAGCATTCTATCGTAGCATCATATGTCGATAACCAATCTATTCCAAGAATGACTTCAAACTCTTGGAAGGGTAATTCCATAAGATCAGCTCAGTCTATTGAACTCACACTCATATTCATAAATTGACTTGCCATGTTGTTTCAGATTCAGGAATTGTTGTCTCATTTCTTCGATAAACACGTCCCCGATATATTTTTCCTTGAATTCTTTCAAAAAGAATTCCCATGTAGTCTGCTCTGGAGGAACTTGTGCAGTAATTACATTCCACCACATGCTCGCTTGTTCCACCAACAATGATACTACTCCCTCTAGTTTTCCTTGATCATCACAAGGAATTCTGCTCAGCATAATTTTAATATCATTTAAACAGTAGTCAGTAGCCATTAGAGTTGCATCAACATCTCCACGAAATTCTGGTACTTTCATCTTTCTTAATTCCTTTGGCACCGATACTGGGCTCGACGATTCATAATAGTGTCCAATGCCTGAAGAAATAAACCTTGGTCTTGTGCAGTCATATTCTGATGTTCTTGTGCTGGATGCCCTACATTTTGCTGCACAAAAGGTGGATCCTGGTTCACATCATTACTTCCACTTTGAACAGTGACATTGCCCTCAACTTCTCTACAAGATTTTTGATGATCTGACATCTGCTAATGTCACAATCTTCCCCATTAGTAATGAGTAACATTACTAATTAATAGGCATCAAAGCATATCTATACAAGTATCAGTAATTTTTGACATCCTAGTGCATATATATATTTTTCTCTCTACAAACTTGATTCATGTCAAGAACCGGCTAAACCTGTAGCTCTGATACCAATAAATGTAACACTCTTACCAGTATTTAAACATCTAACTGTTAGTCATTTAATTCTTTTTCTCTAAGTTACCCGATAAATAACTAGTAATATTAATAATCATTTCCATAAATATAATTATCCATCATATACTAATAATATAAACAAATTTATAAGTTATTGCCAACCCTATTAATACTAAACTTAACACCCACTAGTTCTTAATATATACATACCAACTAGTAATAGCAAAATATATTTAAGGATGCCATTACCGATACTGTAAAAATACTTCCTGATTCCGATGTATTTCTAACTTCTTATTCCGAACGCTAATATTTACCTACGCATGAAAACCATCACACGCTAAGTATACACTTAGTGAGGCAATAATAAAATATAGAGTGCAATGCTACATATTTATAAATGTATATTATAAGCATAACCATGCATCAAGATCATTGGATATGTCTTACCATCATGTTAACCATGTATTAACATGATATAATCAGAATATCAAATATCTTACCAATATACTTGCCATTTATCCCATAAGCTCAAAAGCTTAATAACATGTTTATCATTTATTAACCAATAAACTATAGCCCAAACATAAGACTGTGAGGATTCTGGGTACACGAGTCAAAATATGCACCGAAGTGCTATTTCGCACTGAATTGATATACTATATCGAAGTGTTATCACGAGTATGTAACATGTTGCTGGACTCTATGGCATGCCAACTATACTATGTCCCTCAAAACCGTATTTGGGCATATATTCTATATTTATTTCATCCATGACAATGTATATCATCATAATATATCCTTGTGCAGTTCATACCCCAAAATAACATTCATACCATAATGTCATATATATTAGTGATCATGTATTTATAATCATCTTTGGACATATTTAAAATATATCCAAAATGTAATCAATAATATTAATATTATGCTAATATAAATAAGGTAGACTTATCACAAGTCTTACCCTTAATGTACAAAACATCAATGTATCATGATAAATATGCATTGCACTCACCTTAACACTTTGTATATGTAAAAATTTAAATCTTCACTAAGCTTTAATGTTGATCTTTTTCCTTTCCTAGATTGCTAGCTCAATTTCAATTTTGATCACGATCTATACGTCCGTCACTTACAACACATGTACATGTTAGTATCATACTAAAATAGATACGTAATAGGAAAATAATTTCTAGAACTTCTTTCAAAGTTTATTCAATGCTAATTCTTTTCGTACGATTCATACCATTTTCGACACTTCAAATTTCCTTTAATATCTAAATCAAAAAATGATTCATAAATCATTCCAACAATTATTCAAGCATAATACTTCAATTTATAATCTGTCAATCTGCGCTACCATCAAAGAAATATTTCTATAAAATACTCTACAACTCAGAATTCAATTTAATTTGTTATAAAAGAATCTAGATTCGATAAGCTTTTTAACCATATAAACTAATAGCCCAAATTTAACTCGTACAATTAATGACGAATTTTTAAAGTCGAATTCCAGTGCTGAATTTCAGAGTAGTCTGGTACTCTATTTTCTGACCTTTCATCACTTAAAAATTTATATATTTTAGTACGAAACTCGAAATCTGTCACCGTTTCTTTTAAAAGAAACTAGACTCAATTTCCCGTCCATACATATAATATTCATCTTCTAATTTGATTTGTGGAATATTTGGTGAATTTCTTATAAAATTTAAAATTCTGAGCAGATTTCATGACTCTAATATTTATCACTTTAACCATTCCAACATTATAAATTAAACTTAAATTATATAATCAAGCATAAAGAACATCATTCTAACTATTTTCATCTATAACAATAATTTTTACAATATTTTCCCTCAACTTCTCTTTATAGCCAAATAGTCCCTGTACCATATACCATAGGAATTGCATCACTTTAAGCATAGAAACAACATCACAACCTCATTTTCAACTTGAATAAACCTTAAAATATGAAATTCTAACATATCCTTCATTCATTTTAACCACTAATATCAACTTAGAAGCAAGAAAACCATGTAAATATTATATCAAATGAAAGAGAATTTAATGGAGAATAACTTTGTATTTCATGAAAAAACTTTGAATCCAACTCTAAATGTTTAAAGTTTACACTTGAAATATTTTTTCTTCCTCCCAAATATCCTACGTATTGTTGAGAAAGATGAACAAGTTTTTTATTCCTTTTTTTTTCTTTTCTAATTATGCCAAAATGACACTAATATCTAATATAATAAATAAAAATCTTCTTAATAGGTAAATGACTATTTTGCCTTTAAAATCCAATGCCTCATAACTTGCCCCATGTCAAAATATTCATTCAATAGTCAAAGAATAAACCAACTAGTTAGTAGTTATCCATTTTGCCCTTGTAATCTTCTAAAATTAAAATCTTGCCATTTTCATCCAACGGTTCATATTTAACATGGAAAAATTAACATAAATCCAATGGTCCATGTTAGTTCTTCTAGAAATAAGCATGAAAAACACATTTTTACCCTTGCTTGATATTTAAATAAAATATCTTAAATTATTCGATTCAATCTGATTATCCAGATTTTTCCTTAAATTTAACTCCTTATAGCTTTTAATACGATTTCCGTACTAAAAAACCAGGTAACTCAAAAATGTCATTCTTGGGGGTAAACTATTCATTTATGGGACTAAAATACATAACTTTTAAAAATTACAATTTAGTCCCTAAAATTTTCCCAAGATCACACTTTTGCCCCTAAACTTTTCATTTTATTCATTTTGGTCACTAACCAAAATTTGAGGTATTACAATAAATATAATATTATAATATTTTATAATTAAAATATTTCCATAAATATTTATGTAATTAATATTATTTTATAAAACTAATACTTTTTAGATAAAAATAAAACCAAAATACAAGTTAAATATATTTTTTTAACATGATTATAAGTTCTAAGCTTGACTTAATGGTTTATTTTGGACTAAAATTCCAAAGGTCTTTAGTTTTGTTATGCCCGGTTACATTCTATAATAGAAAAGTACTAAAAATGCAATATTATAAAATAATATTAGATTAAATTATAAATTTTGAAATAAATAAAGATCAATTTTGTATTAAATAATATTTTAAAAATTAAACTAAAAAATTAAAAATCAGAAGACTGCAGTCTATCATTTTCATTAAAGTCAAATACATTTTTTGTCAGATATGTCACATAATGCGATATTAATGGTCAAAGAATTTTTAGCATGTTGATGTGAAATTAGTAACAGAGATAAATGTTAGAGGGTTAAACGATAAAAAAATAAGAAACATCTCAATAAAATAAATATAATTTAGGGGGGAAATTGTGATAAAAGATGATATTTATTGTGTTTGAATTTTGAGATTAAGGGTCTGTTTGGTTTAAAAAATATTTTTATTTTTATTTTATAATTTCAATTTTAAAAAATAAATTTTTATTTTAAGTTTTTTAAATATTGAAAATATGTTTGGTTAATAAAAGTAAAATGTTGTTTTTAAAAGTAAAAATGTGTTTAGTATCTAATTTTTAGAATAAAAAATATTAAATAATTAAATAAAATATTATTATTAGAAATTTTTTCTATTATAATAATAAAAATAAAATATGATAAATAAACCAAAGTTTTAAAATCAATAAAACTGTCATTAGAAGAATTCGAACTCAGAATCAATAAAGTTAAAATTAAAAATCATTGTTTTTGTTATGAATATTTATCTATGTTGATGTCTATCATGATTAGAACTTTATCTAAGGAGATTGATTTACTTTCTCATTAGGAATATTATCCCATTTAATTAGAGTTCAATGTAATATGTACTTATTATGCCTATAAATAGATGACTTGATGAAGGCATTGTACACAAGTCTATATTTGAGAATAATACAAATCTACATTTTTCTCTCATCTCTTTGTTCTTCCATTCTTGTTCTTTGTTCTTATTATTGTTCATTGTTATTTTATTCACAACACGTTATCAGCACGACTCTAATCAACTGAGGTCTTCACTATTTGAATCCAAAAGAAGTTATTGGAAAGAATTTGATTCTAGGATAAACCAAAGATAAGTTTTTTTCTCTCTCTCTTCATTCTTTTAAATTGCCGATTGTCTTTTTCTTTATATTTTAACTTAATTTTTTTATTTAATTTTTTTGAAATGTTTGGAAGTATGTTTGATTTTATTCGAACATTGGAAAGAGATAAATTTTTGGCTTATCACAAACCAAAAGACGAATCGACAGAGACGAAGATGTTGCATTTGATGTAAATTACGTGTGTTTTCTCTTGTTCCTAAAAGGGTTAATTAGCGGTATGCTTATTTATACTTTTACTTATATGATTATATTTGATATTTTTCATATTATTATTTATGTTATTTTATTTGGTAAAAGTTAGTATTTTTAACCGTGTTTTGAGTTTTATATGATATGCTTAAATGACTTGGAAAGAGATGTGATATAAAGGGACTATGAGAAGCTATCTCGGTCATATGATATGTCTCCATTGTCCACGAGAGAAAAATCAATATCGGTAAATTTTGGTTTTATTTTTATTCTTTATATTATTATTTTAAAGTGCGATAAATCATGATGATTTTGAATTTACAAGAAGATTATTATAAAGTATATATTTGCTCGAAAGCAATATTTCTTCTTCGTCGAAAAACTCGACCATAGACTTCTCCCAATTTCAAGTTACGAAAATTCATCTTGATCCAAAAGGTTTTATGGGAGGCATTCCCTGAAGTAAATGCAAAGCATGATGTTTATTCCATGCGATTATCAATGATGGGGCATTCTCTGAAGTGAATGCAAGCATGATGTGTATTCCATGCGATTATCAATGATGGGGCATTCCCTGAAGTGAATGCAAGCATGATGTTTATTCCATGCGATTATTGGAACTGTTTCATTCCCTGAAGTGAATGCAAACGTGGTAAATCATTATTCAATTAGAGACATAATTTCGATATAATCCAAGTATATTGGCTGGACATCCCGTTCTACGAGGCTACTGGTCTCAAAAGAGGTTTTTAAAGTACCTTGTGGACAAGTTTAACAATGACGCATACGAGGATTAAATCTTTGTTCTCTGTGTTAAGGATATATGAAAAAGTTTCAAAGGCCCACTGACTCTACTCCATTCCCTGAAGTGAACGTGAGATTATATTATGGAAGGAATAAAAATCACATTAGAAGTTGTGGTCGTGGTCGAGGCTATGAATATATACATGAAAAATATGGTCATTTTAAGAATACTTCTACCCACTGGTAGTGAGGTTATAAGGATGACAAGAGCGATAAAGATAATTATAAGAAAGTGGAATCTTTTTTATTACCAATGTGATGTTATAACTATTGGTCTCGTACTTATCGTACGTTGAAATATCAACAATGATTGAATGATAAAGGAAAGAAAATAAAAGCAAATTATGTTTGCAAAAAATGACAAAGATGATATTGGTTCAACTTATTTGGAAATTGTTAGTCCAACTCATTTGGATGTTGTTGATTTCCTTATAACCCTCGAATGGAATAAATCATCTTCTAATTATTCTCATAACTTTGAAGAGAATTAATTATCTTTTTATTTATTTTACCTTATGTTTTTTTACTTTATAAATTAATTATTTACATTTTATATTTATATTCATGTTAATATTTATATTTATATATTATCATATTATTTATTTTTTTTAACATGATTACTTATCAAATATAATTTATGGTGACGATTTATGCTTAGCAGAAGCATAAGATATATTTTTCCATTTAAATGCAAGGGAAAATGTGAGTACTATATCTCAAAGTACTAAAAGTATTGATGCTCCAGAAGAGCAATAAGTTCTTGAGAGAAAGCACATTATGAAAAATGCATAATTGCGAATATTGCAATAATTACCGCTAATGGTAATAATATCGTCACCACTATAAGTGGAAATTTTAAGAGAGCAATATGAGTTCGCAAAATATTCTTTTTTGGAATTATAGATAACATATGTTATCAATTGGCATTTAAAATAAGCCAATATGGATATAAGTTCTGGTAGCCAAAAAGTCAGTTGAAAGCTCAAGAATAGCTATATATTGCTACCAAAAGATAATTTCAATTGAAAGCTCTGAAAGAGCTAAATATATTCCTATTTAAAGGAACAATTTTGATGGTCGTACTAGACATGTACGAGTGAGATTGAATTACATGTTATGGTAAATAAGAAGTTTACAAATTCAGAGATATATACACACATATATATGGTTGGCATGATCGGTTAAACCATCCTGATCAATAATGGTGCAGAAATTATTGAGATTTACATGCACGTGTATTAAAAGAACATGTAGTTCTTGTGATGCTTATTCTCAAAGGAATTGATTAAATTCCACTTATTAAAGAACATGAAGTTCTTGTGTTGCTTAATGGAATTGATTAAATTCCACTTACTAAAAGAACTTGAAGTTCTTGTGTTGTTTGTTCTCAAAGGATATAGTTGATCCCACTTACCAAAAGAATTAAAACTCGAAGTTCTTGTGCTGAAGTTGAGACTGCATGTCTTGCATATCTGAACGAAATATGGGCCCATATATCCACAAATGTGGAAAGTTTTATATGATTTTAGTATATGCATCTACATTGTTTTATCAACTTACAACCAGAAGTTTGTGAGATTGATTCTAAAAGGATTCAGATTATGCAATTAGACTATTCGTTTTGCAAAAGCTTGTGGGTTTATATTTTAGGCTATATCGGTTGTTACAAATCCTATTGATTATGAAAAATACGGTTTAGCAAATTTTTAATTGAATGCCTCCTATTTAATAGCTAAACTGTGAGAACAAAACGTTTATTATTTATATGGTATTTCCATATAGCAACACTTATACGCATCAAGCCAACGAGTTATAATAAACTCCCCATTACGATTTTACTTTTGGTCAGAAGTCATATTTTCCATTTTTGAATTTTTGAATGTGCGATATATAGTTGAATTGCTCCACCATAACGCACAAAATGGGCAAGTAAAAAGGGTTGAGAATATATATTGAGTACGAGTCTCCTTTTATGTTTAAATTCTAAACATTAATTGGAGAATCATTTTGTTGAGTGTATAAAAGTTCTATATTTTACCCCTCATTTTACCCATATTTCTGATGCATTCAAGCATATTTCATTTCATTTAGGATAGATTTCTGCATATACATCACAAGTAGATAAAATAGCACAGTTGCTACTGATTTTGGTCACTTTTGCAGGTATCTGTTGTGGCAGACTCAGAGCAGTAAAGGAGCAGAGCTGGATCACAGGACTGGAGTCGATGAGCAAACGCTGTCGTGGCCACTGCCATGGCAGCCATGACGACAAAAGGGTAAAGTGGAAAAGTGAAGTGGAGCTCGACCGATAGAGGAATTCAAGCTTGTCTGTCGTGGACCACTCCTATATTTTTCTAAACCCTGAGGCAGAATGAAGGCTAAGCCCAAAGTTCAAGTAAGAAACCCAAAGCAAGAAAAGAGGATGAATTAAAGGCATCTACTCAGAAGATTTAATCTTTAATAGAGTTGTACTTTAGTTTTAACTTGTATTCTTTCCATATTAGAAAACTTGGACCTAAGGCCTATATAAAGGCATGTAATTAGACCTAGGGGAGAATAACTCATTCCTAGACGTCTTCCCCAAAACCCTTGTCGTTTTCCCCCTTCTCATCATGTTCTAAACTTCCCCTAGGGCTAAGGGTTGATTCTATAAAGTAGTTGCAATGATTGTACTGTTTTAGGAATTTTCTGTTCAATCAATAAAACTTCAAGTTTATTTATTCTGGTTTTCATATCTCGCAAGAGTATCGAGAGAGCATTGTGAGGTTATCCATTTGTTTGATATCGGGAGAGTCAAGCATACGAACGGAATAAATATGAGTTTTCCAGTTTATGGTTAAACCATCTCGGCTTAGAGATAAGTACGAGGTTTAGTGGCTACGGAAGAATTCGACAACATTGGTGTTCACCCTTCGATTTACGTCGGGAGGTATCATCTAAGAAATGTTCATCAACAACACTTGGGCCTAGGGATAGGACAAGTCATAGCAGGGATTATTGCCAAGCTTGAAGTACAGAGTTGTGTGATCGCTGCCGCGACATCAACAGACTTCTACCACGACAGGTGCTGCCGCGACAGGGATGACAACAGAACATAAGTTTCTATTCAATGCAACACCTGCACTACTGAGCAATTCAATACCGGCCTATTTCTTAAACCTGATTCTCTTATCTTTTATATTACTTGTTTCCAATAACACTTTACAGTCAATCTAAACTTTTTCTCTCTCCCTCGTGTAGCAATTCCAAGATAAAGTTTTTTCCAGTCCCTGTGGAGACGATATCCGATACTCCAAGTATCACTTTACTACTTGCGTCGTGTACACTTGCACTATTTGCGATAGGACTTTTGACACGCAACACATTTATTAGATGATTTTTCTCAACATTAGGGGGAGAGAATAATCATATGGATAAAGAAGGAAATGAATTATCATTATCTAGATCCTCAAATATGAACTAAAAGTTCATAAGATAATTCATGTTATTTCATGTCAACTTCAAGACATATTTACTGACCTAATGAGAGTAATTAAGTCTCATATACTAGCTGAAATGCTCTAAGTTTAAATTGCATGTTAGAGCAAGTGGATGTAAATCATGCTTGAAGCATGATAGTTGAAATGGTCTCAATGATCAAAATTCTCGTAAATGAAAAGTATTATGAGATGGTCATATATTGGAGGCGGGTGCTCCTAAAGAGACCCAAGACATAACTAATAATAAAACTCTTGAAGAGTTTCAGGTACCTGAAATAAAGATTGAAATCTTGAAGAGATCTCAATGAGTTATGTCATTACGAGAATGGAACTAGAAAATTGGAAAGTTGTCGACAACGATTTTACAAACAATTTTACATAAAATACTTCTATAGAAGTAAAGAAAGAAATCGAGGATCTTGTATAAAATCTATCCAGAAGTATAGATATTGAATTGGTCTATGTTGAAAGACGCTTTGAACTTCTAAAATAGAAGTATTTGGACCAGCAGTCCAAACACCTAAATGTGTAATGCAAGTGAGGTACAAATAAGTAGTCGTAAATACGACTTGAACTATGATTTATGAAAAGTTTTAATTACTTCATGGTGAATGCAATTACTTTGGCAGTTATGAAAAATTTTAAATGCGTTTAATTATGTGTGGATCCATATTTATCCTTGAAGGATTTAAAATGCTAGAAGCATTTGGAAATTTCCGAGGAAATTTATTTAGACATGTCTCATGAATATTTTGGTGCATTTGGTTTAATCGCCTTAGTGAATACTAATTGAGAAAATACTATAAGAATGATCAGATGTCCTTATGTATTTTATAAAGGAGTTTGGATCAAGATTCATTATGATAATTTTAGAACTCCTAAAGAGCTTCAAATTGGAAACTCATGATGTACTTTCAATACAAGTACTTGAATCTTGACATCAAGTTTATCTCGAGTTGAAGATCGATCATTTTTATATATTTCTTTTTGTCTATAAATAGACATAAGCTGAAAGAATCTTAAAGAAGATTCAATATGAATAGAGCATATCTATTGAGTATCCCAATAGTTGTAAGATTGTTGGATGTGAATAAAGATAATTATATATTTTCTTGGTCTTGAAGCACTATATATTAGTTGGTCAAGAAATATCTATGAATATACAAAGATCATTACATTTAAATCTTCAAACATTCGTCGATGCTTCCTCAAATCTTGTAGAAATAATTGTTATGCACAAGGCAAGCCAAAAAAGTGTTTGGCTAAGACCATTGACCCAACATATCCAAAAGATATGTGATTTACTTTCACAAGATATGATACAAATGCTATCTTGTGTAGAGATAATGGAAGGTGGATACATCATGGAAAATATTACTCCAAAGTTTCATCCCCTACTATCTTTAGAAAATAGTATTCAAGGTTGAATTATGAAGATTCAAAGATCTTTAGTAGTGTTTTCATGAGGGGGAGTAAATATGTGTTGCACTCTTTTTCCCTTGACCGAGGTTTTGTCCCAATGGGTTTTCCTGGTATACTTTTTAATGAGGCAACATGTTATGCGTATCAAAGATGTGTGTACTCTTTTTCCTTCACTAAAGAATTTTTTTCCCACTGGGTTTTATCTTAGTAAAGTTTTAAGAAGGCACATTATCTACATAGACATCCAAGGGGAAGTGTTATGAATATTTATCTATGTTGATGTCTATCATTATTAGAACTTTATCTAAGGAGATTGATTTACTTTATCATTAGGAATATTATCTCATTTAATTAGAGTTCAATGCAATATGTACTTCTTATGCCTATAAATAGATGACTTGATGAAGGCATTATACGCAAGTCTATATTTGAGAATAATACAAATGTCCATCTTTCTCTCATCTCTTTGTTCTTCCATTCTTGTTCTTTGTTCTTATTATTGTTCTTTTTTATTTTATTCACATCAATTTTCTTGTTTTCACTTTTCTAAAACATTTTCAAAGAAAATAATTAAAATAACTTTTTTATGTTTTCAAATTTTCACTCATTTTTTTTCTAATTTTATAATCAAATGTGTTATCTTTATCGTTTTTATTTTTCAAAAAGAATAAATACAATGTTTTCTCGAACCAAGACTCTATATTTTTTTAAAAGAAACTTAACGAAATTAACTTTTCCTTGTCTACTATTCTATGTTTTGTCGATGATTATAATTTTGTTTTGGTAAATTACATCATAAGTCATTTAATTATAAATATAGTAATAAATATGTCACTTTTCTTCTAAAAGTAACAATTTGGTCAATTATAATTTTGTAATAAATGTCGTATTTCTTCTAAAAATAACAATTTAGTCACTTAATTAAACTTTTGTGACAAACCTGACACTTTTCTTCTAAAAGTTATAATTTTAGTTAATTAAAATTTTATGACAAACGCATACTCAAATTAATTTTTTTTTAAAAAAAGTCAATTTGCCATTAAAATTTAATCATAAAACTTGGTATAATAATAATTCTAGTCCCTAAAACTTATAAATTTTATTAATTTAGTCCTAATTTAAAATAATTCAATAAAGTTTACCCCCATATTTTTAAAAAAAATATTAGTAAAGTTAAAGTCATAATGGGTCTATTCCATTAGTTTGTTATATGTCTAGTAGTGAATTGACTGTGTTTGTCAAGCTATCACATATGTTAGTTATTGAGTTGATGGACAGTAGCACAAAGTTCAACAAGGTGGTCGAATGTTGTGTTTGGAGATTGCGGTGTCGGATTTTTTAAATATGAATGGTTAAATTTATTGAATTATTTTTGAATTAGTACAAAATTAATAGAATGTATAAGTTTTAGAGACTTAAACTGTTGTTATACCATGTCGTGTTTCAATTTTAACGACGTTGTGACCTTGTAATGCCTATTGGGTTTGTTAGACCGAGTCAGTTAATTTAATTTGGAGAAAAACTATTTTTAATACACCAAAAAGAGTTTTAAAAGACTAAAAGGCAAAAAGGGAATTTTTCATAAAAGAGAATAAAAAAGGGAGATTTTTATAATAAAAAAATCATCTTCTTCTCCATTTGAAATTCACATTCTAAAAACCTCCCTAAACCCTAGTCACTATTCCATTGGATTTCAAGCTCTCAACTAAGTGATTTCTTCAAGGTAAATGATTCCCTAACTTAGTCTCATCTTCCTTGAGTCCTATATGTTAATATTTTTTGTAAAACTCATGGATAAAAAAAACTTTGATTTTTAAAGTTTGGTTGGAAATGAAAAGAAATCTTTGGGTTTTCGTTGGGTTGATTTAGTGCTGAGTTGGGAGTGTTTTTATCTTTGTTTTAACACAAGAATAACATAAAAATAGTGGGTTTTTAATGGAAACCCGAAATGGGTGTTGTGGGTGATTTTAAGAGTTAGAACGATTTAGTTTTTGGTTGGGTTTTGATTCGAAATGGAAGCTGGAGGTTTGGTAGCTTTGGATCGATGTGTATTGATGCACGGTTGTTGAGTTCCGAGTCTTCGTTGTGTTTAAGAGTGTGTTTGTGTTATAATGTTCGATTTTGGGTTGCTCAAAACAGAGAATTTGGATTCGGGCTTTGTGGACGGAAATCCGAGTAGTTTGGAGGCTTGATTTGGCATCTTGGACATCGGTTGTGTGTTGGCTGGTGAGTGGATCGATTTTAAAAGCCTTAACGTTGTTAAGGGAATGTTTTGGGAGTTTGGATTGAGCTTGAAAAGCCAATTGAAGCTCGAGAATAAGTTTTAAAGGTTTATGCAAGTAAATTGTGTTTTTACGATTCTTGAATGCAAGTTGAGTATGCTATGTTGTTATGCTTGAATTGCATTGTTATGCATGTTCAGACTTATGTCTTGTGTTTATACTTGCATTGTGAGTACATGCCTTGCATGGAAGTTTGGACTTGGTAAGTGGTTCAAGCATCGATAATGCTTGTGGTTGTAATTGAGTATATTGACATGTGGTTGGTTATTACCGGATATATTTGATCGATCAATAGGATTAGAGTGCACTCGAGGTGAAATTCGCGCGTGGCCTTAGTGATGTTAGATTCCACTAAAGAGGAGTACGGTGATGTGAGAATTCACCGAAAATTATGTTTTTACTAGACGAGTGAGTACGGTGATGTGAGATTCGACCGAAAGTGTCTAGTGGGTTTGAGAAAACTATTCGCATATCCGAGTAAAAACGTTGAATGTCAATATACCATTGAATGCTTTATTTCTCATGTTAAGCATGTTGATGATTCTATCTATTTAAGCCTATGTTTATGCATTGTGGTTTACTTTGCTTGCGTTATGAGAATGAGCATATGGTAAGCCTATGGCTGGTGGTTGCATTCGGTAAATGCACGAGAAGGTAAAATGCATGTTGTTATGTGTTTTAGCATGTGGAAAATGGTTTGGAAAAGGGTTTGGTTTTCAAGCAAACTATGTTTTAAAACTGCATTGTTGTAGTTACCTCTTTGAGCACCGCTCACTAAGCTTAAACGCTTACGCTCTCTTTTCCAAAAATGCAGACCCTTAGACCTTCAGAGCAGCTCGAGGAACAAGGAAGATTCCAAGGGAATTTAGTTTGCTCAAGTATGGTTTAGACTTCGATAATTAGTATTTAAGCAATGGGATAGGACCTTTGTGTTTTGTGATGTTGATCTCATGTTCTTTTGCATAGACAAGTATGTTTAGTCGTTTTGGGCTTGTATTGCCTTATGCCATGTTGAAGTATGCTTTTATTTAACTTTTGGCTATGTTGGTGAATGCTTGTATGCATGTCTCCCTTTTAAATTCCTATCATGATGAATGTTGCATCGTTTCGAACTATTTGATGTGTGGGGAATCGATTTTATGGGCCCGTTCCCATCATCCTATGGGAACTTATACATAATACTGACAATAGATTACGTGTCCAAGTGGGTGGAGGCCATAGCTACACCAAAGGATGACTCCAAGACCGTGTTGAACTTTCTTCATAAACACATCTTTGCAAGATTTGAAGTTCCCAGAGCCAGAATAAGTGACGAAGGGAAGCACTTCGATAACAAACTGATTGCCAAGGCATTGGCTAAATATGGTGTCACACATAAGCTTGCCATGACATAGCATCCTCAAACAAACGGGCATGTCAAAATCTCAAATAAGGAACTGAAAAGCATTCTTGAAAAGGTGGTTAACCCATCCAGGAAGGATTGGTCCCTTCGGATCCAGGATGCATTATGGGCATACCGAACTACTTTCAAAACCCCATTGGGCATGTCACCCTATAGACCAGTATATGGTAAGTGTTGCCATTTTCCTATCGAGATTGAACATAAGACATATTGGGCCATCAAGACGGTAAACTTAGACTAGGAAAAATCTGGGCAGAAAAGACTCATGGACCTCAATGAAATTGAAGAATTTAGAGCTACAGCGTATGACAACACCATGATATATAAGAAGAAAACCAAGAAGTTGCAAGACAGGAAGTTGCTGCCGCGGCAATTGATGCTCGAGCATCATGTTTTACTCTTCAATTCTTGATTAAAGCTAATCCTAGGAAAGTTAAAATCAAGATGGTCTGGACCCTTCGAGGTGGCCAAAGCATTCCCACATGGTGCAGTCACTATAAAATCCAACAAGGATGGCCATGAATTCACAGTGAATGGGCAGTGACTAAAACACTATACAAGAACCCACATCACCAAAGACCAGGAAGTGGTTATGTTAGGAGACGCATGCTAATGCACTCCTAACAAAGCCTAATTTTTTTATTTCATTTTATGCTTTATGAATTAGGTTTATTTTTTAGAATGCATTTTTCTATTTTATCTTTGATTTATTATTTTTATTTTTTTCAGTTTGTTTCAAGAAGCACTCTCAACTCTACCTTCCCGCCAACAGCCGCCGAGGGCGGCCAAGCGCTTCAAGATGGCAGCACGGAAGAGGGTGATTATTGGAAACAACGACAGCTCCTCCGAATCCTAACCAATTTAAGTTTTTCTCCCCCTTTTTCTCTTTTGTTATTCTTATCTAATCTATGCATTAATTTTGTGTGTGTAGGCATGCATTGAGGACAATGCTCCTCTCGAGTTTGGGGAGGGGGGGAATTAGTCCTCTAATTGTCTTTTCTTTTTCTTTCTTTTGTTTTTTGTATTTTCTAGTTTTCTTTATGTTTTTTATGTTTTAATTAGGTTCTAATTGTAACATGCCTTTATTTAAAGCCTAGTGAACTCTTAGTTTGAGAAAAATTCTTGAGTATTCTTTACCCGCCGCGGTAGATGGCCTGCCTAGGCGGCAATCTTAGCATGACTTTAGGTTAACTTAGAATCCTACTATGGTCTGAACTGAAAAAAAAAACACTATTTGAGACTAGTTTGATTTTAGGACTTCTAGGAAACTTAGGTATTTCACCTAGTAAACTTGGGTAGAACTTGAAGTTTGGAAAAAAAAAGTTCAGACGTCCTAGAGGTGCCCGAAACTGGCTCTAGAGAAAAAATTATTGCAATCATTAGAAAAGCCTATTATCGACGACTAGTGGTTAAATTGGAAAAGAAACTAGAGGGAAACCCAAGGGAATTAAGGTGTTTATCGAAGGTTTACTTAGAAGCCGAAGAATCATGCTTATCACAAGGAACACACACACTCACAAGATACATAGTTCGGTTTCGGGTAAATCTTTTTTCATTCAAAGGGTTGCTAATTAGGCATAAATCTACACGGTATGTAAAGATTGCTTAAGATGCGTTCTCTACTTAGTTTTCACATGATTTTAAGTTTTGGCATGTTATTATTATATTGCATTGCTTGAGGACAAGCAATATTTCGAGTTTGGGGATGTGTTAAGTGCGCAAAAGTCATATATTTATACCATAGTTTAGCTCAGTTATTGTTGTTCTTAAGTATAGTTTAGGTTGCATTTAGTAGGTAACATACACAAAATAGCAAAGTTTAGACAATCTGTCTTATTTGATGAATTTAGTTGATTTTATACATATGATGCTTCTTAAATGCGTTTTCTCACTGTGCGTAGGTACCCGCCCAGGCAGATGCTGCCGAGGCAGCGAAAGGGCAGATGAAGAGAAAGTTGGGAGCAAAAGGATGAAATTGTTGGAGCATTAGGAGAGCTGGTCGAGGAGAAATGAACCAGAGTGCAGAGCTGTGCCAACCCCTGTACACCAGTCCATATCCCCACCAAGACAGTCAACTACTTGCTGCCGAGGTAGCACTTCAAGGAAAAATGAAAAAAAAATGCAAAGTGGTATGCGATAGAAAGCGCTCATCAAGCCCGATTTTTAGAGACCACTTGCACGTGCATTGGAGCCCCGCAAACAAAGAAAAGCCAGGTCAAAGTCAAGTTGAAGAAAAGTCAAACGGGAATCTAGGAGTATTTAATGATCTTTTAATGAGTTCAATATCGGGAGAGTTGAACTCACGAAACGAGTAAACATGATTTTATTCAACCATAGGGTAAATCTACTTCTGCTTAGGGATAAGTTAAGAAGTTCAACGGCTAAAAGAGGATCCATAATCGGTTGGTGTTCGCCCTTAGATTCACTCCGAGAGGTATCATCAAATACGTGTTTGCCAATAGTACTTCAAGTTTCGGAAGAAGAGAGAGTCATAGATGGGAGCCTTGTCGAACCTTGAATCATCGCTTAACAGCTCAAACAGTCACTTGCTCTCTGCTGAGGCGGGCGCCTGCTGAGGCATAGTTGTGGGCGGCTGTTGAAAGTTGTTAAGTTGATATGCAAAATTGTGCCGAGACAGTACATCAATTGTCCACACTACGAAACATCCAATACCAGCCCATTATCTAACTCTGATATCTCAATTTATTTCACTTGTTTTAGTTTTAGCTTCACTCAAACCAACTCCTAATATCTGTGTTTTTACTTTACTTGTGTAGAAAAGTGAACTCCGAAAAGCGGTCACAATCCCTGTGGAGACGATATCTTAAATACTATAACTTGGCACCGTGTACACTTCCACGCTAATTGCGCATCACTTTTGCACGCAACACTAATATAAGAATTATTTCATAGGTACCGATATAGTTGGACTTAGTACTTCTGATCATGGGAACCACATCATTCAATAGTGTGAAACCGATAATTAATTTTGATATAAGCAAAGAATTTAAGGACTAATTTGAAAAGGATAAAGAAAATTTAAGTCCTCAAACTTCTCTATATATTTAAAGGAAAATGGTTAAGTTAAAAACTCAAGTTGTCAAAACTTTTCTAAGTGTTTTTGAAGCCAAAGTAGTGATTTTCGAGTCACCGTTTCGGAACGGTCTTAGGCGTTCCGGAACACTTTTTAAACTGTAAACCTGTGTTTCGGAATGTGTTTCGAAACAATTTTGAAACTGTGAACCTTTTTTCGGAACGAGTTTCGAAACAGGTGAAGAACATCAGAACGGTTTGACCTGTTTCGATACGGTAGTATCGAAACGACTTCAAATGTTTCGAAATGGCATTCAAACTGTGTTTTAAAAATATGATCGTTGAAGTTTTTAACCATTTTTATACAGTCGTTAAGGCGTATCGAAACACCTTCAATTCGTTCTGATACGGGCTTTGAAAGTAGCTAAGTGTTTCGAAACAGGTTTCGAAACGGCTCTTAATTGTATCGAAATGATCATGCCCGTTTCGGTACGGTCTATTTAATAAACCCCAACGGATCTTTCTTTTTTGGTCTGTATCGAAACAGGATCGGGCATTTCGAAACGGGTGGTTGCAGACTGCATTTGTGGAGGGAAGATAACATCTCCAACGGCTCTATTGATGAATGCAACAACCCCAACGTCTAGAATTCAATGAGAAGGTGTAAAAGGGACCTCTAAAAGCTTCAGCAACAACTATTGATCTTAAAGCAAACATCCAAACATCAAATCCAAGCAATTGATCCTAAATCTCATTATTTCTTGTAAACCCCAATTGTGAAATTGTAATTTCCATTCTTATCCTTTCAATTGGGTTGAGTGCTTGTAATTGGGCTACATTTTTGTATTGAGAGATACTTGTTTAGCCACCATCTTCTTTGTAATTCTTGTGTGAGGATTGGGTCAAATTTTAGGTAGAAAATTTGACCGATATTGTAACGGTTACCTCCTTAGCCTAGAAAAGGGGAAGAGCAATTAGTGGAATTGTTAGAAAATCCTTAGTGAAGCTAAGATAGTGGATGTAGAGTTTGATTAGAACTTGAACCACTCTAAATCCTCTTGTCCATCTTTTTATTTGTCAATTCCACTACCAAAAAGTCTAAAAATCCAATTCATCTCCTCTTGGTTTATATCGATCATTTGATTCACTTAACAATTGGTATCAGAGCCTACCTCTTTGAAGGATTAACAACTACAAGAGGAGTTCCTAGGAAGAGTGTGATCATCTATAAATCAAGCCATGACATCTACTTCCGGATCAAGCATGTACGAGTCTCAATCAACCACAAAACCACCATTCTTCAACGGTGATAACTATCCTTTTTGGAAGAACCGGATGCGCCTCTTCATCAAATCCAACGATTACCTTGTTTGGGATGTCCTTGAAGATGATCCCTATATTCCATTGTAGAGGGATGATGAAGGAAAATTGGTCCTAAAGAAGAAGATTGAGATGAGTGAAGATGAGAGAAAGAAGATCCAAATCAATGATAAAGCTCTTCACATGCTATTTTGCTCTTTCGGTCCCAACATCTACTCCAAAGTCTCCTCCATTGAAAGTTCCAAGGAAGTATGGGATACACTAGAGACCACTTATGAAGGAACTAGTGATGTGAAGGAGACCAAGATTGGAATTCTCAATTTTAGTTATGAGAATTTCAAGATGGAGCCCGACGAAACCGTGTCCAAGATGTTCGATCGCTTTTCAACTATCATCAACGGGCTTAAGGGTTTTGGAGAGACAATCCCGGAAGACAAACTAGTCTGGAAGCTACTCTACAGACTTCCCGAATCTTGGGATGGGAAGAGAACCGCCATCATCGAGGCCAAAAACTTGAAGACACTAAAACTTGATGAGCGAGTGGGTTCTCTCCTTACTCATGAGATAATGAAGCAAGGAAGGGAAGATGAAAAGAAGAAGGAAAAGAAAATAGTGGAGAAGCTAGAAGTAGAAAAGAAGAAGAAGATAGAAGTGTCTCTCAAAGCTTCATTACATGAGGAGAGCACTTCTAGTGAGAACGATGATTTAGAAGAATTGGCTATGATAGCCAAAAGATTCTCACGATTCATGAGGTCCAACTGAGGAAGGAAGATTCAAAGAAAAATGGACTTCAAAGAGAAAAACAAAGAAGAAGAGAGGTATTAAATTATTTGCTACGAGTGAAAAAAGCCCGGTCACATTCGTTCGAAGTGCCCTCAACTCAAGAAGAAGGACTTTGAGAAGAAGAAGAAGCTCAAAGCCAAGCTTGCTACTTGGAGTGACGAGGAGTCATCCGAGGATGACGAACACAAAGTGGCCAACCTTTGTCTCATGGCACTTGAGGAGGATTCCTCCATGGTAACCTCTAACTCATCATCTTTTGACTTTACATTTGATGAATTACATGATGCATATGATGAGTTGCAAGAGGTTTATGATGAGTTAGTTGAGAAGTACAAAGAGTCGGTCATTAGAAATAAGAAAATTATTTCAGAATTAAATGATAAAAATGACTCACTTTCTCAAGCTAACTTAAAATTTGAGAAAAAGATTTTAGGTTTAAAAGATGAACTTAAATTCTTCCAAGATGAAAATGTAGACCTAAATAATCTTCTTTCTCAATGCAATAGTGAGCACCAAAAGGTGTTAGATGAGCTTAACAAGCTCAAAGAGTCTTTCAAAAATGTTGGTAATGTGAAGCATGAAAAAGGTGAATCATCTAAAACAATCCAACCTAGGAGAAAGACTAATAACTACAAACAAAGTAGCTTCCCTAGACATAATAGAACTAAAAAGATTAGGAGTGTATGGGTTCCTAAGGAACTTGTCAAATCTAATAATATTGTTGCTATGTCACCTTGGATTCCTAAGGGAACCAAGCTATTGGGAGCTAACACTCGTGAACCCAAAATGATTTGGGTACCAAAAACAAAAGTTTAATATCTTTGTTTGTAGGGGGAGAATTGCTACAAGGCCAAAGCACAAAGTCAAAATTCTTGGTACCTTGATAGTGGATGCTCGAGGCATATGACCGGAGACAAGAGTAGATTCATGGACTTAAAGCCAAAAATGGAGGAGTAGTGACATTTGGTGACAACTCCAAAGGCCACATTAAAGGTATTTGCTCCATAGGTAATCACTCTACTATTCTTATTGAAATTGTTTTATATGTCGATGGTCTTAAACATAATTTGTTAAGCATAAGCCAATTATGTGATAAAGAGTTTAATGTCTTATTTGATAAGAATGGGTGCAAAATTGTTGACATTAAATCAAATAATATTATGCTCATAGGTCATCACATAGGTAATATTTGCATGGTGCATTTAGATGACATACATACATCACATACATGTTTAATAGCTCAAAATGAAAATGATGCATGGCTTTGGTATAGGAAACTAGGACATGCAAGCATTAGTGTTTTAGAAAAATTAGTTTCCCGTGATCAAGTTAGAGGTTTACCCAAGATTAAGTTCTCAAATGACAAAATTTGTGATGCATGCTCTAAGGGTAAACAACATAATTCATCCTTTAAATCTATTAATGATGTTTCTACAAGTAGGTGTTTACAACTTATTCACATGGATTTATTTGGGCCTATTAGGACTATGAGCTTGGGTGGTAAATCTTATGCATTTGTACTTGTTGATGATTTTTCTAGATTTACTTGGGTTCTATTTTAAGTACTAAAGATGATGCTTTAGAAAAATTCATCACATTTTCAAAATTAACCCAAAATGATCTTGAACTTAGAATTTCTCATATTAGAAGTGATCATGGAACCGAATTTCAAAATCTAGGGTTTGAAGAGTTTTTAAATGAAAATGGTATTAGCCACAATTTTTCGGCTCCTCGAACTCCTCAACAAAATGGGTTAGTTGAGAGGAAAAATAGAACTTTACAAGAAATGGCTAGAAACATGCTTTGTGAAAACAATTTACCTAAATATTTTTGGGCGGAAGCCACAAACACCGCTTGCTACATTGTAAACCGAGTAATGATTAGGCCACTTTTAAAAAAACACCATATGAGATTTTAAAATCTAAAAAGCCTAACATTACCTATTTTCATCCATTTGGTTGCAAGTGTTTTGTTTTAAATAATGGAAAAGATAACTTAGGTAAATTTGATGCAAAAAAGTGATGAAGCTATTTTCATAGGATATTCCTTAAACTCTAAAGCCTATCGTGTATTTAACAAGAGAATTTTAGTAGTAGAAGAGTCTATACAAGTTGTATTCAATGATAACCTCCTTCCAAGGAAGGATTTTTGTGATGGTGATGATGTAGGAATCATTAATGCCTTTGATGGAGGACAAACTTCAAAGAAGGATGAGATTCCAACAAAAGAAGAGGATACATAAGATCCACCTCTTGAAGCCTTGAAGGACTTGGCTCTTGAAGAAAAGGAAGTGAGCTACCCAAGGGAGTTCAACTATGTCAAAGGTGGTGAAATCTTGGGTGTTCCATCCAAAGGGGTAACCATTAGATCTTCCCTTAAACTTATGAATCATGTTGCATTTATCGCATGCATTGAGCCTAAGAATATAAAAGAAGCATTAAAAGATGACTTTTGGATTATGGCTACGCAAGAAGAATTAAATCAATTTGAGAGAAGTAATGTTTGAACATTAGTTGATAGGCCTAGTAATCAATCTACTATAGGAACTAAATGGGTCTTTAGGAACAAACTTGTAACACCCGTGTCTCGGGCCTAGGAGTTAGCCGGGTTGTTGTTCGAGTCAAATGAAGTCTAATTAAAATAAAACAAACTTAGATAATGACCTAATTGAATTTAAATAAAGAGGGAGGGACCAAAGTTGTGATTTACCCCATTTAAAAATAAAGGAAGACAACTTTTCCATAAAAATTGTCATCTTCCTCTATCTTATCCTCTTTACCAATTTCAAAACCTCACCCCACTTTCAAACTCTCCTAAAGCCCTAATCACTATTCCATTGGGTTGGCTAATCAATTTCATCATCAAATCAAGAGGTAAACATAAATTCTTAACCTCCTCTACATTATCTACTCACCTATTGTTTTAGATTTCAAAAATAACGAGTTTTGGGAATTAGGGTTCTTATGGAAAATTGGGGTTTTGATGGGGCTTTTCAATCTACTTTGAAAAATTGTTTTGGGGTTATGCTTGGGCATGATGAAACTCACAACATATCTTAATTTGATAGAAATTGGGTGAATTTTCGTGGTGGGTCTTTAAGGCCAATTTTGGGGTATGAAAAATTGGGATTTTAAGAGGATTTGTGTTGGGAATGAAGGGCTGATGGTCTACCTATGTTAGGGGAGTGTTTTGGGATGTTTTGGAAGCCATTTGGGTGCTTGGAATTGAGTATTTCAGCCCTTGGTTGTGGGAGTCCGAAAAATTGGGTTTTTGGGATGCTATGTGATTTGGAAATTGTGGAAATTGAGTTGTGTTTTGCAATGTGGATTGATGATTGAATTAGCATTGATTTGGGAAGTGATGAATGTGTTTGTTTGGCTAGAAGCAAGGGGAAACGTGGAAGAAGCTTCGGGATCGAATCCGGGAATTTGAAGAACGGACGCTTGCTTGGTCTTGTGCTTGGAAGCTTAGGTGAGTGGTTGGTTGCTTTTAAAAGTTTTAAATTAGTTGGTTCGAGTATGTGGACTAGGTCGGGCTTGGTAGACCCACCTAGAGTTAGGATTAGGGTGGTAGCCTAATCCTAAACTTGGTCTAAGCCTTTGGATGAACTCAATTGGATGATTGTATATGCCTTGTATGCCATGTGACATGAATGCTTATGTATATTGTTCTATACATGTGAAATGAGGCATGGGTTGTATGGCTTAAAGCATGCATGGTGATGGTTCATGGTTGTGTCCATGGTGAGTGCGTGCTAAGCACGGAAATGGTTGAAATGTGTGTTGTGGGATGAGTAAAATATTGGCACTAGTATACTTAAATACAAATGATCGATCATTAGGATGTTAGTGTGTACACATGAGTCTAAAGTCGCGCGTGGCCTTGGTGGCGTTGAGTCACCAAGGAGGAGTACGGGTACGCCCGGAATTGGTATCTAAATATAGTCGATGATGAGTGGAATCCCATCGACGGGGCGTGAGGATGAGTGAAATCCCCTCCGCGAGGCCGGTGATGAGTGGAATCCCACCGAGGTAATGTGGTTGTTGGATATGAGTTTCCAACGAGTCTATCCGTGTATTTGAGCGATAACTAGGTGCCAATGTGTTTGATATATGTATCAATGTGTTGAGATTATGAGCTGCTTGGATGTTGTATGTGATTGCATGTATGGTAGTGTTGAGCTCATGATTATGGCATATATGTGATATAATTGCTCATGCATCTATATCTTGTGGACTCTTGAATTATGTATGTTGCCTTGGCTAGATCGTGCTCGGACCCTGCGATGTTGAGGTTTGTTTTTAGAGCTTACCCTCACTAAGCATCATTGCTTACGCTCTCCTTGTTCAACATTGCAGATCCTTAGTTCGTGGGTTGCTCGGCAAGAGGAGGGCCTCCAAGTGTGGTTTTTGACTTGAGTACATCAAGTATGGCTTTTAAATGTTGAACATGTAATAGTTTAAGCAATGGGACATGTGTCTTTTGATGGATGATTATGGTTGGTTAGGAGCATGTTTAGACTCCATGTTATGTTGCTTTTGTATGGCTTGTGATGCCATGTTTGAGTTGTAATCCATGCCTAAATTGCTTATCTTGAATGTTGGTTAAGTACCTTTGAGTTTGCCTTATGTTGAATGTTGAAGTATGAGTTTATGCATGTTAAGTGTCATCCTTGGGTCAATTGCATGTTCCTTCAATGTATGTATATGTTGGGTACTTGTATGGCTTTATTGTGGCATGTAAGCGTCGTATGAATGCTCGTTGGGGTCTAGGAGAGTTCTAAAATGCATTTAGATTCGAGTCCTTATCGTTTTTGCTGAGTTGGGAGGCTTTTCTGTGCAGGGGTATCGATACGGTTGGTATGGTATCGATACCACCTTCTTGATCAAGCCTCGTGTATCGATACACTTGAGAGGTGTACCGATACTATTTTTGCTACTGGAGCTACTGTCCAGTTCCGTATCGGTACGACCCTTCACGTGTATCGATACGGTCCCCTTAGCGTTGACCGTGGGAAGTCAACAATTGGAGAGGGTATCGATACACTCCCAGCCGTATCGATACGGTATCCACAGGTTGACTTTGACCAGTTGACTTGGTCAAGGGGTATCGATACACCCCTTAAGTGTATCGATACACCTGCAGCTAAGTCTTAAAATTGGGCTGTTTTATGATTGTTTGATGTTCGTTCGATTGTTTTGAATGTGTTGTTCCGCTGTATGATCACGTAGGATTAAATACTCATCTAGACAAGATTTAAAATGAAAAAAAAAAAAATAGGGTTGCTAACCGAGGGGGAATTCCAAAGGGAGTTCTCACTCGGTTTTCCCCGTGTGACCCACTCGGACCGGTCATTCGGCCAGACCGGGACGAGGGGGTTACACTTGTTGGTATCAGAGCCTAAGGTTACCGAGACCTTGGGCAGGTAAGTGAGGTAAGTTTAGGTTTTTAAATTAAATTGCACGGTGTTTGCTTTTTTGCAAGGATGATTGCTTGTGTGACAAGTATGCTGATTGTTTTACCTATAAGCACGTGTGTGTGGGTCCCATTGCTACTATTACATTGGAAAAATGATTTTAAGTGAGGAAACGTACTTGGACACTTGGGAGCCTCACCTTGCTAACCCAACCTGTGTGTTTGTTTGTTGTGGTTGTAGTTAATATCTGTGAGAGCGATGTTTAGACCGAGAGGTAGGCCGAGGTTGGTTCGTCAGGAACCACGAGTTATGGCTCCTGTTGAGCCGGTAGTGGGTGCGGGGGCTCACCTAGAGGGACCGGGGGCAGCGGGAGTTGGCGCTCCTCCTCCACCACCACCACCGCCTCCTCCCCCTGGAGCTGGAGGAGAGGGACCTCAAGGTGGCCAAGGTGGCCAAGGCCCAGCTGGGGTTGATATGACTCCGCTTGTGCAAGCCATAGCAGGAGCATTCCAGGCCGCAGTTGCGGGAGCTCAGGCTGCAGCTCAGCCTAGATGTGATGATGCTAGCTTACCTTTGGAGAGGCTCCGTAGCCTAGGAGCTGAGGAGTTTAGAGGATCTACTCCGGAGAGGTCGGAGTTATGGTTGGAGAAGACAGTTCGTATCTTGGCTCAGATGGGTTGTGCGGGCGCACGTAGATTGGGTTGTGTGATTTCACTGCTTCAGGGTGATGCCTACACCTGGTGGGTCACCATCACTACCGGGGTTCCAGAGGCCGAGATAGATTGGGATTTCTTTGAGTTTGCTTTCAGAAAGAGGTACTTGGGACCGAGGTACTTGGATGAGAAGAAGCGAGAGTTTATGGCTCTTACTCAGGGAGATGCTTCAGTGACCGATTATGAGATCCGCTTTGTTCGCTTGAGTCAGTATGCCCCAGAGTTGATTCCTACTGAAATGGAACGCTGCAACCGATTCCGATACGGATTGAATGAAGAGGTTAAGAGGTACACGTTGGCTTCTGACTACTCGGACTTTGATGTGTTGGTCGCGAGGGCCAAGGATTTGGAGCATAGTTTGGGTTCAGTCAAACGAGCTGGTGGTTCTGTTTCTGGAAAGAGGCAAAACCACTTTGATGGAAGGGATGCTAAGAGACACAAGGGTGGCGGACATCAGTTTGATCAGAGACGTGGCGGTGGCCACCATGATCAGAGGAGGAGGGCGTTTGCCCGAGTGTGCACAGTGTGGGAGACAGCACACTGGAGAGTGCTGGGGTAACTTCCATGCTTGTTGGAACTGTGGTTCGAGGGACCACTTTAGGAGGGACTGTCCACGTCAGGCAGCTCAGGCACCGAACTTAGCTCAGGCTCCTGCGAGAGGTAATGATTTTCAGAGAGGCCGTGGGCGCGGTCGTGGCTACTTCCAGCCGAGGGCTGATGCACCTAGGGTAGATGCTCAGAGGAACCTTGCTCATGTTGTGGCGGTGCAGCCAGAGGCGGGAGGACCAGCGAGGGTCTATGCTCAGAGAGAGGCCGGGAACGACACCGATGTGATAGCAGGTAATTTTGAGTTACAGTCTATGTCTTTGCTTTCTTTGGTTGATTCGGGTTCTACACATTCCTACATCCTGAGTGAGCATGCACAGAAGTTAGATATTCCTGTTGAGATCTTAGATGTAGGTATGCATGTTACTAGCTCTTTTGGTGAGACAGTTGTAGTTAGACGTATGTATAGGAGGTGTCCACTGAAGATTCAGGGTCATGTGTTCTCAGTTGACATGATGGAACTTCCTTTCTACGGTTTTGATATTATTTTGGGTATGGATTGGTTGGTTGAGCATCGGGCTAGTGTGAATTTTGAGACAAAGAGAATTTCCTTGAAGCTTTCTGATGACTACGAGGTAGTGGTAGTGGGCGAGAACATTAAGTTCTTGTCTAATGTGGTGTCAGCTTTAGAGGCTCATAGGTTGATGGACTCTGGATGTGGGGCCTATTTGGCTTATGTTATGAATCCGGATATGAGTGAAGCTAGACCGAAAGATATCAGAACAGTGTGTGACTTCCCAGATGTGTTTCCTGAAGAGTTGCCGGGTTTGCCTCCTGACAGAGATGTTGAGTTTGTGATTGAGACAGTTTCAGGGTCTAACCCAGTTTCGATAGCTCCGTATCGTATGGCTCCGAAAGAGTTGAAAGAGTTGAAGAGTCAGTTGCAAGAATTATTAGACCGTGGTTTCATTAGGCCTAGTAGTTCGCCGTGGGGTGCTCCAGTGTTGTTTGTGAAAAAGAAGGATGGTAGCATGCGCATGTGTATTGACTATAGACAGCTGAATCAGTTGACCGTGAAGAACAAGTATCCGTTGCCTCGTATAGATGATTTGTTTGATCAGTTGAGGGGTGCTTCAGTGTTCTCGAAGATAGATTTGAGATCCGGATACTATCAGCTGAAAGTGAAAGAGTGTGATGTTCCGAAGACAGCTTTTAGAACTAGATATGGTCACTATGAGTTTCTTATGATGCCATTTGGGCTCACGAATGCACCAGCAGCATTCATGGACATGATGAACAGAATTTTTAGAGACTATCTAGACCGGTTTGTGGTTGTCTTCATTGATGATATACTCGTGTACTCGAAGACAGAAGAAGAGCACGATGAGCACTTGAGATTTGTCTTACAGAGATTGTTGAGTAATCAGTTGTATGCGAAGCTCAGTAAGTGTGAGTTCTGGATTCGAGAGGTTGTATTTCTTGGCCATGTTGTTTCGGCCGAAGGCATCCGAGTTGATCCATCGAAGATTGAGGCTATTGTTGAGTGGAAACAACCTAAGTCCGTGACCGAGATTAGGAGTTTCCTAGGATTAGCTGGTTACTATAGGAGGTTTGTGGATGGCTTCTCTAGAGTAGCCGCTCCCTTGACTAAGTTGTTGCAAAAGGGAGTCAAGTTTGAATGGTCAGATGCAAGACAAAAGGCCTTTGAGAGATTGAAAGAAGCTCTGACAAATGCTCCAGTGTTAGTACAGCCTGTTTCAGGTAAGGAGTTTGTGATTTACAGTGATGCTTCCTACGTAGGCTTAGGATGTGTTTTGATGCAAGATAGGAGAGTTGTTGCTTATGCTTCTAGACAGTTGAAGATTCATGAGAAGAACTATCCTACTCATGACATAGAGCTAGCCGCAGTTGTGTTTGCATTGAAGATTTGGCGTCACTACTTGTATGGTGAGAAGTGCGTTGTTTACACCGATCACAAGAGCTTGAAGTACTTGATGACGCAGAAGGAATTGAATTTGAGACAGAGGAGGTGGCTAGAGTTGTTAAAAGATTATGATTTGACTATTGAGTACCATCCGGGTAAAGCAAACGTGGTAGCCGATGCTTTGAGTAGAAAAGTGGCCGTTGAGTTGAGAGCTATGTTTGCTAGATTGAGTGTGTCCGATGATGGTGGTTTGATCACCGAGTTGCAAGTGAAGCCTCCTTTGATTCAGTTGATTAGAGAGAAACAGTTGCAAGATGCGAGCTTAGTTCCTCATGCTCAAGACATAGCCGAAGGAAGACCGACTGAGTATAGTTTCAGTGGTGAGAACTTGTTGTGCTTTAGAGATAGAATTGTGGTACCAGAAGATGTTGAGCTGAGACGTCAGATTTTGAGCGAGGCGCATTCGAGTCCCTTTTCTATGCATCCGGGTAGTACCAAGATGTACCGAGATTTGAAGAATGATTACTTCTGGGTAGGGTTGAAGAGAGACGTAGCCGAGTATGTGAGCCGTTGTATGGTTTGTCAGAGAGTGAAGGCAGAACATCAGGTTCCTTCAGGTTTGCTACAGCCCTTGAAGATTCCGGAATGGAAATGGGAGAGAATCACCATGGATTTTGTATCGGGGTTGCCTTTGTCTCCTTCGAAGAAGAATTCAGTTTGGGTGATTGTTGATAGGTTCACTAAGTGTGCTCACTTCTTAGCAGTGAACACTACGGATTCCTTAGACAAGTTGGCAAACTTGTACATTCGTGAGATTGTGAGACTTCATGGAGTTCCGAAGTCTATAGTTTCTGATAGAGATCCTAGGTTTACTTTGAGGTTCTGGAGTTGCTTGCATAGTGCTTTGGGTAGTCGTCTGCACTTCAGCACATCTTATCATCCACAGTCCGATGGGCAGTCAGAGCGAGTGATACAGATTTTAGAGGATATGCTTCGTTGTTGTGTGATTGATTTTCAGGGTTCTTGGGAGAAGCACTTACCGTTGGTTGAGTTTGCTTACAACAACAGTTATCAGTCTAGTATTCAGATGGCTCCTTATGAGGCTTTGTATGGTAGACGGTGTAGAACTCCGATTTGTTGGGCTGAGACAGGTCAGAGATTGTTACCTATGCCAGATTTGCTTAAAGGAACCACAGAGAAAGTGAAGTTGATTTGTGACCGTTTGAAAGCGGCTTCGGATCGTCAGAAGTCTTATGCAGATTTGAAGAGGAAAGAGATTGAGTACACAGTGGGTGAGAAAGTGTTTCTGAAAGTATCTCCGTGGAAGAAGGTGATGAGATTTGGCCGAAAGGGCAAGTTGAGTCCGAGGTTCATTGGTCCGTATGAGATAGTTGAGCGGATTGGGCCCGTGGCTTATCGATTGAGGTTACCTTCTGAATTAGAGAAGATCCATGATGTCTTTCACGTATCTATGCTTAGGAGATATAGGTCAGACCCTTCCCATGTGATGCCCGTTGAGGAGATAGAGTTGAATCCGGATTTGTCCTATAATGAAGAGCCCATTGAGATACTTGCTTCGGATAGCAAGGTGTTGCGTGGCAAGACCATAGAGTTGGTCAAGGTGTTGTGGAGGCATAGAGGTGTGGAAGAGGCCACGTGGGAGAGGAAAGCGGATATGGTTGAGCAGTTTCCGTATCTGTTTCCACCAGGTAATTTCGGGGACGAAATTCCTTAAGTGGGGGAGAGTTGTAACACCCGTGTCTCGGGCCTAGGAGTTAGCCGGGTTGTTGTTCGAGTCAAATGAAGTCTAATTAAAATAAAACAAACTTAGATAATGACCTAATTGAATTTAAATAAAGAGGGAGGGACCAAAGTTGTGATTTACCCCATTTAAAAATAAAGGAAGACAACTTTTCCATAAAAATTGTCATCTTCCTCTATCTTATCCTCTTTACCAATTTCAAAACCTCACCCCACTTTCAAACTCTCCTAAAGCCCTAATCACTATTCCATTGGGTTGGCTAATCAATTTCATCATCAAATCAAGAGGTAAACATAAATTCTTAACCTCCTCTACATTATCTACTCACCTATTGTTTTAGATTTCAAAAATAATGAGTTTTGGGAATTAGGGTTCTTATGGAAAATTGGGGTTTTGATGGGGCTTTTCAATCTACTTTGAAAAATTGTTTTGGGGTTATGCTTGGGCATGATGAAACTCACAACATATCTTAATTTGATAGAAATTGGGTGAATTTTCGTGGTGGGTCTTTAAGGCCAATTTTGGGGTATGAAAAATTGGGATTTTAAGAGGATTTGTGTTGGGAATGAAGGGCTGATGGTCTACCTATGTTAGGGGAGTGTTTTGGGATGTTTTGGAAGCCATTTGGGTGCTTGGAATTGAGTATTTCAGCCCTTGGTTGTGGGAGTCCGAAAAATTGGGTTTTTGGGATGCCATGTGATTTGGAAATTGTGGAAATTGAGTTGTGTTTTGCAATGTGGATTGATGATTGAATTAGCATTGATTTGGGAAGTGATGAATGTGTTTGTTTGGCTAGAAGCAAGGGGAAACGTGGAAGAAGCTTCGGGATCGAATCCGGGAATTTGAAGAACGGACGCTTGCTTGGTCTTGTGCTTGGAAGCTTAGGTGAGTGGTTGGTTGCTTTTAAAAGTTTTAAATTAGTTGGTTCGAGTATGTGGACTAGGTCGGGCTTGGTAGACCCACCTAGAGTTAGGATTAGGGTGGTAGCCTAATCCTAAACTTGGTCTAAGCCTTTGGATGAACTCAATTGGATGATTGTATATGCCTTGTATGCCATGTGACATGAATGCTTATGTATATTGTTCTATACATGTGAAATGAGGCATGGGTTGTATGGCTTAAAGCATGCATGGTGATGGTTCATGGTTGTGTCCATGGTGAGTGCGTGCTAAGCACGGAAATGGTTGAAATGTGTGTTGTGGGATGAGTAAAATATTGGCACTAGTATACTTAAATACAAATGATCGATCATTAGGATGTTAGTGTGTACACATGAGTCTAAAGTCGCGCGTGGCCTTGGTGGCGTTGAGTCACCAAGGAGGAGTACGGGTACGCCCGGAATTGGTATCTAAATATAGTCGATGATGAGTGGAATCCCATCGACGGGGCGTGAGGATGAGTGGAATCCCCTCCGCGAGGCCGGTGATGAGTGGAATCCCACCGAGGTAATGTGGTTGTTGGATATGAGTTTCCAACGAGTCTATCCGTGTATTTGAGCGATAACTAGGTGCCAATGTGTTTGATATATGTATCAATGTGTTGAGATTATGAGCTGCTTGGATGTTGTATGTGATTGCATGTATGGTAGTGTTGAGCTCATGATTATGGCATATATGTGATATAATTGCTCATGCATCTATATCTTGTGGACTCTTGAATTATGTATGTTGCCTTGGCTAGATCGTGCTCGGACCCTGCGATGTTGAGATTTGTTTTTAGAGCTTACCCTCACTAAGCATCATTGCTTACGCTCTCCTTGTTCAACATTGCAGATCCTTAGTTCGTGGGTTGCTCGGCAAGAGGAGGGCCTCCAAGTGTGGTTTTTGACTTGAGTACATCAAGTATGGCTTTTAAATGTTGAACATGTAATAGTTTAAGCAATGGGACATGTGTCTTTTGATGGATGATTATGGTTGGTTAGGAGCATGTTTAGACTCCATGTTATGTTGCTTTTGTATGGCTTGTGATGCCATGTTTGAGTTGTAATCCATGCCTAAATTGCTTATCTTGAATGTTGGTTAAGTACCTTTGAGTTTGCCTTATGTTGAATGTTGAAGTATGAGTTTATGCATGTTAAGTGTCATCCTTGGGTCAATTGCATGTTCCTTCAATGTATGTATATGTTGGGTACTTGTATGGCTTTATTGTGGCATGTAAGCGTCGTATGAATGCTCGTTGGGGTCTAGGAGAGTTCTAAAATGCATTTAGATTCGAGTCCTTATCGTTTTTGCTGAGTTGGGAGGCTTTTCTGTGCAGGGGTATCGATACGGTTGGTATGGTATCGATACCACCTTCTTGATCAAGCCTCGTGTATCGATACACTTGAGAGGTGTACCGATACTATTTTTGCTACTGGAGCTACTGTCCAGTTCCGTATCGGTACGACCCTTCACGTGTATCGATACGGTCCCCTTAGCGTTGACCGTGGGAAGTCAACAATTGGAGAGGGTATCGATACACTCCCAGCCGTATCGATACGGTATCCACAGGTTGACTTTGACCAGTTGACTTGGTCAAGGGGTATCGATACACCCCTTAAGTGTATCGATACACCTGCAGCTAAGTCTTAAAATTGGGCTGTTTTATGATTGTTTGATGTTCGTTCGATTGTTTTGAATGTGTTGTTCCACTGTATGATCACGTAGGATTAAATACTCATCTAGACAAGATTTAAAATGAAAAAAAAAAATTAGGGTTGCTAACCGAGGGGGAATTCCAAAGGGAGTTCTCACTCGGTTTTCCCCGTGTGACCCACTCGGACCGGTCATTCGGCCAGACCGGGACGAGGGGGTTACAAAACTAGATGAGAGTGGTAACATTGTGAGAAATAAAGCTAGATTAGTAGCACAAGGTTACACTCAAGGAGAGGGAATAGATTTTGATGAAACCTATACACCTGTAGCTAGAATGGAGGCTATTAGGATGTTGCTTGCATATGCATGCTATCATGATTTCAAGCCTTTTCAAATGGATGTTAAAAGCGCATTTTAAATGGTTTTATAAATGAGGAAGTGTATGTGGAACAACCACCGGGTTTTGAAGACTCAAAATTTCCAAATCATGTTTTCAAACTTACTAAAGCACTTTATGGTTTAAAACAAGCTCCTAGAGCTTGGTATGAAAGACTTTCAAACTTTTCAATTGAAAAAGGTTTTGAAAAAGGTAAGGTGGACACTACACTTTTCATAAAAAGGTATAAAAACTACATCTTAGTAGTAAAAATATATGTTGATGACATTATTTTTGGATCTACTAATGAGTGTCATTGCAAGGAGTTTGCTAAGTTAATGCAAGGTGAATTCGAGATGAGCATAATAGGGGAGCTCTCATTCTTTTTGGGACTCCAAATCAAGCAAAGGAAGGATGACACCTTCATCAATCAAGCAAAGTGCATCAAGGATATGCTCAAGAAGTTTGGCTTGGAGAATGCAAAGCCTCAAGCCACACCCATGAGCTCATCTACAAATCTTGACAAAGATGAAGGAGGTAAGTGTGTTGACTCTAAGCTTTACCGTTCTATGATTGGATCATTGCTTTACCTTACCGCAAGTAGACCGGATATCTTGTTTAGTGTTTTCTTGTGTGCTAGGTTTCAAGCTAATCCTAGAGAGTCTCACCTTATAGCCGTTAAGAGAATCTTTAGGAACCTTAGAGATACCCCTTGTTTAGGTCTTTGGTACCCTAGAGACTCAACCTTCATGCTTATTCGGATGCGGATTATAGGGGGTGTAAAATCGATAGGAAGAGTACTTCAGGAACATGTCAATTCTTAGGTAGTATGCTCATATCTTGGTTCTCTAAGAAACAAAATAGTGTAGCTCTTTCTACCACCGAAGCCGAGTACATATCCTTAGGGAGTTGTTGTGCTCAAGTCCTTTGGATGATGCAACAACTCTTAGATTATGGTATTAAAGTTGAAACCATACCCCTTAAGTGTGATAACACTAGTGCCATATGCTTGACAAAAAATCCCATCCAACACTCTAGAACCAAACATATAGAGATAAGGCATCATTTCATTAGAGATCATGCCCTTAAGGAAGATGTTGTTATAGAGTACACTGACACCTTAAACCAACTAGCGGACATCTTTACAAAGCCTTTAGATAAAGAGCGTTTTTGGTCCCTTAGGAGAGAGTTAGGTCTAACTAGCCTTTCTTGACCTTTTAGGACCCTTTTGTGCTTAAATTGCTTGATTTCTTGAAAATACCATGTTTATGTGTTTTTACTTCTAATTCCATTCATGCTAATAGTTAGGGGGAGTATGTTTTTGTTTATGCATGTCTTTCCTGCTCATTCATGTCATTCATGCATATTATGACTTCATAAAATCCATTTTTCTGCAAAATTAGAGCCTCATCTTCACTTCCAGGCCTAGGTGTATCGAAATGGGTCCAACTGTTTCGATACGGGTGCCTTAAAAGATCTATATATGAGAATGGTGTTTCGAAACGCCTTAAAAGGGTTTCGAAACGTTTTTGCCACTACCAAGGGGTGTATCGAAACGAGTTTCGGTACGGGTCAACGAGGATTCGATACGGTCAAAGCCGTATCGGAACGGTCAGCTGGATTTGATACATCAGTCAACGTTTTGATACCCGCGTTCTGGAACGGTCGAGCCTGTTCCGAAACGGGTATGCGGACAGCTTTAAAAAGGGCTTTTAATGTTAAAATTCACTTTAATTAAAACTCTTTCAAAACTCTAAAAACCCTAGATCGATTTTCCCTATAAAACCCCTCTAAACCTCATTGTTTTTCACCATATCTTGAGGGTTTTTACACTCAAACACAAGTCTAAGCAAGCCTTATCAATATTGTGCAAGAGTTTCCACTCATTCATCCAAAATCTCCTTTCTAAGGTATATTTTCTTTTTTTTCTTTTTCCTTTGATTTAATTCGATTCTTAGGTTAGAAAATTTTAATTTTGTATAGGTTATATGTTTTTCAAAACTTGTAAAAAAATTCAAAATCTTAAATTTTTTAGTTCGAATATATTATTTTTTACTCGTATTTTTTTAGTTTTTCAAAAGTTGTTTATCTTTTAAATATTTTTCTAAAATCTTTTTAAACCTAAATGGGATTTGTTATTGGATTGAATTGAGGATATTCATGCATACACTTTAATTTCAAAATTGCTCGCTTTATGTTTTTAGGAGTTTTTCAATGGAGAACGTTAACAAGAAACGTAAGTCGAGTCAATCAAGTGATGCCGGTACCCGTCCTAATCTCACCCAATTGTTTCTAAAAAGTCTTTAGACTCCATAGATGAGGGATCGTTTCACTTATGTCAGGGAGATTGTCCTTCGTCGCGAACATGTGGTTGATGTTCCGTTCCTTGATTCGGAGTATTTCGCCTTCCGTTATCTAGAGCGTCTACGTGAATGGAACTTCATGGCTCTCTTGAACATACCAGATGTGGTCTACAAGCACATGGTTCTCATCTTCTACTCGAATGCTCAGCTTGTTGATAATGAGGAGCACTCCGAAGTTGTTGGCATTGAGTCCTTTCTCTTGGGGAAGAGTTTCGTCATAGACATACCCTTTTTAGAGACCACTCTTGGCCTTAAGAACGAAGGCATCGAGAATGAGACTCATTTTGGTTCTCACACTGGTTCCGTGCTTGCCTTGGATGCTCATGATAGGTTCCTCCACTTGATGATCTCGTGGTTTATTCGCCCTTCCGGAGGTAAATTCTCTCACATTCGTCAAGTTGATTATTTTTGGCTTGAATGTTTTCGCCGTGGAGAACGCCCAAATCTTGTAAAGATTATGTTTGCCGAGATGGTCAACAATGTGAAGCTTCATGAAACTGATGCTCTAAAATCTTTCACATATGGGACTGTTTTGAGCTATATCTTTGGGATGCTCAATTTTGATTGCACTTATGACTCTCCGAAACCCCGTAAGCAAAAGATTGGTGAAGCCTCTCTCCACAAATCCAGGTTCCATTACAACATTAATGGCCAATGGGAACGAGTTGATAGGCATGCTTCTCCACCACAAGTTGAACCACAACCTCAAGCTTTGGCTCCCAACAATGAAGCTCTTATGGCTTTTCTCACCGAGCGGTTCAACACCATGGAGGCGGGTCTTGGTACTATTAATAATCGCTTGCAATCTGTGGAAAATCGTCTTACCTCCATTGAGAATCAACATCAATCAATGTACTTGTCATTCTCCACCTTTTATGGTCAATGGATAACCTTTCGTCGCTCTCAAGCTAGGGACAATGATGACTCCTCCGATGTTGGTGGTGACGATGACGAGGCTTAGGATTTTTTTTATTGCATCGCATATTAGACTATCATATTAGGATTAAGTTTGCACCTTTATTTCTTTATGTTTCATGAACCTATGCTTTGATTACTTTGTTTGGGATTGAACTTTGAACCTTATTGTTTAAGTTTTATGTTTGGATTTGGATTATATGAATCTATATTATGTTGCTTATTGCTTTTAATCTTGTTTCTTCTCTTTGAGCCTTGTTTATTATTCTTTTTGATCTAACAAAAAGGGGGAGAAAATATAAGAGCCAAAAATTTGTTTTAAGTGGTTTTGAGTTTTAAAACTTAAATTTTAAATTTTTCCAAAACTTTAAAAACCCATTTTAAATTGAGGGGGAGTTAGAATGTATTCAAAAGATCAAAACTCTTAAAAATTCTAACATTGGTTTTGTTATATCAAAAGGGGGAGATTGTGAAATCGATAATTAATTTTAATATAACTAAAGAATTTAAGGACTAATTTGAAAAAGATAAAACAAATTTTTAAGTCCTCAAACCTCTCTATATATTTAAAGGAAAATGGTTAAGTTAAAAACTCAAGTTGTCAAAACTTTTCTAAGTGTTTTTGAAGCCAAAACAGTGATTTTCGAGTCACCATTTCGGAACGGCCTTAGACGTTCCGGAACACTTTTGAAACTGTGAACCTATGTTTCAGAACGTGTTTCGAAACGGTTTTGAAACTGTGAACCTTTGATTCGAAACGGGTTTCGAACATCGGAACGATTTGACCCGTTTCGATACGGTAGTATCAAAACAACTTCAAACGTTTCAAAACGACATTCAAACTGTGTTTTAAAAATATGACCGTTGAAGTTTTTAACCGTTTTTATACTGGTCGTTAAGGCGTATCGAAACACCTTCAATCCGTTTCGATACGAGCTTTGACAGTAGCTAAGTGTTTCGAAACAGGTTTCGAAACGGCTCTTAATCGTATCGAAACGATCGTGCCCGTTTCGGTACGGTCTATTTAATACACCTAACGTCTCTTTCTTTTTTGGTCTGTTTCGAAACAAGATCAGGTGTTTCGAAACGGGTGGTTGTAGACTGCATTTATGGAGGGAAGATAACATCCCCAACGGCTCTATTGATGAATGCAACAACCCCAACGGCTAGAATTCAATGAGAATGTATAAAAGGGACCTCTAAAAGCTTCAGCAACAACTATTGATCTTAAAGCAAACATCCAAATATCAAATCCAAGCAATTGAGTCTAAGTCCCATTATTTCTTGTAAACCCCAATTGTGAAATTGTAATTTCCATTCTTATCCTTTCAATTGGGTTGAGTGCTTGTAATTGGGATACATTTTTGTATTGAGAGATACTTGTTTAGCCATCATCTTCTTTGTAATTCTTGTGTGAGGATTGGGTCAAATTTTGTGTAGAAAATTTGACCGATATTGTAACGGTTACCTCCTTAGCCTAGAAAAAGGGAAGAGCAATTAGTGGAATTGTTGGAAATCCTTAGTGAAGCTAAGGTAGTGGATGTAGAGTTCGATTGGAACTTGAACCACTCTAAATCCTCTTGTCTATCTTTTTATTTGTCAATTCCACTACCAAAAAGTCTAAAAATCTAATTCACCCTCCTCTTGGTTTATATCGATCATTTGATCCACTCAACAAATAGGTTGAGTTTAGCTTTGGCTAAGGTGTGTTTCTTTCGGTGCTATAAATAAATGATTTTTCTATGTGTTTCTTATTGTGCTACATACTTGTGTGAAATGGGATTTTTTTACATCTCGCGTGATTTATTCTGTGTTGTGATTTGTGAAAGATTTCGAATATCATGCATATCATATCAGACTGTGTTTTTAATTAAAAATTAGATTTACCAAATTGTGAAACATTAGATATATAAAATTGAGCAACTTGAATTTTAATAATTCGAGTTTCAAATGAGATTCAGATTTTTAATCATCATCATATCATTGTGTGTACATGGATGGGATTGTTCGGGGAAGTTCAGAGGTTTCACCCTTCGGGCTGAATTCCGCTTGGAATTAGTGGTTCTACCCTTCGGGCTGAGTTCCACTTCGGATGGTGACGATGGAGTGAGTAGGTTCTGAGGAACCTTACTCTTTGGACGGTGTATCAGAGATTAGGTATTGAGTTTTCATATGTATTGGAGATTAGGTATTGACTTCAAAAGAGTTTATAAGAAAACAAAAATAGTATTTTGTTTTGTGGTTGTTTGCACTTTAGAGACACACTAAACTCTTAAGCTTACACCCCCTTAGTTTCACTTTCAGAGACTCAAACCCTTTAGGCGATTCGGTACTTGGAGCACCTTGCTATTATTCAGATAGTATTTATCATTCGGTATGAACTCTTTATTATTATTATTTTAGACTATTGTTTTTACATTATATTTGGGACATTTATGTAATTCAGACATTTAGACTGATTTAATTTGGGACTTATTGAATGCATGCATTTATGAATTTATTTTCAGATATTTTATCAATTATCAGAACATTCTTTAAAAGATTGAGTTTTATAATAATTAAAATATTTATTGAGTTTTTTTCTTAATTAATTAATTACCTTAAATTATAAATTAGTTTAACCTAAAATCGTTTTTTGAGGGACAAGTTTAGATTGTAACTTCTTAAATTCGGCTATTTCTTCTAAGTCAGGTTTAGGGGTTACATGTGATAACTAAGAAGTTTAAAGACTGAGTGCTTGTGAAATTTGCATTTCCCTCTTCAGAACCTAATAAGATATTTTGTTCTTATAGTTATAGGTCAAAGTTTTGTTCGATGAAAACAATTTATTGAATGATGAGAACAAAAGATTACTAAGGCAATACCACAAAGAAAAGTATCTCCATGATTCGGGTGGGAAGCATTTTGGTAGCGCACGTAGTAATTTACTCGATTCTTTGTATTTGTTGGTACTGCACATGAGTGCTTGTTCTCACATGTAAGGATAGGTTCACTTCGTGTATGTGTCTGGTCAATAATTACTGGTTTATTAATGTAATTATTATTTGCTTGACTCTCTCTTAAACAAGCAAAAATCAAGTCCAAAGATCTGTAGTACGAGGTACATCATAGAACAAAATAGGTAGTTTTACGGTATGACAAGTTACGGTGCGGTATCAACTGAAAATGTTATAAGATTTCGGTACTTATAAAACTTAAAATGTTATTAGAAGCGATAAAAATTTTGATACTCAAAGTTAAAGTTCCGATACTTACTACCAACCGAAAATGTATGAAATAGTTAACATTTTTAATTTTGTATTCTAAAGTTTTTAACATTTTCATTGGTGCCGCACCGTAATCTGCCATTTAGACACGCCCAAACAAATATTTTTTCTTTCACTTTTTCTTTTTGTAATACAAGTATTCATAAATTTTTACTATTTTACCTTTTTCTTTTTGTAATATTGCCTTTCAAATATCCATCAGATTTGATTGATACGAGGTACATGTGCAGTTGAATGACTCATTTGTACATTCTCTTTGAAAATATGCAAAGTTTTCCCTCAATTTTAATCCAAGGCTTTTTATTATTTGGAAAGATGTATATAAGTTTATAGTGGAAAGGATTGATGTAAAAATATCATGGTAATTGGTATGATAAAATTATTAATACAACTTCAAAATAATTATATGCTCATATTCCGGCCTCTTCCTTCCCATGGATCACTAGGTTTGCTTTGTTGTCTGTTGATTCAAAGCTGCGGTTTTATGTTTTTTCTTGCTTCGGATTTGTTTGTTTTAGTGTTTGCTTTAAGCCAAGAACGGGTGCAGGTCCGGTGTGTTACAAAGTAATCAATCCAAGACAATAAAAAAAATAAAATAAAGAAATAACTTTAATCAAATAAGAAGAGAAGAATTATAAAACCAGATTAAAGTTGAGGCCTGCGAAGAGCAGTTTCTTTAAGACAAATTTCGACCACTCCGCGGTGCTTGAGTTTGGTTGGTCGTTCGTCTCCCAAGATACAACAACAAGAAGATCTTCGACAGAAGCACGAACTGAAGAGATCTCGAACTAGAGCCTTGTCTTAGCCTATCACCGGTTAAAAGAAAAAACGAGAGAGAAAACGATTTTTGGAGTGATTTGAAACTGAAGAGAAGCATTCTTTATATAGGGGAGTGGAGGAGGAAAAATATGGAAGGTAAATATTCCGAATTAAGGTCATTGACTTTGTATCCGAGCAAAATCGGAAATAATCAGTTAATGCCTTATTTAAACGGATATATTTCTTATGAATTGGTTTTAATACCTTTTAATATCTGATTTAATGAAAGTCACAAATTTTTCTATTAAATTCGGAATATTCAAAAAGATATGTTGTATATAAGGAAAAAAATTAATTCGAAGTGGGTTCGCAGGAACTAAGTGGAACCCGACCGGTCCGAACATTCGCGTCACCCACAACGTGCGAGCGCGCCCCAACCCGAATGGGTTCAACGAGCTTTGATTTGCACCCCCCCTGCGCCTACGCGCAAGGCATAGTGTTCATTCAAATCATTCAATGATTGCCAAGTGGGTTGGTGTATTTAAACCATTCCCAAGTTTGTTATCCCATCCATGTGGGATAAGGGGTTCATATTTTCCTTAACACAATTCATAACAACCTCACTTTGAGCATCAATTTCTCATTCATTTCTCAACCGTTTTGAGCATATGAGATATCGTTGTAAAGGTCTCATGGAGTAGAATATAAATTAATAAATTTATCATTCGAACATCCACCTTTACCACTAGAAAATATGGCTCAAAGTTTCCAATTTCTCACATTTTCCAACACGGTGGACTCTCATCGTTCTCAATCCTGAGTTTTATTGGACGACGCTTTGACAAGGACTAATGGTTTTGCATTGGAAGTCTGCCTCTAGATAGAGTTCTCAGGCGCGATCACTGTTGATCACCCCAGAAATGGAACATGGAAAGAACTTTTTGGCCTTTTCCCTGATTGTCCTGGTTTAATAGATTTGCCGACGCGATCCTCTGTCTTGCCGTTGGACGTGTTCCCTTGGGTAGCACAAGATTGTGCTTCGTGTCTGTCATGTACGGTTGTTTTGTGGGTCTGTTTGTTTCTCTTTTGTTTTGTGTTGATCCTTATTTTGTTGTATGTTGTTGGTTGAAAACTAGATTTCTCACTGTCTTTGTTGTTCCTTAGGGTTTACTCCGGTTTTTAATGAAGTTTCCTTTTATGATAAAAAAAAACATGTTGTTCTAGAAACCCTGTAATTCTTAATATTCAAACTTTAAATTTATTAATACAACTTCAAAATAATTATATTGACCGAGATTTGGGCCGTGCATGATGTACTGAAGCCTGCCTAGAGTACTGGAGCTGGGATATTGGGTATTTTAACACATGGTTCTACAGCATTACAAAATCAAGTTATTCCAAAAAAATTGGAATTAAACTCAAGCACTCTTAAACATTACGTTGATATTAGATTTGTTTGTCGGAATGAATTAGAATGATATTTTATGGCATGGCCACATTATTACATGTAGCACGCGTAACACTTTTTTCATTTTTTATTTCCAGGAAAAAATGATAAGTTTCTTCTATGGTGGCGGGTGAGGCTGAGGTCCCATTAGCCAAAAAGGGGGAAATGCATGGACTTTGCACACTTGTGAAGACCAAAGGAATCTTAAGCTTACCACCAAAGTAGGGATTTGGGATCCACAAAAGGGTGTGCGGTTGGTGAAACAAATTTCAAAAATGATGGAATTAAATCTTCCAGTCAAATGAATGGTTCTAGCCATATCATTTTGTTAGTTTAATAGTTCGTTTTAGAATTATATGTTAATTTGATTTTTTTTTGACAAATGCTATCCTTTATCTTACCTATAGAGGAGAGAAAGAGGACATTCTATAGGAAAAAAGTGAAACGTTCTTAATGGGTCTATAACCCACGACATAACAGAATGTAAAAAAATAAAGATGAACAATTTGACTAAACGATCAAATGTATTTGTTTAGATGTTAATTTGAATTTGAAATTTTACTTACATAAATACAAGCTTGTGTGAAACATTTAAGTTTATAGTTAAATTGGCAAAAAGACTCCTGAAATAAAACTTTAATTTAAAGAAATTTTTTGACAAAATCTAATTCTACTTAGAGGAGAGAGAAAGACGAAATATTGGTAAAGAAGTTGAGTGTTTCTGGTGGATTTAGAACTCATAACTTAAGAAAATAAAAAAATAAAGATGAATAGCTTAATCAACTTATCAATTATGCATGCTCAAGATTTAATTACAATGTTTTGAAATTTATAGATGAACTTAAAATTTATCTCAAATAGTTCACATGGACATGGGCGGATGTAGCACAGAAAGTGAGGGTACAATTGATCTCACTTGATTTGTTGGGTATATAATTTTTAATGCGGTAATATAAAAATTTTATAAGAAATATTTGATTTGACCCTAATTTATTGAGATATTGAGTCAACAATACTTATTATAATAGTATAGAAATATTTCATACTTTATATTTTATTTCCGACTTCACTAAATAAAAATTCTGACTCCGCCATTACACATGTACAGAAGAATACTTGACCAACTGACCAGGCCTTAGATAGCCAGAGTCGCATCGCAGTTTGCCTTAACAAACTGGACCCCAGCAGCTGAATCAATCAAACCAAACCGTTTTTTTCATAAAAAAAAATAAGTGTATGAATTATGTGCCTTCTGGTGTGCTTTTGGCAGCTTCTTTACTTTGGGTAATTATTTGCATTTCTTTTTTACATGAATTGAGTTAAATTATGGGCATGAAGACTTTTAGTGTAATGTTAGGTGGAAGGTTAGGATCAAAATCTGATTCTCCAAAACCATTTTTGGACAAATTCAAAGAGAACACTCGTAAGCAAAGGATATACATAGCTATTGTACTTCTTTAAACCCCTTTCCTTTCTTTCACTTTCTCTGCTTTATACTTTGCTCATTTTTATTACTTTCTCAAGCAAATAAATGCCTTTACATTCATCCTTCTCCCATAATCTAATAATGTCCGACGAAAAGAAAAATACACAGCGATCATAATAAAGACCGCATTTCTTTCCTTTTTTTAATATTATAGAGTGATTACACTATTCGAACTCGAATCTCTTAGGAGAAACAACGTCATCCTATACTATTGGGATCACTCAATGAGTTCTAAAGACATGGGCGGAAAATAAGGAGAAATGTTTGGTCCCCGCCATTTTTTTCATTAAGAAAGGAATAGATTTTTCTAGAAAAAAAAAGTAAAATTACTTCTATAATTCCTTCAAAGTTTTTAAAATCTTAGTATGACGTCCTCAATATTTTAAATTTCATTTTAACTCCTTTATAAATTTGTAGTTCCACCCCTGTCTAAAGGTCGCATTTATTTAAAGAGTAGTTTCGAAGCATGTTATGGGCTGTTCTCTTCTATTTCATAATGCTCGAATTTGACATTAGTAATTTGTTTTGAAAATAACTTGTAACAGAATACCAGTGGAGGCAAATCATCAAGATGACAACTAATGACCTACTTCTCAAACAATAATAAGAAAACAAGAAATATTTCCATGCTTTTTCTTCATTAAGAATCCACCATAAATTGGCTAAAAGGATCACTTTATATCTATACATTAAATGTATATCAATGGAGTTCCTTTAGTTTGTGGAAAGCATGATTAATGCCTTTTGATCTGGCTTTGTAGCATTGAACATATTGACACCATTCAGGTAACCCTACTTATCCATTATTTAAGCCACCATCATTTGAGTGAAGGGAAATTAAAAAAAAAAAGAGAGAGAAGAAGATGGGACTAGAGATATTAAGGATTAGACTTTTTCGAAAGAATCGAGTCATTTAATTTATGAATAAAAAAGAGTTTTTTCTATTTGATCTTAAAGAACGGTCCTGGTAATTTAAGAAGTCATGCATTGTAAAAAAATTGTAAATTTATATGGGTGTCAATATAAGTGTTCTAATAAGTCAATAAGATGATTGTATATGAAGATTTTTTAAAATGTTTTGGGTTAAATTTGAACCAACGTGAATTTTTTTTAAAAAGAAAATTGAATTCAATCCGACTTGACCAATAAACTTGCGGGTCCCTCAAGTCCATAGAGTTGGTATGGGATGACATTATAAAAGGAACTTCATTTCACAAATTGTCATCACAACAACTGCTTTTCTTTTACATTTTCTCTGTTCCTACAGTTCCACAAGAAAATGGGGAGCTCAAATGTAGCCATGGTCTGTCTTTTGCTAGTCTTATGCATGGTTTTCGTGCCAAGTTTGGCCACGGTTTACACTGTTGGTGACACTTCTGGCTGGGCGACTGGTGTCGATTATAGCTCATGGACTAAAGGCAAGACCTTCAAAGTTGGCGATTCCCTCGGTGAGTTCTTAAACCCCAATCTCCTTGAAACTTTACCTACATGTTCCACGTTCATGGTACCTTACCTAGTCAAATTATGTGTTAAACGTTTTCAATTTTTGGCTCCATAGTTTTCAATTACCCAACAAGCCATACAGTGGACGAGGTAAGTTCCAGCGACTACAACACATGCACGGTGGGCAATTCAATCACAACGGACAACACCGGCGCCACCACCGTGGCTCTCAAGACCGCCGGGACACATTACTTCATTTGTGGTGTGTTCGGGCATTGCGGGAACGGCATGAAGCTTGCGGTCAAAGTGGAGTCTGGCTCACCATCTTCTTCCACCGATAAGCCAACAACCACCACGCCATCTACTACGACTACATCGACGACTAAGGCCCCGGTGGATTCCTCATCTTCATGGAGTGTTTCCCCATTTATGGCTGTTGTTGTAACTTGGGTTGCATTGTTTGTGATGGTTATTTCGTAAACTTTTGGGCTTGGGTGGCCGAGTGTGTAGGCCTTGGGTCAGGATGGAGGCAGTGCTGATTTCCTTTTCAATTTGTTTGTATTTTAGATTATGCATATCTTTATGAATGAGCAGATTACTGTTTCATGTCCTTAGGCATAATATGTATAAGTTATTGTTTATTGTTGTATCAGGTTTAAATGTGGACATTGATTGATATTTTCAATAATCCCTTTAACTCTTTAACAACATTAGAATACTAGAGGAAAAAATTGAGAAAATAAACCGGAGGTCACTTAGTTATAAGTGTGGTAATAAAAATGTTAATTCTCTTCTAAAAATAACATTTTAGTCATCCAATTAAAATTTTATGACAAACAAGTCACTTTTATATTAAAGGAAACAATTTACTTACTTGATTAAAATTTTGTGATAAACAGGTCTGTAACCCCCTCGACCCGGCCTAGTCGCCAGGCCGCATCGAACGGGTTACACGAGGAAAACCGAAGTAAAACCCGTTAAGGCTCCACTTCGATTAACAACCCTAGAAATTTTTTTTAAAGTTATCTTGTCTAGATGCTATAGTTATATCCTATGTAAGAGGACACGCAACGGAAACACACACGGATACAAAACGTGCGAAACAGACAATCACGCAAACCATTTTTAACTTTTACAACAGGTTGTATCGGTACGTTAGAGGACCGTATCGATACGCCTTGACCTGGTCAACACCCCAAAGTCAACCTAGGGAGACCGTATTGATACGCTCTCAACGGTCAACTTCCCAAGGTCAAACTACGAAGACTGTACCGATACCCTCAGGACCCATACCGATACGCCAAAATCTCGTCAATTTCTCAGATTTCCAGAGAGCTTTTGGCGTATCGATACACCCCTGCGTACCGGTACGCATAGCCTAAAACAAGGTTCAAAGCAGGGGACCGTATCGATACAACCCTTGAGCGTATCGATACGCCCTACACTGCACACCTTATTTTGGCTGCTAAAAACACAAGGACTCGACTCTAGAGGCATCAAACGACTAGTCAAGCAACATACAAACTCAAACACAACACAAGACATCCATGGATAAGCACACGAAGCAATTTAAACACTAAACTTCTAGGATATTCTGTAATGGCATCTCGTTTCTCCTTGAGATATTGCCTATTCGTTGGCATCTATTGCACTGCTTGTAGTATGCCTATGCATCCTTGTATAATGTTGACATGTAGAATCCCGATTGGAGAACCTTGGTGGCGGTTCAAGTTCCTCCAAAATGTCCTCCATATGGTGAGTTGTGGAAATGTTGGAGAATTTCATGTTTTTCTTTCTCTAGTACGCATCTCCGAATTACCTGGTCTGTACATTGTTTAAAAAAGGAGAGGTTCATCCCAATAATAATGTTTTGCATCATTTTAGAACCTCTTTTTCCCTTGGTAATTCATGTCATGAGGAAAATGCCACTAACGAGAAAATTTACGATGTCAGCGTACCAGAGTGTGGTGGAGTCTATCTTGGCTGCCAGAGAGTCTGCCGCAGCGGCTATGGCGTACGCTTCCTCGACAATTGTGTGGTCTGCTGCTGCAGCGGCTAAGATTTGTTCATCTTGAAAGTTCTCCTGGATTTCTGTTGCATCTGTAGGTCTCCTCTCTATTTGTGACAAGTGATCAGCCACATGGTTTTCTGTCCCCTTTCTATCTTTAATTTCTACGTCGAATTCTTGCAGGAGTAGGATCCATTGTATCAGCCTTGGTTTCGCATCTTTCTTTGAGAACAGGTATTTGATGGTTGAGTGATCTGTGTGTACTATCACTTTTGCCTCAAGAAGATATGCTTGGAATTTGTCGAAAGCAAAGAATACTGCCAACAGTTCCTTTTCGGTGGTAGTGTAGTTCACTTGGGCTTCGTTAAGTGTTTTGCTGGTGTAGTATATTACATGAAGGACTTTATTTTTCCTCTACCCGAGCATTGCCCCCAATAGCGAGTTCACTGTTATCACACATTATTTCGAAGGGTATAGTCCAGCCCTGGGATACTACAATGGGGGCTGCTACCAGTTTCTACTTTAATGTCTCAAATGCCTTAGTGTATTGATCATCGAAGCTGAAGGGCTTATCCTGCTCAAGTAAAGAACACAATGGTTTAGTGATTTTCGAAAAAATTTCAATAAAACGTCGATAAAAACTAGCGTGTCCCAGAAAACTCCTGATCCCTTTAATGTTAGTGGGCGGTGGCATTTTTTCGATAACATCAATTTTTTCTCTGTCAACTTCGATGTCGCGGCGAGAAATTTTATGGCCCAGGACAATGCCCTCGTCTACCATGAAATGGCATTTTTCCCAGTTTAAGACCATATTGGATTCTTCACATCTTTCGAGTACTTTTTCCAAGTTGTCAAGGTATCTGTCGAAACTATCCCCAAAAATTGAAAAATCATCCATGAAGATTTCTAGGAAATCATCCACCATGACTGAGAAAATGGCCATCATACATCGTTGGAAAGTTGCTAGTGCGTTTCAGAGTCCGAACGACATTCTTCTAAAGGCGTATGTTCCATATGGGCATGTAAAAGTAGTTTTCTCTTGGTCCTCTTGGCTATAGCAATCTGGTTGTATCTTGAGTAACCATCAAGAAAACAATAGTAATGTTTCCCAGCCAACCTATCCAACATTTGATATAATAAAGGTAAGGGGAAGTGGTCCTTTCGAGTAGCTTTGTTTAGCTTTCGATAGTCCATACAAACCCTCCAACCGGTCACAGTCTTGGTTGAGATTAATTTGTTGTCTTCATTTGTAATGAATGTCATCCATTCTTTCTTGGGCACGCATTGGACGTGGCTCACCCATTTGCTATCGGATATGGCGTAAATAATTCCTGCATCGAGCCACTTTATTATTTATTTTCTCACGACAGTTTTCATTGCCTCTTTCAGATGCCTTTGGGCATCAACTGTCGGCTTATGATCATCCTTTAGGAGGATCTTATGCATGTAGATTATAGGATTGATTCCCTTCAGGTTAGCTATTTTCCATCCAATGGCTTGCTTATGCCTCCCAAGCATTGTAACTAGTCGTTGTTCTTGTTCCTGCGTTAACTTGGAAGAGATGATTACGGACAGAGTATCATTTTCTCCAAGGAAAACATATTTTAGTTGTTCGAGCAGGGGTTTCATTTTTAGTTTAGGCGGTTGTTCAATAGATGGCTTTTCGACAGTACTTTCTTTTGTTGTATATTTAAGAGGTTCGAAGTACTTACATGGACAAGTACTGGTCCAGTTTACCTCTTTAGTGTCATCAAAGAAGTCGTCAGACAAGCTGCCGAGATAGATGTCGAGGCAGTCGTCTAAGTAACTGCCTTGTCAGTGTTCAGGATCTCTGCCCGGGCAGTGACTATTGAGGCAAAGGGCATACAATGTAAAAAGTATTTTTGTTTTTGTCTGGATTAGTTGGCACTCTTCTTTGCTTTCTGCTTTCTTGAGGGTCTGAAGTACATTGAGTTTTAAGTGTTTGTCGTTTACCCTCATGGTCAGTTCTCCCTTCTCCACATCAATTAGCGTTCTACCTGTGGCCAAGAATGGTTTTCCCAGTGCGATTGGTGCATTCTCATCTGCTTCACAATTTAAAATGAGGAAGTCAGCCGGAAAAATAAAAATTTATCTACTTACCAAGATGTCTTCAATCTTTCCTTCCAGATGCACGTATGAGCGATCGGCTAATTGGAGCATGACTGTGATGGGTTAAGCCTTCCTAATTCTCGGCTTCTAAAACACCGATTTGGGCATTAAGTTTATGCTTGCCCCGAGATCACACAAGGTTTTCCATTTGTAGTGGTTTCCAATCGCGTTTGGAATAAGGAAGCTGTCTAGGTCTCTTAGTTTAGGCGGTGCTCGGTTTTGATACATCGTCATGCATCCTTCTGTCATGGACACTGTTTCGAATTCCCCTATCCTTGCTTGCTTTGACACCATGTCCTTGAGGAACTTTGCATAATTTGACATTTTCTCTATGGCCTCGACGAAGGGTATGTTGATGTGTACCTGTTTGAGAATGTCCAAGAATTTCTTAAACTAGTACTCTTGCTTCTACTGCTTCAACCGCTGAGGGAATGGGGGAGGCAGTCGAATATTTTCAATACCCTCCTTGCATGGGAATCTAATTTGAGGGAGTGTGATCAGTTTCAACTTTTCGGTCTTCTCTTTAGCCTTGTCTGGGTTATCGGCAGAACTAGGTGTGGGAAGAGTTGGTTCTGATTCTGCCGAGGCAGTGGCGTTAAGGTCTGTCACAGCGGCTGGATCTGTCCTCTTCGATTCGTCAGTGCATGGTTCCTTAAGTTGATTTTCACTCCTGGTTGTGATTACCTTGCACTGTTCATGGGTGGATCTCCTTGCGACTTTAGTGTCGCTGGGCAATACTTCATTATTTCCAATATTCAGTAGACACGTAAACTTTCCTACCTAGGTTTCTAGTGACTTAAGAGTAGCTTCGTGATTTTTCATTCTCGTCTCAGTCTTGTCCATGAAAGCATCAGTCTTATTAACAAATAAATCCATGTTGGACATATAGGTATATGTCTGAGTCATGAAGGCACTAAGAGTCTATTCTAAGGCATTGGGTTGCATGTTGCGGCGGCTGCTGTCGCAATATCGTTTGTTGAAATCCTTGCGATTGATTTGTCTAAGCAGCTGAGTTCAGAGCAATGTTGGGGTTACTCTACAAAAAGTTAGGGTGCCTTTTCCAACCAGGGTTGTAGGTGTTCGATTTAAGGTTGTTGTTTCTGTTGAAGTTTCCTACAAAGAAGCTAGTCTCTATCCATTGTTGGCACTCAAATGAGTCATAGTCTCCCCCATATTGGTCGCAAAAGGCTTCAATTTCTTTGACTTGCTGTGTATTTTTCTGCCCTTGCATCGCTTCTACCATCTTCATCAATCGTGTCACTTGTGCTACGAGTGCATCTAATGTTCCAAGCTCGTTTGTTGTGGCCTGCCTTCTTATGCCGCCTCGGCGGGCATTAGGAAACTGATAGTCGTTTTTGGCCATCCTGTTCAGAATTTGAATTGCTTCTGCGGGCTTTTTGTTGAGCAATGTACCATTGGAAGAGGAATCCAGCATCATCCTTGTTGGTGTGTTCACACCGTTTTAGAATATAGATACTAGTGTCCATTCTAGAAATCCGTGGGAGGGGCATTTATTCAGAAATTTGCAGTATCTCTCCCATGTCTCGTACATTGGTTCATCATCTGCCTATCGAAACGTATTGATGTCAGTTCGCAGTTTATTAGTAAAATTGACAGGATTAAATCGAGCTAAGAAATCTCTGTATATTTTTGTGCAAGATTCAATAGACTCCGATGGTAGACTATTAAACCATGTATTTTCCATATCCCTTAGTGGATAGGGAAATAATCTGAGACGCAGCACGTCCGGATGAACTACATGGATTTTGAAGGACTTGCAGATGTCCAGGAAAGACTTCATGTGGTTGCGGGCATCTTCAGCGGCGGAACCTCAGAACTGTCCAAGCGTATTTAGCATGTTGAACATGACGAGTTTGAGCTCGAAGGGATTCGCTTCTATTTCAGGATCGGTCATGCTAGAGTTCAGTCTTCTAAGATCTTCCTCAATGTAGTCTCTAACTAATCGCCATGCGGTAGGAAGTTGCATGTCATTGCCCGACACGGAATTATCATATGGGGTGGTTGTGGTAGGTTCTGGATGTTTTCTAGATCAGCCATGGGTTCCTTGTTTGCTTGTCTTAATCTGTGTGTAGTACGTTCAGGCTTTGAATCGTATTCTCGCAAGGGTAATTCATGGTTGGCTCTTGTCATAAACCAAAGAAAACAAGGGGATTAAACGAAAAAAAATAAAAAGTTCTGAAAAATAAAAACAAAAAGTTGTACGTCAATCCTCGGCTAAGGCGCCAAAAACTTGTTGCATGCAAAAGTAATGCACAATTAGCGTGCAAGTGTACACGGTGCCAAGTTGTAGTATTTAATATATCGTCTCCACAGGGATTATGACAGCTTTTCAGAGTTCTGTAACACCCCAATTTTGGGCTTAGAAGTTCTGGGTTTGATTTTGACTGGTCGGATTTCAGTTCGAATATAAAAGGTGATTTTAGGGAAATCCTAGTTCGGGATGCATTAAAAATATGGAAAAATATTTAAAAATCCTCTTTTATTATATATAAGAGAGTGGTGAAATCAATTTTACAAAATGAGGGTTCGAAATGTGACATTTCAAGTTAGTGACTAAAATGTAATTTTTGAAAAGTTGGTGACTGTTTTAAAAGGATTGAAACTTTGAATCTTTAAGGAGCTAATTTACCCAAGAAGAGTTTTCTCCAGATTTTTCTTAATATTAAACATTTATTAAATGATATTTAATAAAAGGAAAAAGAGGGAAATGGATATTTTGGTTTTCATAACTAACTTTTGTTAAAATTTTCCCACTTCATTTTCTCTCCATTTTCTCTCAGCCAAACACATTTCCCCAGCCATTTTTCCTCTGATTTTAACATCTAAAGATGAGATTTCAATCTCTAATTGATCTCTAATCAAACCTACACCAAATCCTTGCCATTTGCTTATTGAATTTTCAAGAATCTTGGCTTTAAACAAGGAGAAACTCACATTTAGAGGTATGAACGTCCTTCTCCTCTAAATACTCAGTTCTTTACTGAAATTCCCAAGTTCTCAATCCTTGATTTGAGTTTTATTAAAGGTTTTTATGTTGTGTTCTTGATCTTGGCTTAAAATGCAAGATTTGGATTTAATTTTGATGAAATTCGTATGAAATGATTGGGCTCTGTTCTGAGATGTCTTTTTGATGTAAATTTGATGTATAAATGATGTGTAATTGAGGTTTAATCAATGCAATCCCGAATATGTTGATTTTCCTAAGTTTTTGATTGGGTTAATGGTGGTTTTTGGAGTGATTTTGATGTTCTGCTATAGCTGGAGGTATAAGGACATGATTAGATCCTTTTTGGATGTTAATTGATGTATAAGAATGATTGGAATTGAAGGATCTTGGCTGGGTAATGTTGTAGAGGTGTTTGGATGTGATTTCGGTTGTGTTTGGTAGCCGAAATATGAGTGTTGATGAGAGCAGCGAGTTTAGGTGTCTTGGTTGAAGATATTAATGCATGATGATGCATTAATCCTCTGCTTTGATGTGTTTAAAACAGGGGAGGCATCTTCGGATCCTTGTGGTGTTGATCCGGAAGCTTGATTGGTGTTTCGGCAAGCTTGCGAAACGGAATCGGTGAGTGAAGTTTGGTTTTCAGCTTTGAAACCAATGTTTGAAGGTTATAGGAGCTTAGTTTAAGTCTAAACAACTTAGCTAAGCTCAAGAGTAAGGTTTCGGAAAAACTCTCTTTTTGATGAACCATGAGATGGTTGAATGCAATGTGATTTGTTTGCATGTTTTAATTCTGTTTTGAAAGCATATTTTAGCATAATAAATGCTGGTTTTGTAAGCCATGTGTTGAAGGATGCTCAAGGTAAGGGATCCTTGGTTTGACATTGATAAATGTTGATTTGATGCATAGTAATGCATGATGGTTTAATGGCTTTGTTAAATGCTTTAAAACAGTGGATTAATGATGTTAAATGATGTATATTGGCAAGTGATGTGTTGGTTTAAAAGTACTTGAATCAGATATAGTTAGCCGGCTATAGGATTGGGTGCACCGTGAATAAAGTCGCCTTGGATGTTGAGGGGTTGTGATTGTACCGTAAACTCCATCCAAGTACACTAACGAGATGGTTAAGATCACCATGGTGGTTAAAAGTCCATGAGTGGATCTTGTGTTAAGATCACAATGGTGGTTAAAAGTCCATGTGTGGATCTTGTGTTGTGTGTCCCGTGTTCTCGTTAGTGATGTTATACAACTACCAATGAGTGATGTGGAGGGGTTGTGATTGTACTATAGTCTCCATCACGGGTGTTGAGGGGTTGTGATTGTACCATGCTCCACCTTGATATTGGTAGTGTGTATGAAGCGTATGGGACAACGCTTGTAATCCGCGTATCCGATTGTGTTTTGAATTGTAAAATGATTATGATTATCACTTGAAAGCCAATATGACATGATGATGGATTGAAGCATGAGATGCTTGGTTTGTATGCATAAATGCATGTTAAATGTTGTTTTGAAACTAAAGGCCTTGAAAAGGTGTTTTTACAAATGCATTATTGTGATGTTTTAATTGAGCATTCCTCACTAAGCTATGTGCTTACGCTCTCTCTTTCTTTAACCAATAATGCAGAGCATTGAAGTGCATAAAGGGCATCAAGGAGGTCAAGGATCCAAGTGAAAGACTAAGCTCATGTATGGTGAATGTTTTCCTAACACTATTAGCTTTTGGCATTTGGCAATGGGAACCTAGATTGTGGTTTTGGGAGATGTTTTGGGCTCCCTAAGTTTGGTTAATGCCTTTGATGACGTGGGAACATGTAAATGGCCTTTTGGTATTTGGTTTGATGAATTGATGTTTGCATGATTTCTAATATAGGATGTATGCCTATAGATTTGGAGTTTTTCCCAAACGATGCTATGATTGTGTTTTAATGATGCTATTATGTTCCTTAAGTGTTTGATGACTTGTGTGTATGATATGGAGGTCATATGAATGTGTTTGATGGGTTGAATTTGTAATAAACCAGCAAAAATTTGCAGTTCTGGGCAACTCGTTTCGGAACGGGTGCTACTGTTTCGGAACAGATGGCCTGAAATGGCCATGGCATTTCGAAACAGGTAGGGCTGTTCCGAAACGGTTTTGCCACTACCAAGCCCTGTTCCGCAACCAGTTTCGGAACGGTCCCGCATTTCGGAACGGATCTTTTCCGTTTCGGAACACTCGACCGTTGGGCACTGAATCTGATGGTTAAATGTTTTGAAACTCTTACGTTTTGGTCCCAATGTTTGTATATGCAATTGGTTGAGTTCGAGATGTCCGTTTGAGATGAAATTTGACAGGAAAGCATGAAATATGATTAATTTCATTTTGGTAACTTTAAAACTGGTTAAGTCCTTTCAATTTCCAGAATTTGCAATTTGGTCCCTAAATTCATACGTTGTGCAATTGAGTCCCTAAATGTTATCCGATTGCTGTGATTTCTGAATATGTACATCTTGAGTGTTCACCTAGGTTTTAAATGCATTTAGACAGGTTTTAAAAGAAAAAAAAGGGTCGTTAATCAAGGTTGACTTTCGGGTTGACTTTGGTTTTCCCCGTGTAATCTTCGTAGTTCGGGTCAACCGTCTAGGCCGGGCTAAGGAGGTTATATTTGGTGGTATCAGAGCTGAGTTCTCGAGTAATTGGGAATGGTTATGTGGGTGATAAGTGTATGATTGCTTTGTAAGCTTGTTGAGTGAAAGTATGATGTATGAATTGTAATTATGTTGCAATTGTGGTGTATGTTGTGGTGAAGCATGTTAGAGGGACCCATTGCCAAATCAAAGATAACGAAATGATTTGTTTTAATTGGAAATGAGCTTGAGTACTTGGATTGCTTACCTTGCTGAGCCTGGCTTTGTTTATTGCATTGTGATTGCATTGCTTAGTGAATGGGACCTCGTAGAGAGACGAGGATTAATACGCGAGCTATGGCTCAAAATGAGAACGAAGAGAATGCTGAAAATGTGGTGGATTTACCTCCTCCGCCTGGTGGTGGTGGTGCTGGGGGTGAAGGAGCTGGTGTTGTTGCTGGTGCTGGGGTCGTTGGACCTGAAGCTGGGCAGGGGCAAACTGCTCCTGACATGACAATGCTGATACAAGCTATTGTTGGAGCCTTTCGGGCGGCGGTAGCTGGAGCTCAAGGAGCTGGGCATCAGGGAGATGCTAACGTTAGACTACCTTTGGAACATTTGCGCAGTCTGGGAGGGACTGAGTTCAGGGGTTTGTCTGCTAAAGGTTCTGAATCTTGGTTGGAAAGTACCAAGAGAATCTTGGGTCAAATGAATTGTAATGATGTGCAGAAGCTGGGCTGCGTGATATCATTGCTGCATGATGATGCGTATACCTGGTGGAGAACCACTATCTCCGGAATGGAGGAAGCAGATGTGACTTGGACGTTCTTTCTGAACGCGTTCAAGAGAAGGTATCTGGGTGTGCGATACCTGGATGAGAAGAAAAGGGAATTCATGTCTCTTACTCAAGGGAGCATGTCAGTGGCTGAGTACGAGGTTCAGTTTGTCCGACTCAGTCAGTACGCACCTGAGCTTATTCCTGATAAGCGGGAGAGGTGTGAACGTTTCCGTTATGGTTTGGTGACGGAAGTGAAGACTTATATGTTGGCTGCTGAGTATATCGACTTCGATGTTCTGGTTGGTAGAGCAAAGGACATTGAGTTGAATTTGAGTCTATCTTCTAGAGGTGCTGGTCCTAGTGCGGGCAAGCGAGCTGTTGAGTATAGTTCCGGTGGCGGACGGAACAAGAGAGGACGTGATCGGAAGTATCAGTCTTCAGCTAGGCGTGGTGGTGGAGGCCAAGGTGCGCCTGCTCAGGGAGACAGGGCGAGAGCTGTTCCGAACACATGTTGGACATGTGGATCGCGTGGACATCTGAGGCGTGATTGTCCTCGAGCAGCGAGGGAGGTTTAGGCTCCTGTTGTGGTGGCCGGTAACTCGTGCTGGAACTGTGGTTCAGCGGATCACATGAGGAGGGAGTGTCCTTTGTTGGCCGGTGGTGGCCAGGGACGTGCTCCTGGAGTTGTTGCACCACAGAGAGGTCGTGGGAGCGGCCGTGGTAACTTCCAGCGTAGAGAGGATGGTGGAAGGAATGTGGCTCATGTTGTAGCTGTTCAGCCTGAGGGTGGTGGCCAGGCCAGAGTGTATGCCCAGAGGGAGGGGAGGAATGACACATATGTGATCGCATGTACTTTCACTTTGCAATCCTTGTCATTACTTTCCTTGATTGATTCTGGATCTACACACTCATACATATTGCGTGAGCATGCTCAATTGATTGGTTTGCCTGTTGAGTCTTTGGATGTGGGTATGCGTGTAACTAGTTCTTTTGGTGAGACTGTTGTGACTCGAAAGCTTTATAGAAGATGTACCCTGGTTGTGCAAGGCCATGTTTTTCATGTCGATCTTATGGAATTGCCTTTCTATGGTTTTGATGTAATCCTTGGTATGGATTGGCTTGTTGAGCATCGAACTGTTGTAGATTTTGAGAATAAGTGAGTTTCGTTGAAGCTTGCGGATGATTATGAGGTAGTGGTGGTGGGTGAGAATGTGAAGTTTCTTGCCAATGTGGTGTCTACATTGGAAGCGAGCCGAATGCTGAGGCAAGGTTGTGAAGCTTACCTAGCCTTTGTGATGAATCCTAGCTCTAAAGAGTTGCGTGTGCAAGATATCAGGACTGTGCGAGAGTTTCCTGGTGTGTTTCCGGAGGAGTTGCCTGGATTGCCTCCTTATCGTGAAGTGGAGTTTGGGATTGAGCTGTATGAAAACACAACTCCAGTGTCCATTACTCCTTATCGAATGGCACCTAAAGAGTTGAAAGAGCTGAAGACGCAACTTCAAGAGTTGCTTGATCGTGGTTTCATTCGGCCGAGTGTGTCACCTTGGGGTGCACCGGTCTTGTTTGTGAAGAAAAAGGATGGCACTATGAGAATGTGCATTGATTACCGTCAGCTTAATAAGTTGACTATCAAGAATCGGTACCCATTGCCGAGAATTGATGATCTTTTTGATCAATTTCGGGGAGCGGCTGTGTTCTCTAAAATTGACTTAAGGTCAGGGTATTACCAGCTGAAGGTGAAGGATGTGGATGTGCCTAAGACAGCCTTCAGAACGAGGTATGGGCATTATGAGTTCCTTGTGATGCCGTTTGGTTTGACGAATGCTCCTGCGGCTTTCATGGACATGATGAATAGAGTGTTCCATGAATACTTGGATAAATTTGTTGTGGTGTTCATCGATGATATCCTCGTGTACTCTCGTACTGAGGAGGAGCATGAAGGGCATTTGAGAATTGTGTTGCAAGCTTTGTTGGAGAATAAGCTTTATGCCAAGCTGAGCAAGTGTGAGTTCTGGCTTAGAGAAGTTGTGTTTCTTGGTCATGTGGTTTCTGCTGAAAGAATACGTGTTGATCCTCAAAAGATTGAGGCAGTGATGAATTGGAAGCCTCCTAAATCTGTTCATGAAGTCCGTAGTTTCCTTGGTTTGGCAGGATACTATCGGAGGTTCGTGGATGGGTTTTCAAAGATTGTTGCACCGTTGACGAAGTTGTTGCAAAAGGATGTTAAGTATGAGTGGACGGAAGCGAGACAACAGGCTTTGAGAAGCTTAAGGCAGCTTTAACTCAAGCTCCTATCTTGGTTCAACCTGAATCGGGGAAAGAGTTTGTGGTGTATAGTGATGCGTCCTACGTTGGTTTAGGATGTGTGTTGATGCAAGAGGGTAAGGTGGTGGCTTATGCATCACGGCAGTTGAAGGTGCATGAGCGCAATTATCCTACGCATGACATTGAGTTAGCTGCGGTGGTTTTTGCTTTGAAAATTTGGAGACATTACCTGTATGGTGAGAAGTGTATTGTGTACACGGACCACAAGAGTTTGAAGTATCTGATTTCTCAGAAAGAGTTGAATCTTAGACAACGACGTTGGGTGGAGTTGCTTAAGGATTATGATTTGACGATTGAGTATCATCCGGGTAAAGCTAATGTTGTAGTGGATGCCTTGAGTAGGAAGGTAGCTGTGGAGTTAAGGGCTATGTTTGCCAGTTTGAGTATTTCGCGTGATGGTGGTCTTGTGGCTGAGTTGCAAGTGAAACCATCCTTGGTTCAGTTGATAAGGGAAAAGTAGTTGTTGGATGATTCCTTAGTACCACATGTTCAGGATATTGCGGAGGATAAGCCATCGGATTTCTGCTTTAATGATGATGGAGTGTTGTGCTTTGGGAGTCGGATAGTAGTGCCCAATGATGCTGATTTGAGGCGTGCTATTCTGACTGAAGGTCGTAGTAGTCCTTTTGCTATGCACCCTGGTAGTACTAAGATGTATCGTGATCTTCGTGATAAGTACTATTGGGTGGGTTTAAAGAAAGATGTTGCGGAGTTTGTAAGCAAGTGCATGGTTTGTCAGCGAGTTAAAGCTGAGCATCAGTTTCCTTCAGGGTTGTTGCAACCGTTGAGAATTCCTGAGTGGAAGTGGGAGAGGATTACCAAGGACTTTGTGTCTGGTTTGCCTTTGTCGCCATCGAAGAAGAATTTGGTGTGGGTGATTGTGGATTGCCTGACTAAGTGTGCGCATTTCTTGCCTGTGCATACTACGTACACTTTGGATAAGCTTGCGGAGCTATACATTGCTGAGATTGTGCGGCTGCATGGTGTGCCTAAGTCGATCGTGTCGGATAGGGATCCGAGGTTTACATCGCGTTTCTGGCAGTGTTTGCATCAGGCTTTGGGTACACGGTTGAATTTCAGTACATCTTATCATCCACGGTCGGATGGACAGTCTGAGCGTGTTATCCAGGTGTTGGAGGATATGTTGAGGTGCTGCGTGATCGAGTTTCAGGGTTCTTGGGAGAAACATTTGCCTTTGGTGGAGTTTTCCTATAATAATAGTTATCAGGCAAGTATTCAAATGGCACCTTATGAAGCTTTGTACGGGAGGAAGTGTAGGACTCCTCTTTGTTGGGCTGAAACGGGTCAGAAGTTGGTTTCGATGCCAGCTTTGTTGAAAGGAACCACCGAGAAGGTGAAGCTCATTTGTGAGCGTTTAAAGGCAGCTTCTGATCGGCAAAAGTCTTACGCGGATTTGAAGCGTAAGGAGATTGAGTATGCGGTGGGTGACCGTGTGTTTCTGAAAGTTTCGCCTTGGAAAAAGGTGATGAGGTTTGGTCGAAAGGGTAAGTTGAGCCCTAGGTACATTGGACCATACGAGGTGACTGAGCGTGTGGGTCCTGTTGCATACAAGTTGAGGTTACCACAAGAGTTAGAAAAGATTCATGATGTGTTCCATGTTTCTATGCTTCGGAAGTATAGATCGGATCCTTCACATGTGATGCATGTGGAAGAAGTGGAATTGAATCCGGATTTGACCTATGATGAGGAACCGGTGAGGATTCTGGATTCGGATAGTAAAGTTCTTCGAGGCAAGACCATTGAGTTGGTAAAGGTGTTGTGGAAGCATCGTGGTGTTGAGGAAGCCACGTGGGAACGGAAGGATGACATGTTGAAGCAGTTTCCGTACCTCTTTCCTTCAGATAAATTTCGAGGACGAAATTTCTTAAGGGGGGAGAGTTGTAACACCCCAATTTTGGGCTTAGAAGTTCTGGGTTTGATTTTGACCGGTCGGATTTCGGTTCGAATATAAAAGGTGATTTTAGGGAAAGCCTAGTTCGGGATGCATTAAAAATATGGAAAAATATTTAAAAATCCTCTTTTATTATATATAAGAGAGTGGTGAAATCAATTTTACAAAATAAGGGTTCGAAATGTGACATTTCAAGTTAGTGACTAAAATGTAATTTTTGAAAAGTTGGTGACTGTTTTAAAAGGATTGAAACTTTGAATCTTTAAGGAGCTAATTTACCAAAGAAGAGTTTTCTCCAGATTTTTCTTAATATTAAACATTTATTAAATGATATATAATAAAAGGAAAAAGAGGGAAATGGATATTTTGGTTTTCATAACTAACTTTTGTTAAAATTTTCCCACTTCATTTTCTCTCCATTTTCTCTCAGCCAAACACATTTCCCCAGCCATTTTTCCTCTGATTTTAACATCTAAAGATGAGATTTCAATCTCTAATTGATCTCTAATCAAACCTACACCAAATCCTTGCCATTTGCTTATTGAATTTTCAAGAATCTTGGCTTTAAACAAGGAGAAACTCACATTTAGAGGTATGAACGTCCTTCTCCTCTAAATACTCAGTTCTTTACTGAAATTCCCAAGTTCTCAATCCTTGATTTGAGTTTTATTAAAGGTTTTTATGTTGTGTTCTTGATCTTGGCTTAAAATGCAAGATTTGGATTTAATTTTGATGAAATTCGTATGAAATGATTGGGCTCTGTTTTGAGATGTCTTTTTGTTGTAAATTTGATGTATAAATGATGTGTAATTGAGGTTTAATCAATGCAATCCCGAATAGGTTGATTTTCCTAAGTTTTTGATTGGGTTATTGGTGGTTTTTGGAGTGATTTTGATGTTCTGCTATAGCTGGAGGTATAAGGACGTGATTAGATCCTTTTTGGATGTTAATTGATGTATAAGAATGATTGGAATTGATGGATCTTGGCTGGATAATGTTGTAGAGGTGTTTGGATGTGATTTCGGTTGTGTTTGGTAGCCGAAATGTGAGTGTTGATGAGAGCAGCGAGTTTAGGTGTCTTGGTTGAAGATATTAATGCATGATGATGCATTAATCCTCTGCTTTGATGTGTTTAAAACAGGGGAGGCATCTTCGGATCCTTGTGGTGTTGATCCGGAAGCTTGATTGGTGTTTCGGCAAGCTTGCGAAACGGAATCGGTGAGTGAAGTTTGGTTTTCAGCTTTGAAACCAATGTTTGAAGGTTATGGGAGCTTAGTTTAAGTCTAAACAACTTAGCTAAGCTCAAGAGTAAGGTTTCGGAAAAACTCTCTTTTTGATGAACCATGAGATGGTTGAATGCAATGTGATTTGTTTGCATGTTTTAATTCTGTTTTGAAAGCATATTTTAGCATAATAAATGCTGGTTTTGTAAGCCATGTGTTGAAGGATGCTCAAGGTAAGGGATCCTTGGTTTGACATTGATAAATGTTGTTTTGATGCATAGTAATGCATGATGGTTTAATGGCTTTGTTAAATGCTTTAAAACAGTGGATTAATGATGTTAAATGATGTATATTGGCAAGTGATGTGTTGGTTTAAAAGTACTTGGATCGGATATAGTTAGCCGGCTATAGGATTGGGTGCACCGTGAATAAAGTCGCCTTGGATGTTGAGGGGTTGTGATTGTACCGTAAACTCCATCCAAGTACACTAACGAGATGGTTAAGATCACCATGGTGGTTAAAAGTCCATGAGTGGATCTTGTGTTAAGATCACAATGGTGGTTAAAAGTCCATGTGTGGATCTTGTGTTGTGTGTCCCGTGTTCTCGTTAGTGATGTTATACAACTACCAATGAGTGATGTGGAGGGGTTGTGATTGTACTATAGTCTCCATCACGGGTGTTGAGGGGTTGTGATTGTACCATGCTCCACCTTGATATTGGTAGTGTGTATGAAGCGTATGGGACAACGCTTGTAATCCGCGTATCCGATTGTGTTTTGAATTGTAAAATGATTATGATTATCACTTGAAAGCCAATATGACATGATGATGGATTGAAGCATGAGATGCTTGGTTTGTATGCATAAATGCATGTTAAATGTTGTTTTGAAACTAAAGGCCTTGAAAAGGTGTTTTTACAAATGCATTATTGTGATGTTTTAATTGAGCATTCCTCACTAAGCTATGTGCTTACGCTCTCTCTTTCTTTAACCAATAATGCAGAGCATTGAAGTGCATAAAGGGCAGCAAGGAGGTCAAGGATCCAAGTGAAAGACTAAGCTCATGTATGGTGAATGTTTTCCTAACACTATTAGCTTTTGGCATTTGGCAATGGGAACCTAGATTGTGGTTTTGGGAGATGTTTTGGGCTCCCTAAGTTTGGTTAATGCCTTTGATGACGTGGGAACATGTAAATGGCCTTTTGGTATTTGGTTTAATGAATTGATGTTTGCATGATTTCTAATATAGGATGTATGCCTATAGATTTGGAGTTTTTCCCAAACGATGCTATGATTGTGTTTTAATGATGCTATTATGTTCCTTAAGTGTTTGATGACTTGTGTGTATGATATGGAGGTCATATGAATGTGTTTGATGGGTTGAATGAGTAATAAACCAGCAAAAATCTGCAGTTCTGGGCAACTCGTTTCGGAACGGGTGCTACTGTTTCGGAACAGATGGCCTGAAATGGCCATGGCGTTTCGAAACAGGTAGGGCTGTTCCGAAACGGTTTTGCCACTGCCAAGCCCTGTTCCGCAACCAGTTTCGGAATGGTCCCGCGTTTCAGAACGGATCTTCCCCATTTCGGAACACTCGACCGTTCGGCACTGAATCTGATGGTTAAATATTTTGAAACTCTTACGTTTTGGTCCCAATGTTTGTATATGCAATTGGTTGAGTTCGAGATGTCCGTTTGAGATGAAATTTGACAGGAAAGCATGAGATATGATTAATTTCATTTTGGTAACTTTAAAACTGGTTAAGTCCTTTCAATTTCCAGAATTTGCAATTTGGTCCCTAAATTCATACGTTGTGCAATTGAGTCCCTAAATGTTATCCGATTGCTGTGATTTCTGAATATGTACAACTTGAGTGTTCACCTAGGTTTTAAATGCATTTAGACAGGTTTTAAAAGAAAAAAAAGGGTCGTTAATCAAGGTTGACTTTCGGGTTGACTTTGGTTTTCCTTGTGTTATCTTCGTAGTTCGGGTCAACCGTCTAGGCCGGGCTAAGGAGGTTACAAGTTCACTTTTCTGCACAAGTAAAGTAAAAACACAGATATTATGAGTTGCTTTGATTGAAGCTAAAACTAAAACAAGTAAAATAAATTGAGATATCTGAGTGAGAGAATGGGTCGGTATTAGATGTTTCGTAGTGAATAATTGATGTATTGTCTCGACACAGTTTTGCGGATCAACTTAACAACTTTCAACAGCCACCCACGACTATGCCTCGGTAGGCCCCCGCCTCGGCAGAGAGCAAGTGACTGCCTGGGCAGTTAAGCGATGATTCAAGGTTTGAGCTTCTATGACTCCCTCTTCTCCCGAAGCTTGAAGTACTAATGGCGAACACGTCTTGTATGATACCTCTCGGCATGAATCTAAGGGCAAACACCAACCGATTATGGATCGTCTTTTAGTCGTTGAACTTCTTAAATTATCCCTAAGTAGAAGTAGCTTTACCATATGGTTGGATAAAACTATGTTTACTCGTTTCGTGAGTTCAAATCTCTCGATATTGAACAAATGGATTGAAGCCCTCTTCTGTAGCCCCCTAAATTCGGCCCAAAAAAAATGGGCCGAATCTAGGAAGTTAGGTTTGGAAACTTTCCCCTAAGGTTATAAATCTTAGGTTAAGATATTTTTAAAATGCAAAATATCAAAAGTAGATCAACTTAAAAACATTTCATTTATCGAAAATCAGATTCGTATAACATAAATCCGATAACTTGATGAAATAACCGAAAATAACCTTATAATACATGCATCGAATAAAACCCAAATTATAAACTATCTCAATATCTGAATTTCATAAAATCTCAAAACATGCTAAACCATAGTCTGAAATAATCAAAAGAGTTTTCGTACTGATTTGTAAAAAAAATCGAGTAAAATGCGAGATGCTCCAGGTACCGAGTCACTTAATAAGAGTCTGAGCATATCTGAAAGAGAAACTATGAGGGTGTAAGCTAAAGAGCTTAGTGTGTCTCTAAAATGCCCGCAATCACAAAACAAAATATTATTTTTATTTTTCTAATAAATATTTTTGAAAACACATTAAATCTGAATCACAATGATATGTTCAATACTCATGAAAACTCCATACCTAATCTCTGATACACTGCCCGAAGAGTAAGGTTCCCCTGAACCTACTCTCTCCATCGACACCATCCGAAGTGGAACTCAGCCCAAAGGGTGGAACCATTGATCTGAAGTGGAATTCAACCCGATGGATGAAACCACTGAACTTCCCCGAACAAATCTCAATCCATGTACACTCAATGATATAAGGCTAATTTAAAATCTGAATTTCATCTGAAACATGAATTGTTAAAAATTCAAGTTGCATAAATTTGTAAATCCAAAGTTTCGTATTTTAGAAATCTGATATCTCGTAATGGATAAATCTGATTTTTAGTTAAAACCCAATTGATATGATATGCATGATGTCTAAAACCTTTCATTAATCACAACAGAATAATTCACACAAATTGTATAAAGACATTTATTTAAAGCACCAAAGAAAAACATAAATTTATAGCACAAGAAGAGACACACCTTTAAGCAACAGAAGCTCTAATATCGAGAAGGGTGACCTCACACTCAGATATAGCCAAGATAGAACCTACGATGATAACTCTACATTAATAAATATTTCTATCACTAAGCCACCAACTATAAAACATAAGACTAATCCGAAGGTATACTCACGAAAAGATCTCGAAGAATGTGTACGATCGATCTGAACAGGATGAGGTAACATGTCAGCCTCAATGTAGATACCTTCACCAGCGGCGGCTTGTCACAATGCACAACGGCGCTAGAGAATGGTAAGGACAGTGACAGTCTGCCACATGCGATCAGAGCAAAACGGTGACAAGCAAACGGTGAACGACAACGTGAGGGACGAATGGAGCAAGGAAAATGAATTTTTCCCTTTGACTTAGTGCAAACAATGGACGATGCATGGAGGAGAAGCGACAGAGCACGATGGCGCAAGGGGAGATTCGAATGGCTCTTCACGGTTCTCTCGCAACGACGGCCAAAGAGGAAAGCCAAGGGTTGGGGTCAACTCACGACACCAAATGAATCTGCTAGTGGGAGAAAAAGGCGAAGCGATCAGCTAAAATAACGAAACAGTGGCATAGCGTGAGACGATGGAGGCAGACAGAGCAGGGAAACCAAACGGTTTAACGTCGTTCAAGGGAAACGAAAATCGACGAGGGTAAACCACTGGGTGGGTTTGATCGCGAAAGGAACCCGAGCACACCATTGGTCTCTAATCGACGAACGGACAACAAAACAGGCTTGGTCAGAGCTTCGTCGAACCGAGAGGTTGAAAGGAGAGGGAGATATCGAGAGTGTGAGAGAGAGACGGCTGAAAATGTTTCAAACTAGAAGCTAAATAGTCTTTTAGGGATTTTAACTTTTACCCTAACGAGTTGGTTAATCACGAAACAAGGGTCTCAAGTTATACTCATCTTTCAAAATAACATTTGATTTCCAATTTACTTTAATTAGGTCACTAAAAACCTATTAAGATTAACTAATTCTTAAATTCACAATTAGGTTTTGAATTTAAATTCTCAAAAGCTAGGGTTTTCAAATTAGGGATTTCAAAATTTAGAAATTTCTAAATTGGGGAAAAATTAGGGTGTTACAACTCTCCCTCCCATTAAAAGAAATTTCGTCCTTGAAATTTTTCAAACTTGACAACAAATACCCAAAACTTATTGACATAAGCTTATATTCTCTCATTCTTAATTTGTGATCCATCAAAAACATAATTATCTGAACATATCAAAATGTACCTGTTATGTCGTCGTGCATAACATCATGTCCAACACGAGTTCCAATCGAATATACTGAACCTGGACGTTTAACCTCGGATCTAGCTGATCCACCACTCTGAGAATGTCTACCTCTATTAGCCGTACCAGAAGCAACTGGCCTAAGCTGACCTCTACCTCGGTGAGGTGCCTAAACTGACGCATGTGTCTGACCCTGAACGAATGAACCAGTGGGTGAACATGGACAATTCTTTAAGTAATGATCATGATATCCACATCTAAAACACACTTTGTTCATCAATCTACACTCTACGTTATGTTTCTTATTGCAATAACCACATACAAAAATAGGCCGACGAACTTTTGAACTACCCACGCTGCCAGACGGAACTATTGGTGTTGCGGGTCTCACATTCCGATAACTATGAGGAACAAACTCATCTCTAGGCCTATTCCCAGACGAGTTTACAAAACTAGGTTGAACAGATGTGTTCGATTGCTTCACGTCTTTCTTAGAATTATGAACTTCCTCAACTTCCATAAGTGCAAGTATCCTTTCAAGAGTCTTAGCTCGACTAACTAGGTCGCTGAACATTTTATCATGATGTGTTGCAACATCTCTCCGAATCAGTAGACAAAGTCCCTTCAAAAATCAATCACATTTATCTTTCTCAGTCACAACTAACCCAAGAGCATATTTGGCCAACCTCAAAAACTTTATCTCATAATCATTCACTGTCATATTGTTCTATTTCAGAATAATAAAATCATCGTGACACTTCGCTAAGAACTCGGCTCCCACATATCAATCCTGAAAAGCATGTCGGAAAAACTCTCATGTGACCTGACTAGATGGAACAATATCAACCACTGACTCTCACCAATTTTGAGCTTCACCCTCTAACAAAGATACAACGGGCCTCAATTTCTGATTAGTAGGGTAATCCATCTCAACAAATAATCGTTGTAATTTCTTTAGCCAATAATCCGCATCAGATGGATGTGTACCAGTTTTACCCTCAAACAATTTCATCCTAGCATCTATAAATTCTGTAGAAATAGGTTTCCTCGGACCCTCTGAATGATAGAGATAACACAACAACTCTCGGTGCACCATGGCACTATCAAGCTGAACCGTCTCAGTGTCATCCTCATCAAGTGAGTCATCACTTCTAATATGATGTCCTCCCAATGACTCGTTCTCTTTATCTGATATCGCATTCTAATTTTTAGTTTGGTCAACGGAAGGTAGATGACCACCACTAGAAACGGCGTTACGACCTCAGCCACGACCTTGACCTCTCACAAAGCTAGAACTCATACTTGGTGGCTTAGAAGACTATCTATAAAAAGTAATAACCTAGAGTTAGAATCAGTATTGAAGTCTCGAATTTAAGACACATTGGAAAGAGTGAAGTCAAAATCACATAATACCATAGTATATTTTTCATGAAATCCTCATTTATCCCAAAATATTTATGATGCATGAAAAAGTTTAAAACATTTTGAAAACAACTTTTGTGAGCCTCATAGTCTGAGGGTTGAACCAGGCTATGATACCACTAAATGTAACCCCCTAAATCCAGCCCAGAAGAAATGGGCCGAATCTAGGAAGTTAGGTTTGAAAACTTCCCCTCAAGTTATAAATCTTAGGTTAATATATTTTAAAAATGCAAAATATCAAAAGTAGATAAACATAAAAACATTTCATTTATCATAAAACAAAGTCGTATAAAATTAATCTGATAACTCAATTAAATAACTGAAAATAACGTTATAATACATGCATCAATTAAAACCCAAATTATAAACAATCTCAATATCTGAATTTCATAAAATCTCAAAACATGCTAAACCATAGTCTGAAATAATCAAAAGAGTGTCCGTACTAATTTGTAAAAATATCCGAGTAAAATTTGAGATGCTCCAGGTACCGAGTCGCCTAATAAGAGACTGAGCATATCTGAAAGAGAAACTATGGGGGTGTAAGCTAAAGAGCTTAGTGTGTCTCTAAAGTGCAAGCAATCACAAACAAAAATATTATTTTTATTTTTCTAATAAATATTTTTGAAAACACATTAAATCTGAATCACAATGATATGTTCAATGCTCATGAAAACTCCATACATAATCTCTGATACACTGCCCGAAGAGTAAGGTTCCCCTAAACCTACTCTCTCCATCGTCACCATCCGAAGTGGAACTCAGCCCGAAGGGTGGAACCACTTATTCGAAGCGGAATTCAACCCAATGATGAAACCACTGAACTTCCCCGAACAAATCACAATCCATGTACACTCAATGATATAAGGCTAATTTTAAAATTAGAATTTCATCCGAAACATATATTGTTAAAAAATCAAGTTGCATGAATCTATAAATCCAAAGTTCCGTATTCTGGAAATCTGATATCTCGTAATTGATAAATCCGATTTTTAGTTGAAACCCAATCGATGTGCTATGCATGATGTCTTAAACTTTTCATCAATCACAATAGAATAATTCACACAAAATGTATAAAGAAATTTATTTAAAGCACCAAAGAAAAACATTAAATTATAACACAAGAAGAGACACACCTTTAAGCAACGGAAGCTCTAACGTCGAGAAGGGTAACCTCACACTCAGATCTAGCCAAGATAGAACCTACGATGATAACTTTACATTAATAAATATCTCTATCACTAAGCCACCAACTATAAAACATAAGACTAATCCGAAGAATGTGTATGGCCGGTTTGAACAGAATGAGCTAACTCGTTAGCCTCAGTGTCGATACCTTCACCGGTGGCGGCTTGTTATAGTGCACAATGGCGCCAGAGAACGGTAAGGACGGTGGCATCCCGCCACACACGATCGGAACAAAACGGCAACAAGCAAACAGTGAATGACAGCGTGAGGGATGAATGGAGCAAGGAAAACGAACCGTTTCCCTTTGACTTAGTGCAAACAATGGACGATGCTCGGAGGAGAACGGCGGAGCACGACAGCGCAAGGGGAGATTCGAACGGCTCATCACGGATCTCTTACGACCAGAGAGGAAAGCCAAGGGTCGGAGTCAATTCAAGACACAAAATGAATCTGCCGGTGGGAAAAAAGGCGGAGCGAGCAGCCGAAAGAATGAAACAGTGGCAGAGCGAGAGACGATGGAGGCGAACAGAGCAGAGAAACCGAACGATTTAACGTCGTTCAAGGGAAACGAAAATCGACGAGGGTAAACCGTTGGGTGGATTTGATCGCGAAAGGAACCCGAGCACACCAGTGATCTCTGATCGACGGATGTGTAGAACTAATGTTTTGATATAATAATTGAAAAATGTTTTGGACTAATTTAAAAAGAATTTAAAACTTAGTTTTAAGTCCAAACAACTTGAATTTATGTTTGAGGTATTTTAAGAGGTTTTTGGCAAAGATTTTTCATGTTTTAAATAGCCAAACTTGTGTTTTCACGTTACCCGTATCGATACGGTTGTACCCGTACCGATACCTTTTTGCCCCAGTTTGGCCACTGTCAAAACCCGTATCGATACAGGCCCTTGTCGTATCGATACGGATCGAGATCGTTTCGATACGCCAGGTAAGCGTACCGATCCCCTTTCAACCAACCCCAACGGCTATTTCCCAACGGCCATTTAAATATGAACCCGTACCGATACACACTCAAGCGTATCGATACGCCGTGGCTGGCAAGAGCTCAACGGCTAGTTCCTATGAAGGCCGTACCGATACGGTTCCATGTGTATCAATATGGATAGCTGCAGAATAGCATTAATGAAGGGAAATAAAGTCCTCAACGGCTCCAATTCATCCCCAACGGCTAGTAACGGCTACAAACTCATTTGGGAGTATAAAAGGGACCTCCAAGCATCAAGAGAAGGCTAATGCTCATATTGTCAAACATCAAATGATCAAAGATTGTCTTAGAGCTTAAATTGTCATTTATTGTATAGACAAACACTAGTGAGCCAAAATTGTCAAATTTGCTCAAGTGTTTTAGGTTTTGGGTGAGTGCTTAATTGTGCAAACAAACACCTATTAGAGGGTTTTAAGTTTGTTTTTATAGTCTCTTTGTAAAAGAGGGTTTTGATCAAGGCTTTGGGTAGAAGCTTGATCGGTTGTAAGGGTTTCCTCCTAATCCTAGAAAAGGGGACGAATCAATAGTGGATTGATTGAGAAATCCTTAGTGGGGAGCTAAGGTAGTGGATGTAGACCTTGGTTAGAAGGTTGAACCACTATAAATCATTGTGTCATTATCTTTTTAGCTTCCTAAACCCTTCCACCCGAAAATCCATCTCTCCACCACTTGGTGAGCTAAATTGGTTGACCGAATCGAGCCCCTAAAATCTCAACAATTGGTATCAGAGCTTGGCTCAATCGAAGGGGATTCACATCCTATCGAGAAGATCCGGAAAGCTCGATCACTTTTTCATCAACCAGCTCAATGGCACATTCAATCGACAAACTGCCTTTCTTTGACGGAACTCACTATGCCCATTGGAAGACAAAGATGAAGTTCTTCATCAAATCAAGAGATTACAAGCTATGGGATATAGTTGAAGATGGTTCGTTCGTGCCTCAAAGAAGTAAAGCGGAGTGGAGTGCCGACGATCGCAAGAAGATGGAGCTTAATTGCAAAGCCTTGCACATCTTGTTTTGTGCATTTGGCCCAACCATCTATGAGAAGATGTCTTCTTGTGAGAGTGCCAAGGAGGTATGGGACAAGCTTGAAGTCACATACGAGGGAACCAATGAAGTCAAGGAGACCAAGATTGGGCTCCTAACCTTAGAGTATGAGAACTTCAAAATGGATCCGGAAGAGAACATCGAGAAGATGTTTGATAGGTTCTCCACCATCACTAATGGTCTCAAAGGCTATGGAGAAGCCATCCCGGATGAGAAGCTTGTTCGAAAGCTCATCTACTCACTTCCCGAGTCTTGGGACTCAAAGAGGACCGCCATCATCGAAGCCAAAAATTTGAAGACTTTGAAGCTTGATGAACTCATGGGGTCACTCCTTACTCATCAAATCATGAAGAAGAACAAAGAGGATGAGAAGAAGAGGGAAGAAATTAGAGCTATGGGATAGAAGAAAATCAAATGGCTTGGCATCAATGCTAGTGCCATAGCTCACAAATCCTCCACATGCCATCATGTAGATTCAAGTGAAGAGGAGGATGAAGATGAAGAGATAGTTCATCTCTTCAAGAAGTGTGCCCCGTTCATGAAGAAAGCCTTGAGAGAGCTTGAACGAGAACCTAAAAGAAAGGAGAGGGTGATAAGTATTTATTTTGGTTATATTTTTAGTCCTTGTTTTGATCGAATATAAATGTTTGAAGGACTTAATTGGGCTGTTTTTGTGTTGTTCTCATGCAGGTTACGTAATGTCAGAAACGAGTTGAAATACTGCAGAAATACTGAATTCGTGGGCAGATTCATGGGCATGAACCAGGGCATGAATGCTGACTGGGCGCCACGTCAGCACCTTCTAGAAGATGACGACAGCAAGCTTGATAACCTATCAGTCCACTTATCAAGATAGCCTATCATCCGAATTTTATCTTTTTAATTCAAAACTTTGATATTTATCTTATGTAATTTTATTTAAATTTATTTTAGGATTTATCATCTTAGGTTTTTAGGGTTTTTCAACTACTATAAATACCCCACTTTGGGGGTGAATTAATTCATCATTCAATTAGCAATAAAACATCACTTCTTCTTCTCTCGGAAATTCTTCTCTTTTTTAGTTTTTCTTAAAGTTTTTTTTCTTTTAATTATTTCACAAATGTCGAGCATGATTAATTCAATAACCATGCTCGGCTAGATCTTTTTAAGCCGAAGGCTTTTGCAATGACGCGTTCTCAAGGCGAGGTTTGAAACTATGCTTCAAACGTTTCGAAAACTTCTCTCAATTTCTTTAAACTTTATTTTCTAAATCAAAATGATTTTTAAAACCCAAAGATTGACTTTGGAAAAAAAATTGTTTTGATCTATCAAGTGGGAGGGAGGATCGGTTATTGAAACAAATCCGACTTCCAAGGAACACACTTAGTAAATAGATTACTAAGTAAAATTGAGATCGAATCGTTTTTATAGAAATGACTTTTCGAGTTGGTTACGAGCTTAAGTAATTTGTTTTCTCAAACATTGAATTGGTTTGGACAAATTGTCAAAACTGAAACCAAAAATTGATTTTGGAAATTCAGTTTACAAATAAAAACTCAAGGATTGACCTTGAAGTAATTTTACCAACAAGTTTTTCGAAATAAAAATCTTTACCAAGGAACCGAGTAGAACAAGTCAACGCGGAAGCCCGAGGCTGAAAATCTCATATTCAATTTAAACTACTTTAAAGCTTTCTTTTACTCTCTTAAACAATTGCATTTCATTACAACAACACCCCCCACCTAAATCACATTATCATAGTTCCAACAACAACTCTTGGTTCAGAAACTACAAAAGCGCGACAAAGAAAGTTCTAAGTCCCTGTGGGTTCGACTCCTACTTCCCTATCTATACTCAATTTAATTTCTTTATTTATTTTATTTATTTGGAAGAAGGAAATTATTCTTGACACGTTACGGGCTTTTGCAATGACGCGTTCTCAAGGCGAGGTTTGAAACTATGCTTCAAACGTTTCGAAAACTTCTCTCAATTTCTTTAAACTTTATTTTCTAAATCAAAATGATTTTTAAAACCCAAAGATTGACTTTGGAAAAAAAATTGTTTTGATCTATCAAGTGGGAGGGAGGATCGGTTATTGAAACAAATCCGACTTCCAAGGAACACACTTAGTAAATAGATTACTAAGTAAAATTGAGATCGAATCGTTTTTATAGAAATGACTTTTCGAGTTGGTTACGAGCTTAAGTAATTTGTTTTCTCAAACATTGAATTGGTTTGGACAAATTGTCAAAACTGAAACCAAAAATTGATTTTGGAAATTCAGTTTACAAATAAAAACTCAAGGATTGACCTTGAAGTAATTTTACCAACAAGTTTTTCGAAATAAAAATCTTTACCAAGGAACCGAGTAGAACAAGTCAACGCGGAAGCCCGAGGCTGAAAATCTCATATTCAATTTAAACTATTTTAAAGCTTTCTTTTACTCTCTTAAACAATTGCATTTCATTACAACAACACCCCCCACCTAAATCACATTATCATAGTTCCAACAACAACTCTTGGTTCAGAAACTACAAAAGCGCGACAAAGAAAGTTCTAAGTCCCTGTGGGTTCGACTCCTACTTCCCTATCTATACTCAATTTAATTTCTTTATTTATTTTATTTATTTGGAAGAAGGAAATTATTCTTGACACGTTACGACGCGTGTCAAAATTGGCGCCGTTGCCGGGGACTTCGGCAACTTTTACTGTTTGTTTTTGATTGTTTATGACCAGGAGAAATCCAGAAGAACAGGTTAAATACATCCCAAAAATCAAAGCCAAATGGGAAACAACGAACAGACGATCCATCAGTTGATCAGGGCAACAGAGGACAATCAGCCCTTGTGCATAACCTTTCCGAATGGTGAAACGCCGTTCCAACTAAAAACGGGCTTGATTCATCTACTACCAACCTTCCACGGTTTGCCTAACGAAAACCCACACAAACATTTGAAGGAATTTCACATGGTTTGTCTAAGCACAAAGCCACAGGGAGTATCCGATGACCAAATCAAACTTAGAGCTTTTCCATTTTCTTTAGCAGATATAGCAAAAGATTGGTTATTTGATTTACCCCCTAATTCTGTTACAACTTGGACTGACATGGCTAAACTTTTTCTTGATAGGTTCTTCCCTGCAGCTAAAGCAAGCGAGATTAGGCGCAACATCCTGAGCATCCAACAAAAGGAAGCTGAATCTTTATATGAATACTGGGAGAGGTTTAAAAAGTTGTGTTCAAATTGTCCACAACATGGATTGTCGGAACAAACCCTCCTTCAGTATTTTTATGAAGGATTGACGCTTATGGATATGAAAGTAGTGGATGCGGCAAGTGGCGGAGCTCTAGTCAATATGACCCCAACAGCGGCTAAAACATTGATATCAACCATGGCTGCCAACTCACAAAGGTTTACTCAATCTAGCGAACCATCTCGAAGTGTTCGCGAGGTAAGCACAGTTTCTTTAGAAAATAAGGTTGATAAATTAGCTGAAATAGTGCAAACTCTTCTTGCAGGAAAAAAGGGAACAGCTAGACTTTGCGGGATCTGTACTAGCCCAGAACATCCGACAGACTGTTGTCTGATGATTCAGGAAGACGATGTCGCCCAAGCCAATGCCATGGGAAATGCATACAATCCAAGGTGGAGAAACCAGTCAAACTTTGGTTACGCAAACAACCAAAGACAAAATCAACCCTACCCACAACAAAAGACATCTCTAGAAACCTTAGTTGAGCGTTTAGCGATGTCCCAAGAGAAATTCCAAATTCGTACCGAGGCCCACTTACAAGAGATAGACAAACAAATAAGCCAGCTAGCAAGCCGTCTTGATTCCAAAGGTAAACAACCCGAGACAAACCCTAGGGAAAATATAAGCGCCATCACACTCCGTAGTGGGACAGTTATAGCTCCAAAAGAACCATCAAAAAACGACAATCCCACTCCTGCCATGGAAGAAGGTAACGAAAAACAAAATAACCCTATACCATCATCTTCTCCTTCTTCCCCACCTCTTGAAGTCGCACCTCCTTTCCCATCACGATTAGTAAAACGTGACAAAAAGGCTGAAGAGAGAGAAATTATTGAAGTATTTAAAAAGGTCCAAGTAAACATTCCCCTCTTGGAAGTCATTCGCCAAGTGCCAAGGTACGCTCGTTTCCTTAAAGAGCTTTGTACAACCAAGCGAAAACTCACCGGGCACGAAAAGGTAAATTTGGGAGAGCATGTTTCTGCAGTTTTTCAACGTAAGTTACCACCCAAAATGAAAGACCAAGGTATGTTTGCTATACCCTGTCAAATTGGTAACATATCTATTAAACGTGCTATGTGCGATCTTGGGGCTTCAATAAATGTAATGCCGCTTTCTGTTTATAAAATGATTACTAACGATCCTTTGAAGGAAACCAGGATTACAATACAGTTGGCGGATCGATCAGTCATCTATCCAGAAGGAGTGTTGGAAAATGTTTTGGTAAAGGTAGATGTCTTATTTTTCCCTGCGGACTTCTACGTGATCGATATGGCTCACGATAGAACAAACACTTGCTCCGAAGTGTTGTTGGGACGTCCATTCCTTAGCACAGCAAACACGAAAATAGAAGTAAGAAGCGGCCTTTTGTCCATGGAATTCGACGGTGAGGTAGTAGAATTCGATGTTTATAAGGCAATGAGGTATCCTGATCAGGTTGAATCTGTTAACTCGATTGATATTGTTGATCCATATATAGAAGAGTATGCAGATACTAATGTTTTTAATAACTTTGATATGAACTATGAGCTTTGCGACGATGAAGCAGAAAATGAGGATGAATCTGTTTCCTTTATTAATTCTGATTTAGCTTTAACTCCATCAAAGACTAAACCTTTGCCATCTATTTTGCAGGCTCCAAAGTTGGAATTAAAAGAACTCCCATCCCACCTTAAGTACGCCTTCCTGGGAGATAATGATACCTTACCGGTTATCATTTCGAACGAATTAACCGGAGAGGAAGAAGTCGATCTTGTCACAGTCTTGCGAAAATACAAGGAAGCAATCGGGTGGACGGTAGCGGACATAAAAGGACTTAGCCCCTCAACTTGTATGCATAAAATCAAAGTTGAGGAAGGGGCAAAGCCATCACGACAAGGTCAGCGACGCTTGAATGATCCCATGATGAAGGTAGTACAAGACGAAATTCAAAAACTCTTAGACGCTGATATCATATATCCGATCTCGGATAGCGAATGGGTAAGTCTTATTCATGTTGTTCCTAAAAAGACCGGCGTCACGGTAATCAGAAATGACAAAGGTGAGTTAGTTCCAACTCGAGTTCAGAATGGATGGCGAGTTTGCATAGATTACAGGAAGTTGAATTCTCTAACCCGAAAAGATCACTTTCCCTTACCATATATTGATCAAATGATTGAAAGATTAGCTGGTAAATCTCATTATTGTTGTCTTGATGGCTTTTCAGGTTTCTTTCAAATTCCCGTAGCCCCTGAAGACCAAGAGAAGACCACATTTACGTGCCCATTCGGGACCTTCGCCTATCGACGAATGCTGTTTGGACTATGTAACGCTCCGGCTACGTTCCAGCGATGTATGGTAAGTATATTTTCGGATTATGTTGAGAAAGGGATCGAGGTATTTATGGACGACTTCACTGTATATGGTAATTCGTTTGGTGAGTGTTTATTGAATTTAACTAATGTCTTAAAACGATGCATTGAATTTAACCTTGTGCTTAATTATGAGAAATGTCACTTTATGGTTAATAAAGGCTTAGTATTAGGACATATAATTTCTTCAAAAGGGATTTCTGTTGATAAAGCTAAAACGGATATTATACGCTCACTCTCATACCCCACAACCGTGAGGGATATTCGCTCTTTTCTTGGACATGCAGGTTTCTACAGGCGATTTATAAAAGACTTCTCAAAGTTAGCACAACCACTATGTCGGTTACTGCAGAAAGATGTAGAGTTTGACTTTACATCCGAATGTAGGAAATCGTTTGATACAATTAAGGAGAAACTTGTGTCTGCGCCAATAGTGCAACCGCCCGATTGGAACTTGTCGTTCGAAATTATGTGCGACGCCTCGGATTTTAGTGTTGGAGCGGTACTCGGACAAAGGAAAGGACGAGAGCCTCATGTCATCGCCTATGCATCGAGAACGCTCGATCCAGCGCAACGAAATTATTCAACTACAGAAAAAGAACTGTTTGCTGTAGTGTTTGCTTTAGATAAATTCCGCTCTTATTTACTTGGAACTAAAATTATTGTTTTTTCTGACCATGCAGCCTTGCGATATTTGATGAGCAAGAAGGAAGCAAAACCAAGGTTGATCAGATGGATTTTACTCCTCCAGGAGTTTGATCTCGAGATAAAGGACAAGAAGGGGAGTGAAAATCTTGTGGCCGATCACCTTAGCCGAATCCCGTTAACTAATTCGGATTCGCCAGTCAATGACGAATTCCCTGAAGAAAATTTATGATGGCCCAAGCTTCAACACCTTGGTTTGCGGACATCGTGAACTATTTGGCTACAGGTGAATTACCTCATGACTTGCCACGGTCAGAAATTACCCGAATCAAGAGGGAATCTAGGTTCTATATTTGGGATGATCCCTACCTTTGGAGACATTGTTCCGATCAGGTAATACGATGATGTGTAACCGAAGACGAGGTAAAATCTATCCTAAATTTTTGTCATTCATATGCATGTGGTGGGCATTATGGACCTAAAAGGACAGCTCATAAAATTCTTGAATGCGGATTCTATTGGCCTAATATTTTTCGAGACACATATTTATTTTGCAAATCATGTGATAAATGTCAAAGAGTTGGTAACTTAAGCCGACGTAATGAAATGCCTCTAAATCCTATTCATGTTTGCGAAATATTTGATGTGTGGGGGATAGATTATATGGGGCCATTTGTATCATCATTCGGTAATTTTTATATTATCTTAGCTGTTGATTATGTTTCGCGATGGGTTGAGGCAAAAGCCACAAAAAATAATGATGCTAAAACCACTGTCAAATTTCTTAAAGATTGTATTTTTTCCAGGTTTGGCACACCAAGAGCGTTGATATGTGACAGAGGGAAACATTTTATCAATCGAGTCATCGACGCGTTAATGAAAAAATTTGGCGTCACCCAACGCATCGCGACGTCGTACCATCCGCAAACAAATGGTCAGGCGGAAGTGTCAAATCGTGAAATCAAGACCATTCTTGAAAAGATCGTGAAACCTGATCGGAAGGATTGGAGCGTTAAGCTGAATGACGCATTATGGGCCTATCGGACAGCATATAAGGGTCCCATCGGGATGTCCCCTTATCGCCTTGTTTTTGGTAAGCCGTGCCATTTACCGGTCGAATTGGAGCACCGCGCGCTTTGGGCAGTCCAAAAATGCAACATGGAAATGGATCTAATTGGCGAAACGCGTAAACTCGATATCCAGGAGTTGGAAGAAATTCGGAAAAATGCCTACGACAGTTCGAAAATTTTTAAGGAAAAAAATAAAGATTTTCATGATCGTAATATTGCATTTAAATCATTTTATATTGGTCAAAAGGTTTTATTATTTAATTCTAAATTAAAACTTTTTGCAGGAAAATTACGATCAAAGTGGCTTGGACCATACACAGTGACTAATATTTTTCCACATGGTGCAGTGGAAATTAAAAGTAATTCCGGAGAGCCATTTAAAGTTAACGGTCAACGGCTTAAACCGTACTATGACAATGCTCCGATTGGTCTAGTCGAGGAAATTCGCTTATTCGAACCTGTTACTTGAATAATTTAGATCAAATAAAAGGATGAGAAGCTATCTTTTTCAACAAAATTTGCCACCATTCTTGCTTCATCTTCAACCTTCATCACTCGTTACCACCACCATGGTCCGAACTCGAGAGCAAGCTCGCCTCCGTCCCTACACCAGACTCAGAGCCCATTTTCGAAACATGCTCTTCTGCGATCGGGGAGTATTTTCACCCTCTCTCTTTTATTTTAATTTTTCATTTTGGGACAAAATGCATCTAAGTGAGGGGGAGGGAGATATGCTTATCAATTTTTATCTTGCTTATCCGTCTTGATTGTTCGCTTGAAATCTTGATTTTATTAATTTAAGTTCTCTGTTTAAATCCTTAATTTCGCCTTGTCTCACTGTTTTCACATGATTCTGAATCTATCTTGTTAGAAAACTCTAGGTTGCATGATAAATTTTTGGCATGATTAATTTTTAATTTTATCATGACATTTTATTTCTCTATTAATCCACATGATGCTTACCTAAGTACACAAGACATATTTGTGAGATTTTGAGCCTAATGAGCATGCATGATTTTTGCTCTTTGTTTCTTTGAGTGTGCCTAGCTAAATTAGTTGCATTCTAGAACTTGTCTTTAAATTCTTTTTGAGATTACATTGATTGATTATGATGCTTTAATATGATAGAGGCACTAGGTTTAAACCACTTCTCTTCCCAAATAAATTACCTACCCTTTTATTAATTTCCCTTAGTGAAACAATCTTTGAGCCTTAGCCTTTTTCTTGAAAATTACCACATTTTAAGCCTAATCCAATTTCTTCTCAAATCCATCATTTTTGTTCCCTCTTTTTCGAGACAAATTTCATCTTAAAAAAAAAAGATTCGAATAAATGCAGTGCAGCAGTGTATTACACTGTGCAGAAAAAAAAAACTGTGCAGAGTTGATTCGAATATACAGTGCAGAATTGGATCGAATATACAGTGCAGGAAATTGTTCGAGTCTGCAGAAAAATAAAAACAGAAAAAAAAACACAGTGCAGTTCGAAAAAAAAAAGAAAAGTACATTGTCGAGCAGTTTTGGTTCGAATGAAAAAAAAGGGTTTCGAATATATTTTTTGAGATGATTTTTTGTCTTGAGTTTTAGCCTTTATTTTCAGCCTTTATCCTACCCTTACCTTAGCCCCATTACAACCCTTATTTAAGACCTCTTGATTTTTGCATCATATTCATGTTAGTAGTGGAGATTAAATTTAAACACAAGCTTATGGTTATGCTCTAATTAGCTTTGGCTCGAGTGATTTTTCTTACCCTTAAACACTTTGAGTGACATGAGCGATTCCTTGTGAGGGTACTTGGTTTGCATCATTGATGTTACTAGAGTTTTTAGAATGTCGTCTTAGCTTTAAATTATTAGTCTTGCCATTTATCTATCCTTGCTCCTTAGTTTTCTCTCATATTTAGATGCTTAATCATATTGAGAATTTTTGAGACTTCGTGAAATTAAGAATGAAAACTTGAACTTAAGATTATTTAATTTTGAGATACTTGAGGACAAGCATCGGATAAGTGAGGGGGAATTTGATAAGTATTTATTTTGGTTATATTTTTAGTCCTTGTTTTGATCGAATATAAATGTTTGAAGGACTTAATTGGGCTGTTTTTGTGTTGTTCTCATGCAGGTTACGTAATGTCAGAAACGAGTTGAAATACTGCAGAAATACTGAATTCGTGGGCAGATTCATGGGCATGAACCAGGGCATGAATGCTGACTGGGCGCCACGTCAGAACCTTCTAGAAGATGACGACAGCAAGCTTGATAACCTATCAGTCCACTTATCAAGATAGCCTATCATCCGAATTTTATCTTTTTAATTCAAAACTTTGATATTTATCTTATGTAATTTTATTTAAATTTATTTTAGGATTTATCATCTTAGGTTTTTAGGGTTTTTCAACTACTATAAATACCCCACTTTGGGGGTGAATTAATTCATCATTCAATTAGCAATAAAACATCACTTCTTCTTCTCTCGGAAATTCTTCTCTTTTTTAGTTTTTCTTAAAGTTTTTTTTCTTTTAATTATTTCACAAATGTCGAGCATGATTAATTCAATAACCATGCTCGGCTAGATCTTTTTAAGCCGAAGGCTTTTGCAATGACGCGTTCTCAAGGCGAGGTTTGAAACTATGCTTCAAACGTTTCGAAAACTTCTCTCAATTTCTTTAAACTTTATTTTCTAAATCAAAATGATTTTTAAAACCCAAAGATTGACTTTGGAAAAAAAATTGTTTTGATCTATCAAGTGGGAGGGAGGATCGGTTATTGAAACAAATCCGACTTCCAAGGAACACACTTAGTAAATAGATTACTAAGTAAAATTGAGATCGAATCGTTTTTATAGAAATGACTTTTCGAGTTGGTTACGAGCTTAAGTAATTTGTTTTCTCAAACATTGAATTGGTTTGGACAAATTGTCAAAACTGAAACCAAAAATTGATTTTGGAAATTCAGTTTACAAATAAAAACTCAAGGATTGACCTTGAAGTAATTTTATCAACAAGTTTTTCGAAATAAAAATCTTTACCAAGGAACCGAGTAGAACAAGTCAACGCGGAAGCCCGAGGCTGAAAATCTCATATTCAATTTAAACTATTTTAAAGCTTTCTTTTACTCTCTTAAACAATTGCATTTCATTACAACAACACCCCCCACCTAAATCACATTATCATAGTTCCAACAACAACTCTTGGTTCAGAAACTACAAAAGCGCGACAAAGAAAGTTCTAAGTCCCTGTGGGTTCGACTCCTACTTCCCTATCTATACTCAATTTAATTTCTTTATTTATTTTATTTATTTGGAAGAAGGAAATTATTCTTGACACGTTACGACGCGTGTCAGAGGGCAAACACTTCAAGTCATAAGAAGAAGGCACATGTGGCTACTTGGAGTGATGAGGACTCCACCGACGATGAACAAGCCAACCTTTGCCTTATGGGCATCGAAGAAGATTCAAGGGTAACTTCTAATTCATTTACTTCGTGTTCTTATTCTTTTGATGAATTACAAGATGCATATGATGATTTGGTTTTAGATTTTAAAAGTCACATTTTGAAAAACAATAAATTGATTTCAAAGTTAAAAATTCAAAATGATTTACTTTCTAAAACCAAACTTGAACTTGAAGCATAACTTGAAGAGTTTGAATTAAAATGTTTTGATTTACAAAAATTGCTTCAAAATGTTCAAGTAGAAAAAGATTTGATTTCCAAAGAGCTTAAAAAGAAAAACAATTTTGGAAAATCAAAATTTTATGTTAGACAATCTAGTGCCCCTAGATTTATTAAAGGAAAATGTTTTAGAAGTATTTGGGTCCCAAAAGGACTTAGTACTTCAATTAAAAAGGATGACATTGAAAAATGGATTCCTAAGGGGACTAAAATTTGTGCAACTAACGTTCATGGATCCAAAGCAATTTGGATACCAAAAATTACTTGATTGTCTATTGCTAGGTGTGATGGAGATGTTCAACAAGTCAAACATTGAGGGGGAGCTCCATGCACACAAGGAAGAACACTTGAAGAAGGAAGGCTTCACATCCTCCCTTGGGTTCAAGTGTTGGTAAAATTTCTAGTTGTTTTGAATTAATTTGTCTTATTTTCATTTTATTCAACTAGATGATCATATATGTTGGACTAACATTTTTGATGATGCTTTGAGTAAGAGGGAGCCATTTTTAAACCAAATTCTTATTTGTGTCAAAGTTTTTACCTCTATTGTTATTTTGAACTTAATGTCTTAAATTCTTTTTGATATAACAAAAAGGGGGAGAAATGGTTTGAAAAATTGAATTTTCAAATGAATAAGGGGGAGCTTTATTTGAATTAAAATTTCTAATCTCTTATTCACATTTTTAAAGTCTAAGGGGGAGAATCCCAAACAATTTTTCAAGTTAGTTTTATTATATCAAAAATGGGGAGATTGTAGAACTAATGTTTTGATATAATAATTGAAAATGTTTTGGACTAATTTAAAAAGAATTTAAAACTTGGTTTTAAGTCCAAACAACTTGAATTTATGATTGAGGTATTTTAAGAGGTTTTTGACAAAGATTTTTCATGTTTTAAATAGCCAAACTTGTGTTTTCACGTTACCCGTATCGATACGGTTGTACCCGTACCGATACCTTTTTGCCCCAGTTTGGCCACTATCAAAACCTGTATCGATACATGCCCTTGCCGTATCGATACGGATCAGGATCGTTTCGATACGCCAGGTAAGCGTACCGATCCCCTTTCAACCAACCCTAACGGCTATTTCCCAACGGCCATTTAAATATGAACTCGTATCGATACGCCCTCAAGCGTATCGATACGCCTTGGCTGGCAAGAGCTCAATGGCTAGTTCCTATGAAGGCCGTACCGATACGGTTCCACGTGTAACGATACGGATAGCTGCAGAACAGCATTAATGAAGGAAAATAAAGTCCTCAACGGCTCCAATTCATCCCCAACGGGTAGTAACGGCTACAAACTCATTTGGGAGTATAAAAGGGACCTCCAAGCATCAAGAGAAGGCTAATGCTCATATTGTCAAACATCAAATGATCAAAGATTGTCTTAGAGCTTAAATTGTCATTTATTGTATAGACAAACACTGGTGAGCCAAAATTGTCAAATTTGCTCAAGTGTTTTAGGTTTTGGGTGAGTGCTTAATTGTGCAAACAAACACCTATTAGAGGGTTTTAAGTTTGTTTTTATAGTCTCTTTGTAAAAGAGGGTTTTGATCAAGGCTTTGGGTAGAAGCTTGATCGGTTGTAAGGGTTTCCTCCTAATCCTAGAAAAGGGGACGAATCAATAGTGGATTGATTGAGAAATCCTTAGTGGGGAGCTAAGGTAGTGGATGTAGACCTTGGTTAGAAGGTTGAACCACTATAAATCATTGTGTCATTATCTTTTTAGCTTTCTAAACCCTTCCACCAAAAAATCCATCTCTCCACCACTTGGTGAGCTAAATTGGTTGATCGAATCGAGCCCCTAAAATCTCAACATAATGGACAACAAAACAGGCTTGGCTAGAGCTTCGTCGAACCGAGGGGTTGAAAGGAGAGGGAGATATCGAGAGTGTGAAAGAGAGACGGCTGAAAATGTTTCAAACTAGAAGCTGAATAGTCTTTTAGGGATTTTAACTTTTACCCTAACGAGTGGGTTAATCACGAAACAAGGGTCTCAAGTTATACTCATATTTCAAAATATCCATTGATTTCCAATTTACTTCAATTAGGTCACTAAAAACCTATTAAGATTAACTAATTCCCAAATTCACAATTAGGTTTTCGAATTTAAATTCCCAAAAGCTAGTGTTTTTAAATTAGGGATTTTAAAATTTAGAATTTTCTAAATTGGGGAAAACTTGGGTGTTACATCTTCTCTCCCGATAAAGATTGCGACAATGAAGAACCAAGAGTAAACAAATCTTGAATTTTATTGCAAAACTGAATTACTAAACGAATACAACAAGACTCTTACAACTACTACACAACCAACCCTTAGCCCTAGGGAAGGTTTAGAACATGGTGGGTTTGGACGACACTAGGGTTTCGACAAGAAAGAGTTTCTCTCAAATCTCCATTGTGTTCTCTCCTTCAAGTCGATTACATATATATAGGGGAGGAGCCTAGGTCTAAGTTGGTTTAGGGTAGGAATACTAGTTAGAGTATGATTACAACTCATTAAAAGATCATTAAATACTCCTAAATTCCCGTTTGACTTTTCTTTAACTTGACTTTGACCTGGCTTTTCTTTGTCTGCTAGGCTCCAATGCACATGCAAGTGGTCTCTAGAAATCGGGCTTGATGAGCTCTTTCTATCGCATACCACTTTGCATTTTTTTCATTCTTATTTGAAGTGTTGCCTCGACGGCAAGTAGTTGACTGCCTTGGTGGGGATATGGACTGGTGTACAGGGGTTGGCACAGCTCTGCATTTTGGTTCTTTCCTCCTCGATCAGCTCTCCTGATGCTCCAACAACTTCATCCTTCATCTCTCAGCTTTCTCTTCATCTGCCCTTTTTGCTGCCTCGGCGGCATCTACCTTGGCGGGTACCTACACACAGGTAGAAAACACACTTGAGTAGTATCATATGTATAAAATCAACTAAATTCATCAAATAAGCCAGATTGTCTAATCTATGTTGTTTTGTGTATGTTACCTACTAAATGCAACCTAAACTATACTTAAGAACAACAATAATTAAGCTAAACTAGGGTATAAATATAGGACTTGTGCGCACTTAACAATTAATATTATTATCACTATGCCACCAGACTAAACTCTAAAATAATAATCTGAATATTTAAAGACATTTCTAATTTGAAAAACTAATCCCCAGGCCGTTTGAAGGAATAGTTGGATCAAATGGATAATCTCTGAATTGACAAAACATCAAGCTCAAAAGTTTGACCATGATAAACAGTTTATCGTCGGGCAGTGAGTCGAACTAGACAATTCGAGCGAGGCTAGTCATATGGGTCAAACACAAGCCTATTTCGATTTATATTTGATTTATATGAATGCTTCAAGATCAGGAGTGTGGATCATTCTTCGATATTTACACCGACTTATAGAAAAAGATTAGATCATATTCATATTGGTGAAAAATGACCATAATAGAATATAATAAATAAATAAATAATGACTAAATAGCATATTATGAATTAAAGGAAATGTTTTCTTTTTAAATATAAAAGAAATAATTGCTTTAAAATTGGTGCAAACGCTCACCATGCTTGGTATGGTCTGCCTAAGGCAACTAAAGGAGGGCACCACGTATTTGGTTAGACAAAGCAAGCATGGTGTACATCTTAGGATTATGTACTGAGAGAGAGCACGCTCATGGTAAGACAAACAAGGTTGAATCAGGATGCAAGTGTTTTCAATTTGCCGGTATTCATGAAGGGCAGTTAACACAGCAGTAACAACCAACACCCAATTAACAAACATCACTCAACGATATAAAACATAAACTAAAAGGATAAAGAAGAAGCTTACCCAACAACAAAGATGGAGGAGACAACGACAAAACAACCACCAATGGCGAAGAGAATGACTGCATTAGAAATAAGCCCAAGATAAGTGAGAGTTTCCATTATGAGCACAAAACTTTACACACTTTACAGAATGGTCCCAAACTTCAAAATTGATTCAATAAAAAGTCACACACTTCAATTTAAAATCTTAAATGAGCCCTAAAATTCTATTAGGGTTTTCGAATTAGAATTCCCAAATTCTAAGGTTTGGTTAGAGATTTTAAAATTAGAGAATTCTAAATTGGGATTATTTTGAGGGGTTACATCACCTTGTCTTCAGCTTTGCAAAGGTTCATTCTAAGATAGTCTTTGTCTTTCTCAATGGACTTTTCTTCAGCAGTCATTGAAAAAAAAAGTTAAGCTAAAGGCTCATCCTGCAAATCAAAATAAGTCCAAAAAACTTGATTTAAGAGATATGGAGTAGTCCCCCTTAATTTCATGCCGCAATATCTTCATTAACCCACAAAGTTGCAATTTTGAAATAAGAAAAAGAAGAAGCTCACATATTTCACATTTTAAGCAACATTTGACATGCTTCAAGTGAATTATTTGTCCCCAAGAATGCTCGACTATGCTGAAGAGTATTGAACTAACCTATTTTATATACCCTTAATCCTTATCATTTGCATGTTTTCAAGCTCATTTAGGTTAAAATGTACATATTTGCATATAGATAGGGAATTACACCACCTGTACTTAAATTTTCATATATAGTAGTTTGGTCATGAAACATGTGATTATAAACTAAAAGAAGTAAGTTGAGTAAAGGTTGATAATAACTGGATATTACGATGGAAGTGTCTAGTTGAAAATGTCGGTTTAAGGTTATATCATAACCGATTGGTAATTATCTTGTTAAAATCATGTTTTGATTGAATGATGTATTGTTTAGCTAAGTAGACTGTTTGTCATATCTAAAAATAGTAAAATTGACTATGAACTTGGTAGGATCGATCTTTTTGGGAAAGGGGTTGTTCCCTTGGAGTTTCAGATTAATGAATTAGTTTCCAAGATGTTTAATTCATCAACATTAAAATATTATCAAGTGAATCAATCAAGCCTCTGATGCAATCAATTGATACTATGTGAACTATGTCTTTAATGATTTAATAATTCTGATAAAGTAGAATTCAAGAAAGTTTATAAGAGATAAGCAACTATAATGTTATTTTATGATTAGTTAAAGAGAAAATTTGAAATTTTCATGTTCTGGTTCTTGTTTTTCTTTGCAGTAGCGTTCTTAACTTCAGTTTTCTTCTAAGCCGACTTGAGGACGTTAGAAATTGGTATCAGAGCATGATTTAGTCGATTCACGGACTAACCATGGACTCACTGCATCTCCATAAATCTATTGTGCCACCTAAGAGTTTGAATTCTTTTTTTTTTTGGTAAATTTCAATCAGAACAATCTTTACAAAGTCCCAAAAACAGTCTCGTTATCAAGATTCATATGTACACATTCGTGAAGCAAATCAAATTGTAATTTAACAAGCAATGTAATCCAATTTCCTGATCAATTAGGTCAATTTACTCAAATAATGAATTATTCGAATACACATCTTATCACAATTTCTAAGACTCAATCATCAAGCAATTTGTCACCCTGTCCTATGTTACAAGTTTTTAAATTCATGGTTGTTCATCAAAATCACCAACTACAATTTCTTACTCATGAACTCAAATCTCTAAAATTTTAATATTGCAACATATGTGAAGCTATTTCTCATGATTTCTCAAAATGAATTCTGAATTTTAGGAAAGGAAAAGTGATGTTACCTTCTCCTTAAGCTACCCGATTCAATGGAGCTAGAAATTTAGACAACCAAGCTTAAACTCTCTTTCTCTCTCTTCCCCCTTCCACTTCCCATCAAATTGGATTGAAATGTGTACATGTCCTTCAATTTGTTGGAGTTTTGCATGCATTCACTGAATTCCCTTATGAATTCACTTGAGTCATTCTAATATAGCTCTATATTTGTTTAAGGTTCCCAAAATGATCCTAAAACTCTTCATTGATTTATTTATGTAACATTTTCACAATTCGGGACACCTACGAATTTCTATCAATAATTCTAAGTCTTAATTTGGGATATTAGGCATAGTATAACAAAATTCATCTTGTATCATATCATATCGACTTAACATGTAATTTGTTCTTTTTATTCAGAATCATTGAGTTTTCATGAGGTCTCAATGTATCATTTCACATAAAGATTGTGCTATATCACATATCAAAAACTTATAGAAGGTACAACATTATATTGAGAGCATATATTCAACATCTTTGAAGTCAAAAATATACCCGGGACTACTTATAATCATATCATGATTATCTTATTAAACCCAAATTTGGTCATGACACAAATTTTAAAGTTTCAAACTCATTATAATGGCCGTAGAAATAGCAAAAAAAGATTACCTTAATATAATTGAATGGGAGGTAAAGTTTAAGAAAGTTTCAATATTGGAATAAAGTTTGGAGCTAAAATACGGAGAAAGAAAGAAAAAGAAGGAAAAAGAAGAATAAGAAAAAGGGAGAAAGGGGGACAATGTGAAAAGAGTGGCTGCAAAGAATTAGAGTGCTCTGTTCAACCAAATGTCTCCAAAACTCGCCTATAAAAACAAAGGAAATCAATCCCATTTTCAAAATGGAGAAATTCTTTCACAAACCCCTCAACATCGGTAAGAATTACACAAATCTCCCACTTCGCCTAAATAGGCTCAAATTCAATATAAAAAAAAACCTATTTCTTGGCCCAACAAGCCTATTGTTTAAGGAAATTGTATTCTCGACTCCGTATTTTAGGTCGCTACATAATGATATTTTTATGCAAAAAAAAAAAAACATAATGATATTCTTAGATACAAAATCTTTAAAATTTGAATATGAAACAAGATTTTGTGCATATTATTTCCATGGAGATTAATTTTTTTCCTAAACATATTTTATTGTTTATAGATTTAATCCTATGTATAAAAGACTGATTTCAATTCTATTTCAAGTAATAAATTAGTTAAAATGTGAATGAAAAAGGGTAGAATATTCCACACACGCGATCACGAGATTTAGTCGCGAGATTTTCTTGACTAAATACATTAACCATGGACTTAGAAATTTCCTATTTTTTCACCTCAATTAAATTAAACACGCTGAACCTTTCTTTTAGTCAATTCTCACAAATAATTTCCGCAAATGCCAAATGTCCTGTGACGAAAACTTGGAAAGTCGACGATATAAAACACCTACTTGTAATTTATAATTTAATGTAATTACACTTTTGCCCTGTCTTTTTAGGTATTTATACCAACGTCTCTTTTATGACATTAACCGTTAAGTTCATCGTCTTCTGCTCTAAATTTTAGGTGTTTTGTCTCGATTTTTGTTTGATTTCAATGGGGTATCGTACAAGGCTTAGAGCTGTGTTCGGACTCTTGAAAGACAAGGCTTCATTGATCAAAACAACCTTATCAACAAAGCGCCACAAAGCTTCTGCTCGTCGCCTCATTCTACGCGCCACCACCCACGGCTCCCCCGTTCCACCTGCAGATCACCGAATTGACGCCGTTATCGCCCTCGGACAAAGTTCACGTGCCACCGCTTGCACTTGTGTCCAGTCCGTCATGGACCGACTACACCGCACCAGGAATTCAACGGTTGCTCTGAAATGCCTCTACACAATCCATAACATTATAGGCAAAGGCTCCGTTATCTTAAAAGATCAGCTCGCCGTGTACCCGTCGTTTGGGGGTCGAAATTTTATCAATTTGTCGACGTTCCGGGACGATTCCGATCCGGAAGCATCCGAAAGGTCGGCGTGGGTCCGGTGGTACGCCGGGATGTTAGAACAGAATTTGATGGTTTCGAGGATGTTAGGTTATCACCTTAATTCTCCTCCACGATCCAAGAATGAGATACAAAACAAGAAAGACAAGATCATGGGGTTGTTGAACTCGGATTTATTGAAGGAAATTGATGTTCTTATTAATTTTTCCGACCATTTAAGTACTGTGCCCGATTCGCTTTATCTTCAACGGGAGAGCTTGGTGTACGAGGTTGTAAGATTGGTTAGCGAAGATTATAGACTTGTCCAACGTGAGATCTTTGTCCGATTTACGGAACTCGGAGAGAGGACAAGGGGTTTGAGTTTGAGGGAGTGCATTGAGTTTCTGAGTTGCATAAACAGGTTGGATGGTTACAAGGAAAGGATATCTCTGTTGTTGGTCAATCGAAACAGGAACGATGATTTGTGGGATTCCATTAAGGAGACGAAGGCGAATCTTGCGGCCGCGGTGGAGAAGAAGGAGAAAGAAGGGAAAATGGTGGTGATTGAGTCGAGGAGGTTCACTGGGTTTACTGAGTTGTATCGGTTGGCGTCTCGGGAGAGGTGGGTTGAGTTCTGACCTAGTCATTTCCCGGCCCCAACTGTTTTGTGCCGTTGTGAGTTTTTTTCTTTGAGTGGTGTACATAATCATTTGAGTTGTAATAGTCTATAGATTTTGATTTATTTGTTTGGAGGTAAAAATTCAAAATTAATTTTGGGTATCAAAGTGATTTTAAAAAAAAGCTGACTTTTCTGTTTTGTAGTGATTTTTACACTATATTTTTTACACAATCGTAATTGTTTTATAAAAAAAATTTAAACATAAATCATGTTACATTAAAATCAATTTTACACAAAATTAATTCTTTAAATCGCGATGATTCAAAATCAATTTTCGGCCTAAGGCTTACCATATTTATATAATCAAATAATTCATTTACACTATATAAAGTTTAATTAATTTTATATTAATTTATAATTAGTAAGTGTATGACATTAGTAGATAAAATTAAAAGTTAAATATAAAATATTTTTAAAGAAGAAAAGTGATAATATTTTTCCTTGTTTGGATTTAATTTTTCATTTAAGGGAATGTAAGGGAAAGGGAAGGAACGAAAAAAAGAAAGGAATCGAGCATCTTTCCTTTCCCTCAAAAGGATAAATTTTTAATCCTATTTTAAGCTATATCTAGTGAAATAGAAGTGGAGCTTATTTTTTTTTAAGGCTTAAACGTCCTAAAGATACTCAAAGTATATGTTTTTTTAGTTATGTGTTTAAATTTTGTTTCGCACTAAATTAGTATTTAACGTTTACTTTCGTAATTTAGATTAAGTTTTTTATCAACGGTTTTAAAAATATTGTCATCCAATTATAATATGACATGTGGCCTGATTTTTTATTTATTTAATTTCTTAATCTTTAAAAATATGATTTTTTTTAATATGTTGGTGTGATGCAAGGGTGACATATGTTCAACTTTCTTAGTCTTTTTAAAGACGGCACACACAACATGCATTACTGATGCTCGAACCCAGGTCCCAAAGGATTTTGAACATCTACCTTTGCCACCAGGACACAAGGGGGGTGAGAAAATATGAATTTTTTAACATCCCCAAAGTTTTAATTTCTTTCAATCAAACCCTCAAATCACAACTCTCACCGTCTGGCATCCCCCACACGTCTGTGGTTCACCGTTCATCGCCCAAGCGGCCACGTATCTCACCGTTTAGCATCCCCACCCTCTAGTCGTCTATCAGAAACCCAATTGACCTTTTTCCCTTCATTGTTAGATATTCGTCGACGAAAGCAATCAACGGTTCATTTGTTGGTTTTTGACGACGTGATGATGGGGTTTTCAGTCGTGAGGGTCCACAAAGGCAAGAATGGTCGGTTGTGGTTTGAATTAGTGGCTAGATGGGAGAAATTTAGGAATTTAGGTATATATTTGTTTATTTTAGTCATAAAAATATAAAGAAATAGGGTCAAATTTTGGTTAAATAAAGAATTTTAGGACTAAAATGAACAGAAATGTCATCTTATTAAAAATATTGGACTAATTTATAAAAATTAGAAATAAATAGGGGCAAATTTTAGGTTGAATAAAGACTTTTAGGACTAAACTGAAAAAATTTAATTATATAAAAAATATTAGACTAAATTTTAAAAATTAGAAAGAAACTGGGGTTAATTTTGGGTCAAATAAAGATTTTTAGGACTAAATTAAAAAATAATTATATTGAAAATATTGGTAATTATAAAGATTAGAAAGAAATTGGGGTTGATTTTGGATTAAATAAATTTTTTAGGACTAAAATGAAAAAATAATTACATTTAAAATATTGGGAAAAATATAAATATCAGAAAAGGGTTAGGGTTAATTTCAGGTTAAATAAAGATTTTTAGGACTAAAATGAACAAAGTATAATTATTTTTAAAATATTGGACTAAATTATAAAAATTAGAAATAAATTGGGTTAATTTCGGGTTAAATAAATATATTTTGGACTAATTTTAACAAAAATATGATTATATTTAAATCATTAGACTAAATTATAAAAATTATAAAGAAATAAGGGTCAATTTCGGGTTACATATAAATTTTTAATAATAAATTTAACAAAAAAACATAAGTATATTTAAAATATTGGACTAAATTATAAAATTATAAAGAAATAGGGGCTAATTTCGGGTTAAATAAAGATTTTAAGGTCTAAATTGAACAAAAATATCATCATATTAAAAATATTGTAATAAAGTATAAAAAAATAGAAAGAAATTTGGGTCCAGTTCGAGTTAAAAATAAAGATTTTTAGGACTGAATTGAACAAAAATAAAAATTTAACAGACTTAACGTACAATTTACCTCGTTTACTAAAGCCAGCTGATTTTTTTGTTAATAAACTGACACATAATTCGTTTTAATTGGTCCATAACTTTTTTTAACGGGAGTTAACGATAGGGACCAACTTAGGTCATGGTTTAAAGTTTAGGGACAAAACGTCCTAATTTTTTTTAAAGGCGGTTCGGTAAAAAATGTATACTTTAAGGGCTATTGGTGCTATAATGCCTATTACTTTTCTAACGATCACATTTTTTACTATCATATCCCAAGAACAACAATTCAGTAAAATGTTAATATGAGAAAGTAGGGTAGGGTAAATATACAAAGTATTGGAGTTGGCCATTACGGGTTAGTTTTGTAGAAGCAGGCAATCGAAGCACCTTTCATGTCCAGCCATAGGCGGTTGAGACCACAATTTTTTTTAAAATTTATATTTTTTATATAATTTGTATATAAAAAATAAAAAAATATATGTAATTGACACCTCTATTACAAATAAAATGACACTCCTTTATATATAATTAATTTTTTTAAATAACGTTTTAAAAAATGACACATTGGCTATCATTCCCTAAAAATAAGATCCCTCAGAAGGTGAGATTGGTGGTCCTTAGTGGTAAGACCTTATGATTATTTGGCATTTGCCTGTCCTCTGTGGTCCTTATTTTAATCTGTCTCCAAAGACAATACGTTATAATAATGATGCCTTTGTTCACTAAAACAAAACAAAAATATCCAGCTAGAGTAGGTGGCGAATAGTTGTCAAAGAACCCATAAACATTCATAAATCCACTTTAGATTGACATACTCACATACATTGTCAAAGAACCCATAAACATTCATAAATCCACTTATCTCTATCCAAACGGGATGTTTTACGTAGTGAAAAAGGAATAGTGAGCAAACTAAACTATCATGCAAATTGCTCTGCTACACAGATCTAATTATATAGGCAAACAACTACCAAAAGATCAACCTTTTTATGACCACCAAACCCAAGTAAAAAAAACATTGTGAGGATCTTTGTACGAGCACTAAACGACCTTTAATGTATACGAAAACTGTGTCAAGCGACAAAAGAAACATACCAAAAAAGCAAAGGAATACGTGACACAAAGGCAACGGAAAAGCATGTCACATGAACAAATATTTTTGTTAAAAATTAAAGAAAAATAAACACACTATATGTTAAAACAAGAAAAATAATAAACATCCACTGTTAAAAATAAAAGCTAAAGTTGATGTTGTCATCGAACATACAAAAAGAAAAAAAACCAAGGCGGCAGTGTTCTGAGAGAAAAACTCACATTAAATTTCAATTATTTTAAACTCAAAATCCAAATGAGAAACACTCTATGACAAATAAAGCATAAATGATAAATGGAAGGTAAACTCCTTACATATTCTTAATATTCGAACCCGAAACCAATCAATTATAACCCTAATTAAGCCACGGTTAAATCCCTCCATTGTGGGTTGTATGATTGAGCATTCACCCCCACCTTTGAACTCTCTTCTTAGCCTTTTCAGCCTGTAAAAATGGGTTCCAACAATGTCAGAAACGAGACAAATGGACAAGTGTTTAAATCAGCCAAACCCAATTTTCTAACCTCGTCTTCCCAGTCGGTTCGCATTGTGACTATGCCCAAAATCACTGTCTGAACAGCAGTTCCTCCGAAGATCATCCCACCCCAAATACCCTGGTTTTACCATAACACCAACTTGTCAACATTTCAAGCCTAATAATATCCCATATATTTTCACTAGAAAAACCAAACCTCAATCAGATAGGATAAAAGTACCATACATGTCCTTTATATTAGATCTCAGACCATTTTGATCCCTATACTTTTAGAATAATATCAAGTGAACAGGTCATGTTAATCAAAAAGTCCACATCATATTTTAAAATAATATTATATCATTTAATTAAATTTATTTTATAGAGATTAATAATTTTATTTTTTAATTATTAAAAAAAAATCATTTTACTATCATTTCTAATGTATAAAAACCATTTTATTTATTTAAAAAGTACATAGATGATGTTGAAAAAATCTTACCGTAACACCCAAGTCAAAAATCCATCCCATCAGAAATCCAAGAGGGAGTCCAATAATATAATAGCAACCGAGATTTATGTAAGCAACCAATGTTTGCCACCCCGATCCAATCGCCACCCCTAAAACAGTGAAAAATTGAAAACATTATAACAACTTGCTATAGATTTGAACGGGTATAACTATAGTTTTAGTCCATTAAGATTTGAAATTTAATTTAACATAATTTCATAATGTTATTATTAGTAGTCTAAATTGATAAATCATTACTTGTAATGTTACTTTATTTTATCAATTCAGACCTATTAATAACAGTATAAAGGTAGGTATGACAAAATAGAGAGATTATATTCGGAATTAAAAGATTTGAATGCGTTATACCTGATAAAACTGGCTGAACACTGTTAAGGAGAATTGTAATGCCTAATAGGTAAGAAAGTTTATCAACTTCGTTAAGGACATCAGAGCTGGAGGTGAAAATCAGTGCCACTTTGTCACGAAGTATTAACACAATTACGCAGAAGAGAATTCCAATGATTATCGACTGCACGATCGAGACCTTTGTTGCGAATTTGGCCCCTTTCCCATTGCCTGCTCCTAGCTCATTTGCAACCCTTACTCTGTCAATGTCAATGCCAATCCCAGTTCTATCACCTTCTCCCTTCAAACACTTGCTAACAAAATGATAATGACAAATCTTATCCTGTGTTTATTGGCTTAAAAGACAATTTTGCTTTTGCTATGTTTCTTTAAAAACAAATGAAAAAAGGGTCAAAGTTTATGGCTACCCGTCTCTTAATGCACGTGTACCAAACTTTGTCCGGAAATGATTGGACTCTTGAGAAAGATAAGGAGAGTTTAGTTGGGGAAATGAAGCAAGATCAATGATTCAATTTCCTTGGAAAAGTTTTGTTAGAGGAATTAGATCAATGATTCAAAATCATAATACCCGGTAGCAGCCAAGAAAGCCAGCGGAATCATAAGCTCCCATCCATTGATACTCATGCTGCCAAAAACAACACTTGATTATTCAACTAACAGTCATTTTGTCCATTCCAACAAAAATAAAACTGTGACATACCAGACGGATAAGGCATCCACAGCCAAAGTGGCATTTGGCAGGTAACCAGTCATCAATATCAGAATCCTATAGTACCAATTTTCCAAGCTGCAATACCAATAATAAATGAAATTAGTCTGGAATTTGTGAATCAGATAAAATCATTTAAGTTGTCATATACCATAGCATGACTCCAGAAGCAGCTGAGAGTTTGAGGAACCCCCATAGACCATTGAATGCCTGCATTGAATAGCCAGTCCATGACAAAGGGCAGCCTCCGAGAACCGTGTAGCCGTACAGCCCCAAAACCATGACCCACCAGGAAACATCAAGCGCAATCGAGGCACCAATCACACCCCAATCCAAGACGTATACCAACACCCAACTCGTCACCACATTCACCCCCAAGGCAACGAACGACACGTAGGCTAACACCCGAGTCTTCAGCTGGCTCTGTAAGAACCTCTGCAACGGGAACTGAAACGCAAAGCTGAAGTGCAAAGGTATCATCCAAGTCGCCGCCACCCCCGACATCTCAGCCACGTCGTCCGGCTGTCCCAGGAGCTTCAGAAGCGGAGTCGCGAACACGTAAAAAGGCAGTAACAAGAAACAACAGAGAAATAAAACGATCCACGATCTTTGCATGTAAACGCCTAACATATGGTATTGTTTTGCACCGAAAGCTTGACCGCAAAGGGTTTCTAAAGCACTCGCCATCCCTAGCTAGTACAACAAAACAAACAAACAAATCATGTCAGTCAGAGACAAATACCGATTCGTAAAAACTGAAATAAAAGCTTGAGACAATGGATGACTTACAAGCAAACCAAAGTTGAATCCAACAATGACAGTATTGGCAATGGAAATAGCAGCGAGTTCAACATCACCAAGGTGGCCAGCAAAGGCTTGGGTGATAATATTCATGGAGTAGGAAGCGACGCGACTGATGATTGAAGGTCCTACGATGGTCCATAACTTCTCTGTTTCGATCCATAGCCTTGTAGTTAAGTCCTTTTCTTCACCGTCGTAATTTGAACTCGATTGCGTTAATAAAGGCTGATGGAACTCGTCGCCGTCCCTATGGATGCTACCCATTTTAAAAATGAATAATCGGTTTACAGTAAGATAGATAGAAGAGAAGGGTAGAACTTAGAAGGGCAATTAAGATAATATCTTGAATGGTAGCTGTGATGGACACATATTGATATACGGGGAGTAGAATTCGGCTGTCCCATTCCATCACAATCTGCCAGGTCAAATTCATTATTTGAAAAGTTTTATTTTCAACAATTTATTCTTAATTTGCCTTTGATTAAATAGAAATAAAAATTATTTGATAGGATTTCTTACGAGAAATAATTAAAAGTGATAAGTAGATAAGAGTTTTTAGAAGATTTTTTTCAGTAGATTTTATCTTATTTTTATTTTTTAAAATACTATATTATCTTTTAAAATTTATATTTATCCAACGATTAGTTATATCTAACACATAATTTTAGGTAACATACCTAACATATTTTATACCAAATTTTCCAATACTTAATTTTGTTCTAAAAATAAAAGAAATTGTCGCGACCCACTTTTTATGTTTGGAATAAAAACAACATGACCATTGAAATTTGGAAAAACGAACCTTTTATTTTATTTAGGCTTTAAAACCAGTAAATTTTTAATTTTAATCAAAATCTATTTTATTTGTTTTAAAAAATCATTTTGGAGTCGTCACCGGTCACTTTGGTAGGCCAGACACCATAAAAATGTACCGGAAATTCTTTGTGAAAAGTTCGGGTTCGAGAGTCGGTTACGTGTAGGGAAGGGTTAGCACCCCTACGAACACCCGTTATCGTTACCTTATTAATCACATGTGGCATTTTGGCATTTGGAACATTAATATGAATTTAATTAAATCTTTTAACTGTGAAATAGATTTTATTCCGAATGGGAATATTCTTTTGCAAGAAAATACATTTTGGACGAATATAACTATGAAACGTCTAGTTACATTAGGACACTTCAATTTACATTCAAAATGTATCTCAACACAAAAGGTTTAATGCATGATCAATTATTGTCTTGTCATTTTAAAGTAAACCCTAATTAGGCTTCATTAATTAATTTAATTAAAAATCTATAAATATTATTAATTTTTGCGCATAATTGGTAACATCCAAAATAATATTGGACACTATCTTTAATGGATCCAAAAGTAATAATATTTCTAATTAAGGTGATTCTAATTAGTTATCCTATTTTAGTTTTAATTAATCTAATTGTGTATTATTCCCATTTTCTAGGTTAAAATGAAACATTGAAACCTTCATCGGAACATTCATTGATTAACATCACTCTTTAATGTGATATTAACCAATATTGAACATTCTAATATTGTTTCAAATATTCATTTATTTGCTATAATGACCTTTTCCTATTCAAATTATTTGATTAAGAGACCTAGGCTAAAGGCTCTAATTATTAATTAATTGACCAAATTGTCTAAGTAATAAAGCTACATGCTCAATTTAAAATCAACAAAGATATATAAACAAGTAAATAAGAAAATTAAAGCTGGGAGAGGGCTAAATTGAATTAAATTAGGAACTGGAGAGTCAAAATACAAGAAATTGGTGACCAAATTAAAGTTCACCACGAAGTTGCAAGGACCTGACAAGTAATTAAACCCTTTTAAAAAAACGCAGATCCTCATACCCGACCCGGTATCCACCTGCGCGAACCTGTTTGCTCAAAACGACACCGTTTTCATACAACTATATATACCCCCTTTTAACCAAAAATCATTTCTTTTCCCCTCATTTTTCATTCCCTTTCTCTCTCTAGGCCAAATTTCCTCTACCTTCTCTCTACCTAACACTCAAATTCTCATACCCAACACCTATTTTGGATCAAACCTTTCTTTTTCATGAGATTTAAACCATATTCTTCATTTTTCAACCCTTCGATCCAACACAAACACTTTAACCACCTATTTTTTTTATTTTTTTTATGAACCAAACACATGTTTTTATCAAAAACTCTACTCGTGTTCTTCTGATTTTTCCCTTTGATCCGCACTAACACAAAAACTCCTTACATATCATATTTTTTAAGATCCAACCTATAAATTCCCCAAGAACTCAAATCGATTTCGACCCTTTTTCCCATTTCAATCCACAACCGGCTCTGTAACCTTTTCCAACGTGTTTACCGGACGCCGAAGGCGACGCCGGTCACCGGCCATTGTTTCTGATCATCTTCTCTGACAACCTAAACCACTGATCACCGGTCGGGAAGTTTCTGATCACCACTGCAACTCCGACCAAGCTCTAGTCATCTTCTCCGGCCAACACTCCTACTTCAGTCACCGTCTGGTTTGTCTCCGGCGACCGGTCACCACCGTGAGGCAATTTCCAGCCGCCGTTCGCTACCGCACCGCCGTCGCCGTTCGAACCAAAAAAAACCTAAATTTTTCTCATTTAGAACAGTTCAAAAGAACTCCCAAAACACAACATCCGGTCTCATGCCCACAACCACAGTTGTCCACCAACTATACACATCTCCTTATAACTGAGATATAACTCATCTTCACACTATGGGCATCAGTACACCCCATTTGTTCCATTATCCTATTCGTACAGGTCATCCACTCAATGGATACCTCCGGTGACAACCCTCGAGCTTAACTTCTTCCAAAATACCTAGGCGCTCTAATCGCTGCTCACAATCGTCCACTAGCTAGTGCAGTCACATGCACTCCAACATTAACAGCTTTACAAGCTCCGTACATCGCCTATGCCCTAGGCGCCATGCCATTAAACACTGGTCTGACTGGCACAGGTTGTACTTACATCGAGGCACATCGAGGCGTCAAGCCCCCATGAGACACTACACACTCCTCTATTCCTTGCCCAACAGCAACAACAATCATACCAGATTGCTACTCTCCCCTCTGTTTATCGTGCTATTATAATTAACGCATGATAACAAGCTAAAAAAACAAAACAAAAACTTAGGCTAGCTCCAAGCAAGGATCCAAGACTTCGAATTCAATTTAAAAACACTTCACTACAGTAATAAGGCAATGGGCATCCCAATTTCCCCCGATCATAGCATCAAGAATACAACGTACATATCACAACCATCGTGCATTACAATCAATAAGATTCAGTCCACAACATCATCATATATTACAGCTCAGACATACATCACACATAGCAGCACTATCATTTGATCAACATTAACATGCTTATAACATTCACCGTGGAAAGCAAACACTGCCAATCACTTAAAATTGCATCACATCGACCTACCATTAACTTACCATCATCCCATTCTTCCGAAACCTGGCTCTAATACCACCAAATGTAAACCCCCTCAACACGGCCTAGGCGAGAGACTGAACCGAACGGGTCACACGGGGAATATTGAAGTAAACCGAAAATGTTTACCTCAATAAATGACCATATTATTATTATTATTATTATTATTATTATTATTATTATTATTATTATTATTATTATTATTATTATTATTATTATTATTATTATTATTATTATTATTATTATTATTATTATTATCTTATTTAGATGCTCGTTACAAACCTAAGTGTTTAATGTTGCAGCGGATTATACATAACGTTAGTTGAACATCAATTGCATACATAAACAACTTTTATGGACCAATTTGCAAACTTGGCAAATTAGAAGGATTTTTCCCAATTATAGATTACCATCTTTTGATTACTCATATTACATGTATCTCTGTCAAAAATCAGCTAAAAATAATCATTCAAACTCATTTAGTTACATCCACAACATTCAGGGACCAAATCGTAAAGATTTAGAACTTCAAAAATATTCCATCAACTAACATAACCGCCATCTGTTTCGATACAAGCTAGCTCTATATTGAAACGGGAGTATCGAAATGGTACTTCCCAGCTCTGAACATGAGCCCATATCGAAACGCCTTTGAAGGATTTTGAAACTATGGTTTCCAGTGGCAAAACGTTCCGGAACAGACATACCTGTTTCGAAACACTAAGGCCATTTCAGGATCACCATTTCGGTACAAGCTTGAGTGTACAGAAACATCTGGGCTTGTAATGACACTTTTTGTTGGTTTTTCACTCCAAAAACCATCCTAAACCAATCCAACATATTTCCAACTTGCATACATCATACTTACACATTAATCCACAAGCAATCAAAGCATATTTAGCATCATATCATGGCAATTAGCATCAATGGGAAACTAGAGACATGCAACCTAACAAATAAGCCACTCAAGAGGCAAAACTCAAACCAATACTCCAAACACCAAATACATACCTTTTACAAATATAAATCCATAAAGCAAAGATGCTCAAAATGGTGTTCAAACACGTCACGCACATAAACCATGGATCCCCCATTGCCCATATTGCTCTAGTTCAAAAAAGAAACATACATTCAATCAAAGTCTTTCACCGATCTCTTGCTACCGTTGCCTCCAAGACTTTAGTTGTCTGCATTGATGAATAAAATGAGTGTAAGCACAAAAGGCATAGTGAGGAATGCTCAAAACCAAAACATCAACAATGCATTTAAATCGGTTTCCAAACTACATTGAAATCTCATTTCAATTAACACAAGTATCATTTAAAATCCACCATGCCATCCAAATACCCCGCACTTTTCTCATTCAAATTCAGCATGAAAACCTCATGCAACATGTGGCATATGTGTAGCCCTCAACACCACTCATCAGTATATGTGTAGCCCACTAACGAGAGACAAAACACTAAACAAGGTTCACACACGAGAGCTATCCTCCACTGTTACGACACCTTAATCATTCCTCGATCGTTAGGGTACATGGATGGAGTATTCGGTACCATTTCAACCCCTCAACTTCCAAGGTGACTTGTTTATAGTGCACTCAATTATATAGCCGGCTATCTACATTCGATAGCATTTTTAAAAGTATTTTCGTATCATCATTTGCCAATATGAACCACATTTCATCACATATTTCACTATTTTCAAAGCATCAATTACCAATCCATATTCTCAAGCATCAAATCATGCTTAAAAGCACAAGTATAAATGTATACTTATTAGGATCACTTACCGTGTGCACCCTTCTTCACTATATCATCAAAATCAGTAATTCATTTACCTCAAATAATTCTTTAAGAGTGACGATATGAATTCTAAAACAAGTGCATCAACAAACTCATAATAGCACAATCCGAGGGAGAAAATCACTTTACTTACTTCCAAACTTAGTAAAGCGTTTCAAGCTTACACTATGTTCCCCAAACCACCTTTTAAGCGTTTCAAAGCTGGAAATCTCATTTCCACTCACTGACTCACGAAACCACAATTGCCGACGCAAAAATCAAGCGTCCGAAGCCCCCGAATCTTTGCCGATTGCTTCAAAAGAATACACCCCTATTTATACCACACAAGAACAGAGGATTAATGCATCTCAATGCATTAAAACCACCAACAATCACTAAAAACCCGTAGCTCTGCCTAAATACACTTAAAAGCCAATCCGAAACAACCAAAAACCCAATCGATCTTACTCGAAACTTAACCCAGCCATAATCCATCACTTCCATTCACTTTTAGCCATCAATCAACATCCAAAAACATCCTAATTACATCTAATAACACCCAGCAACACCAGATTCATATTTCCAAGACAAAAACCCAAAATTAACAACTTAAACTTTTTGAGATCCAACCTAATATGGGAATATTATGATCGAGCCATTATTTCAACATCATTTACCTTAAAATCAATATAAAATCAATAAAAATAGTGCCCAAACGAAAATCTTGGAAAATCACCACATAAAGCCATTTTAGCCAATTTACCATTAATCAACTATAAAACAAAATTAATAAACATACTTAGGAGGCACAGAACTTGAGAATTTCATTAAATAACCTTGATTAGAGGAGTTAAACGAAATTTTACCTCTAACCTTGCCTTTTCTCCTTAAATGACAAGATTTTGATGAAATCTTCAAGTTAACTCAATGATATTTGATAAGAGAATCAAAGAACTCTTTAGCTATTCAAAAAGGATTAGAAAAGATGGAAAATATATCTGGTTTTATAAAAGAAAGAGTGTTTGGCTGAGTGCAAAATGAGAGAAAATAGTTATGTAAACTCTTCTCTTGTTTTAATTAAAATTCCCTTTTTGATTTGAAACCCTTTTTAAAATCCTTTTATTAGAATAATTAAAATGGTATATTTGATAGAAAAGGCCCACAAAAAGATATAAGCTCCCTAAAGATTCTAAGTTGTGTCCTCTTTTCATTTTAGTCCTCAAAATCCAACTTTGCACTTTTGACAAAATGGTCACTTTTCGAAATCTCGAATTTCCAAAACTCATTTTCTAAAATTGATTTTACCAACCTTCAATATATATTTTTAAAAGACATAGCAATTTTTCTCATAATTTTATCCCATCTCGAACTATGTTTTCCCTGAATCGCTTCAAAAGGCTCGAATCTCTAATTCCAGGTTCGACTAACCCAAACCGATGCCTAAAATATCTAGGCCAAAAATTGGGGCATTACAGTTCAGACCATCATCTCTAATTGTTTTTTAATTCTGGTATATCAGTGAGTATAATCGGAAAATCGGGATTAGGCTAGGTGTTTTTCCCGATTTCATTGACATTGATTATTGCGTAGCTAACATTATGTCTAAGGATATTGCATTGGACCCCTTTAGAGACTTTGTTTGTAAGCTTTGGTAAGCTATTACAATGAAATCTATTTCATAGATATATTGCTATTGTCGTTGTTATCAACGAAGTATTGAACTATAAAAGTATGGGCCATGAGACATTGACTGTAACACCCGGGTTTGGGGGTCGGGTGAAAGTAATATTAAAATAATAAAATAATATTTTGGGCCTCGTGTTTTCAAAACAAATGATTTTATGTTGGACTTGTTTTGATTTAAAGCCCAATTCCATGGATTTTAGAATATTTGAGATAACTATCTCATTAATGGCAAAAGTGTAATTAAGTGGTCATGCAAAATAAAACCCCTTTTTATTTAAAATAGCCTTTTGTCATCCTTTTCCCCTCTCATCTATTTCATTTTCACGACCAAAGAGCTCTCCTTCTCCATTTCACTATTCCATTACCATTCTTCCTCATCTTTGGTGATTTTTGAAAGGTAAGCCCATATTCGATTTGTCCTCTCTTTCCTCTACAAGCTAGTACCTTTATTTTTCACAAAGCTCATGGTTTTTGTATTTTGGTGTTTTGAAAGTTTAGATTTAAAATGTCATCTTTATTGTCTATAACTTAAGCTTTTTATTTTTGAGGTTATATGAGTTATTTACAACCTAAAAGGTCCAACATATTTGAATTTTACATGGTTTTATGGCGTTTCCCGAAATTGGGTTTTAGAGGGGTTTTTGAAAGGTTTTAAGTTGAGTTTTAGGGGTGTTTAATGTGGAAATTTGTTGGTTGATGGTTAGGCTATGTATAAGGGTTGTTTTGGAAGCTTTTGGGAGTAATTTAAGTGTTGTAATCAATGGTTTTGGACTGTGCTTTAGGGCTGCTCGAAAATGAAGGTTTTGGGGTTGACTTTAGCTTGGAATCTTGTGTTTTGTGCTTGAATTGTGTTCCAGGTTTGCTACATTGATTTGTGAACTGATTTGATTGTGTTGGGATGACTAGAAGCAAGGATTTGTGTTGGTGAAGCATCGGGATCGAATCCGGAAACATTGGGAGCTTGATCGGCTAGTGTGTTGAGCTTGGAATAGTCGATGAGTGGTTAAATGTTTTTAAATGGTTTTCAAGTTTTGGTCAAGCATGTGGACTAGGTTGGGCTTGGTAGACCCACCTAGAGTTGGGATTAGATTGGTAGTCTAATCCCAAGCTTTAGATAGAGACTATGGTTGATCTTTATATGTTGTGGATGCCTCATGTTTAATTGTGATTATGGTGGCTATGTATATTGTGTTATACATGTATGTTGAGGCATGGTTTTGATACATTGTTATATGTATGTGGTTTGGTTTGTGGATTGTGCATGACGGTGAGTCATGGTGAGTACGTACTAAGCATGGAAGTTGATATGAAATGATGTTGTGAAAGGTTATGAATTGTGTTTAGTATTGGCACTAGTATGCTTGGGTACAATGATCGATCATTAGGATGTTTAGTGTGCATACGTGAGTCAAATACGCGCGTGGTCTTGGTGATGGTATTCATCAAGATGGAGTACGAGTTCGCCTGAAAGCCTTCTTACATATATGATAGTCGGTGATGATTTTAATCCCATCGACGGGGCGTGAGGATGAGTGGAATCCCCTCCGCGTGAAACGGTGATGAATGTAATACCACCGTAAGGTAATGGTTGTGTTGGATGTGAGTTCCAACGGTTATCCGCGTATTCGAGTCATAGCTGGGTGCCAATATGGATTGATATATGTGTTGCTTATACATTGATATATGTATTTCCATGTGTTGAGCTTATGAGTTGTCGAGCATGGCATGATGCTGATATTTATGTTCATGCATCATTTATATTTTGGCTCATGTGGTTCGAAGGTAAGATCATGCATTCTACCTTGGTTGTATGCTCGTGCTTGGACCCTGCATTGTCGAGGTTTGTTTTAAGAGCTTACCCTCACTAAGCTTTATGCTTACGTTCTCTTTTGTTCGACAATACAAATCCGTAGTTCGTGGGTTGCTTGTGCAAGGAGAGGGCCTCCAAGTGTGCTTGTGGTGCTATCTTAGCTTTCAAGTATGGTCTTTTAAGTTATAAGGTGTAATAGTCAAGCAATGGGATATGTGTTGTTGATTTGAGCTTTTGATGTATGTTGATGGTTTGTTTTAGGAGCATGTTAAACTCCTTGTTATGAGGATGATATGTTTAAGGTTGCTTATGCCTTGTATGTTGGCTTCGTGCCTTTATGAATGCTCTTATGTATGTTTGTCTAAAGCATTTATCTTGAATGTTATGAATGTTCTTATGTTGAATGTATGGCTTTTACATGTTTGCTGAGTGCTAAGCATATTTGTTTAGGGTGCCTTGCATCTAGAGTTGTTGTATGTGTGTTGTGGGAGGTTTTAGTTGTGTTTTGGGACAACCTTATGCCATAAACCAGCTAGAACCAGTCTGCTCGCAGAGGGCGTATCGAAATGGTTGGTCCCGTTTCGATACGGTCCCTTTGTTTTTGGCCAGGCGTTTCCGTACGCAAGGGGGTCATTTCGATACGTTTTTGCCACTGTAAATCTAAGATTTTGACGATAAACTGAAGTACCGAAACGGGCCTTGGCGTTTCGGAACGGTCTTCGTATCGTTGACCACAAGAAGTTGACCGCTGAGGTCGTTTCGGAACGGTTGACCATCGTTTTGATACGGTCTCCTCGAGTTGACTTTGGCTAGTTGACCTAGTCAAGGCGTTTCGATACACTCCTTGGGTGTTTCGAAACGACCTGTAGTTTAAGTTAAAAATGAGCTGTTTTGTTGGGCTGTTTGGTTGTTCGCCTCGTTTGTTTCTTCCGCTGTTGCCTTTCTCACATAGGACATAACAATACATCTAGTCAAGATAATAGTAATGAAAAAGTTTCTCGGGTTGTTAACCGAAGTGGAGCCTTAACGGGTTTCTCCTCGGTTATCCCCATGTAGCCTACTCGGACCGGTCAAGCGTCCGGACCGGGACGAGGGGGTTACACTTGTTGGTATCATAGCCTAAGGTTTCCGAGACCTTGGGCAGGTAAGTGAGGTAAGTTAAATTCTTGTTTTGAAATTGCACGGTGTTTGCTTGCCATGTAAGCATGTTTGCTTGTTTATCAAGTATGTTGAATGTTTGCTTGATTGATGTTTTGGTGTTGTTTGAAGCATGTTGTGTAGAGTCTCGTTGTTTCTATTACATCGGAAAAAGGATTTTTAAGTGAGGGAACATACTTGAGCCACTTGGACCCTTGTCCTTGCTAACCCAAGTTTTGTGTGTTGTTGTTGTGTTGTAGTTGTTATCTGTGAGCGCATATGTTGAGGCCTAGAGGTAGACCGAGGTTGGTTCGTCAAGAACCACATGTTGCGGCTCCTTTTAATGAGCCAGTGGCTGGAGTAGAGGCTCATGTGGAAGAGCCTACTGTTGGAGTCGGAGCTCCTCCACCACCATCACCTCCTCAGCCTGAAGTGGGAGTCGAGGCTGGAGCAGAGGGAGCGGGTCCTCAGGTTGGTCATGATTGCCAAGGTCCTACAGGAATAGATATGGCTCCGCTAGTTCAAGCTATAGCGGGAGCGTTTCAGGCCGCAGTTGCCGGAGCTCAGGCTGCAGCTCAGCCGAGAGGTGATGATGCTAGCTTACCATTAGAGAGGCTTCGTAGCCTAGGGGCAGAAGAGTTCAGGGGATTTACACCTGAGAGATCAGTGTTGTGGTTGGAGAAGATAGTCCGTATCTTAGCTAAGATGGGTTGTGTTGGTGCTCGTAAGTTGGGCTGTGTGATTTTGTTGCTTCAGGGTGATGCCTACACCTGGTGGGTCACCATTACTACGGGTGTGCCTGAGGCTGAGATTGGTTGGGACTTCTTTGAAACTGCTTTCAGAAAGAGGTACTTGGAGCCGAGATATATGGATGAGAAGAAGCAAGAGTTCATGGCTCTTGTTCAGGGAGATGCTTCAGTGGCTGACTGTGAGATCTGTTTTGTCCGTTTGAGTCAGTATGATCCAGAGTTGGTTCCTATTGAGAGGGACTGTTGTAATCGGTTCAGATATGGACTTCATGAGGAAGTCAAGAGGTACACCTTAGCCACTATTATTCTGATTTTGATGTCTTGGTCGCTAGGGCCAAGGACATCGAGCATAGCTTGGGGCTGACCAAGCGTTCGGGAGGATCTAGTTCTGGGAAGAGGCATAACAACTTTGACCGTGGTGATGCCAAGAGGCATCGGGGCGGTGGACATCAGTTTGACCATATGCGTGGCGGTGGCCACCATGGTAGAGGCCATCAGGGCCATAGAGCTGGAGGGTGTTTGCCCGAGTGCACTCGTTGTGGGAGACAACATTCAGGAGAGTATTGGGGTAACTTCCATGCTTGTTGGAACTGTGGTTCGAGAGACCACTTCAGGAGAGAGTGTCCGCATCAGGCGGCACAGGCACCGAATCTAGCACAGGCTCCTGCGAGAGCGACTGATTATCAGAGAGGCCGTGGGCACGGTCGTGGTTACTTCCAGCTGAGGGCTGATGCACCTAGGATAGAGGCACCGAGGAATCTTGCTCATGTAGTGGCAGTACAACCAAAGGCCCATGGACCAGCTAGAGTCTACGCTCAGATAGAGGCAAGGAATGACACAGATGTGATAGCAGGTAATTTTGAGTTACAGTCCATGTCTTTGCTTTCCTTAGTTGATTCGGGTTCTACGTATTCTGACGTTTTGAGTGAGCATGCAAAGAAGTTAGACATACCTGTTGAGATCCTAGATGTAGGGATGCATGCGACTAGTTCCTTTGGTGAGACAGTTGTAGTTAGACGGATGTATAAGAGGTGTCCGCTGAAGATTCAGTGTCATGTGTTTCCTGTTGATATGATGGAACTTCCGTTCTATGGTTTTGATATTATTTTGGGTATGGATTGGTTAGTTGAGCACAGAGCTAGTGTAGATTTTGAGACGAAGAGAATTGCTTTGAAGCTTTCCGATGACTACGAGGTAGTAGTAGTAGGCGAGAAAATTAAGTTCTTGTCGAATTTTGTGTCAGCTTTAGAGGCTCATAGGTTGATGGATTCCGGTTGTGGGGCTTACTTAGCGTATGTGATGAATCCTAATATGAGTGAGGTGAGACCGAAAGATATCAGAACAATTTGTGATTTTCCGGATATGTTTCCAGAAGAGTTACCGGGTTTGCCTCTTGACAGAGATGTAGAGTTTGTGATTGAGACTGTTTCAGGGTCTACTCCAGTTTCTATTGCACCGTACTGTATGGCTCCGAAAGATTTGAAAGAGTTGAAGAGTCAGCTTCAGGAGTTGTTAGACCATGGTTTTATTAGGCCTAGTAGTTCGCCTTGGGGTGCTCCCGTGTTGTTTGTAAAGAAGAAAGATGGCAGTATGAGAATGTGTATCGACTACAGGCAGTTGAACCAGTTGACAGTGAAGAACAAGTATCCATTGCCTCGTATAGATGACTTGTTTGATCAGTTGAGAGGTGCCTCAGTGTTTTCGAAGATAGACTTGAGATCAAGGTACTATCAGTTGAAAGTAAAAGAGTGTGATGTTCCGAAGACAACTTTTAAGACTAGATACGGTCACTATGAGTTCCTTGTGATGCCGTTTGGGCTCACGAATGCACCAGCAACTTTTATGGATATGACGAACAGAGTTTTCAGAGACTATCTAGACCGATTTGTAGTTGTTTTCACAGATGACATCCTTGTGTACTCGAGATCAGAAGAAGAGCATGATGGGCACTTGAGACTTGTTTTGCAGAGATTGATGAGTAGTCAGTTGTATGCGAAGTTGAGCAAATGTGTGTTTTGGATTCGAGAGGTTGTGTTTCTTGGCCATGTTATGTCAGCTGAAGGTATCCGTGTTGATCCGAGGAAGATTGAGGCTATTGTTGAGCGGAAACAACCGAAGTCAGTGACTGAGATTAGAAGTTTCCTAGGATTAGCCGGTTACTATAGGAGATTTGTTGATGGTTTCTCTAGAGTAGCTGCTCCGTTGACTAAATTGTTGCAAAAAGGAGTTAAGTTTGAGTGGTCAGATGCGAGACAGAAGGCTTTTGAGAAATTGAAAGAGGCTTTGACAAATGCTCCAGTGTTAGTACAACCAGTTTCAGGGAAAGAGTTTGTGATCTATAGTGATGCTTCCTACATTGGGTTAGGTTGTGTTTTGATGCAAGAACAGAGAGTTGTTGCTTATGCTTCGAGACAGTTGAAGGTTCACGAGAAGAACTACCCTACGCATGACATTGAGTTAGCAGCAGTTGTGTTTGCATTGAAGATTTGGCGTCACTACTTGTATGGTGAGAAGTGTACGGTTTACACTGATCATAAGAGCTTGAAGTACACTATGACTCAGAGAGAGTTGAACTTGAGACAGAGAAGATGGCTTGAGCTGTTAAAAGATTATGATTTGACTATCGAGTACCATCCGGGTAAGGCAAATGTAGTAGCCGATGCGTTGAGCAGAAAAGTTGCAGTTGAGTTGCGAGATATGTTTGCTAGACTGAGTGTGTCAGATGATGGTGGTTTGATCACAGAGTTGCACGTGAATCCTTCTTTGATTCAGTTGATTAGAGAGAAATAGTTGCAAGATGTGTCTTTAGTTTCTCATGTTTAGGACTTAGCCGAAGGTTTACCGACTGAGTATAGCTTCAGTGGTGAGAATGTGTTGTGTTTCAGAGACAGAGTTGTAGTACCCGAAGATGTTGAGTTGAGATGTCTGATTCTGAGCGAAGCACATTCGAGTCCTTTTTCGATGCATCCGGGCAGTACTAAGATGTACCCTGATTTGAAAAATGATTATTTCTAGGTTGGTTTGAAGAAGGATGTAGCCGAGTATGTGAGCCGTTGCATGGTTTGTCAGAGAGTAAAGGCGGAACATCAGGTTCCTTCAGGTTTGTTACAGCCTTTGAAGATTCCGGAATGGAAATGGGAGAGGATCACTATGGACTTTGTGTCGGGGTTACCGTTGTCTCATTCGAAGAAGAATTATGTTTGGGTGATAGTGGATAGATTCACTAAGTGAGCTCACTTCTTAGCAGTGAACACTACAGATTCTTTAGACAAGTTGGCGAATTTGTATATTCGCGAGATTGTGAGACTTCATGGAGTTCCGAAGTCTATTGTATCAGACAGAGATCCGAGATTCACTTCGAGGTTCTGGAGTTGTTTGCATAGTGCCCTAGGTAGCCGCTTGCATTTCAGTACTTCGTATCATCCGCAGTCAGATGGACAGTCAAAGCGAGTGATACAGATTTTAGAGGATATGCTTCATTGTTGTGTGATTGACTTCCAGGGTTCTTGGGAGAAGCATTTGCCCTTAGTTGAGTTTGCTTACAACAACAGTTACCAGGCTAGTATACAGATGGCTCCTTATGAGGCTTTGTACGGTAGACGGTGTTGGACTCCGATCTGTTGGGCTGAAACATGTCAGAAATTGTTACCTATGACGGATTTGCTTAAGGGGACTACCGACAAAGTGAAGTTGATTTGTGACCGTTTGAAAGCAGCTTTCGATCGCCAGAAATCTTACGCAGATTTGAAGAGAAAATAGATTGAGTTCTCAGTGGGTGAGAAAGTGTTTCTGAAAGTATCTCCGTGGAAGAAGGTAATGCGTTTTGGCCAGAAAGGCAAGTTGAGTCCGAGGTTTATTGGTCCGTATGAGATAGTTGAGCGGATTGGGCCAGTAGCTTACCGTTTGAGATTGCCTTCAGAGTTAGAGAAGATCCATGATGTTTTTCATGTTATGCCTGTTGAGGAGATAGAACTGAATCCAGATTTGTCTTACAATAAAGAACCCGTTGAGATACTTGCTTCTAATAGCAAGGTGTTGCGTGGTAAGACCACAGAGTTGGTCAAGGTGTTGTGGAGACATAGAGGTGTGGAAGAGGTCACGTGGGAAAGGAAAGTTGATATGCTTGAGCAGTTTTCGTACTTTTTTCTGTCAGGTAATTTTGGTGACGAAATTCCTTAAGTGGGGGATAGTTGTAACATCCAGGTTTGGGGGTCGGGAGAAAGTAATATTAAAATAATAAAATAATATTTTGGGCCTCGTGTTTTCAAAACAAATGATTTTATGTTGGACTTGTTTTGATTTAAATCCCAATTCTATGGATTTTAGAATATTTGAGATAGCCATCTCATTAATGACAAAAGTGTAATTAAGTTGTCTTGCAAAATAAAACCCTTTTTTTTTTAAAATAGCCTTTTGTCATCTTCTTCATCTCTCCTCCATTTCATTTTCACGACCAAAGAGCTCTCATTCTCCATTTCACTATTCCATCACCATTCTTCCTCATCTTTGGTGATTTTTGAAAGGTAAGCCCATATTCGACTTGTCCTCTCTTCCTCTACAAGCTAGTACCTTTATTTTTCACAAAGCTCATGGTTTTTGTATTTTGGTGTTTTGGAAGTTTAGATTAAAAATGTCATCTTTATTGTCTATAACTTAAGCTTTTGATTTGTTGAGGTTATATGAGTTATTTACAACCTAAAAGGTCCAACATATTTGATTTTTACATGGTTTTATGGTGATTCCCGAAATTGGGTTTTAGAGGGGTTTTTGAAGGGTTTTAAGTTGAGTTTTGGGGATGTTTAATGTGGAAATTTGTTGGTTGATGGTTAGGCTATGTATAAGGGTTGTTTTGGAAGATTTTGGGAGTAATTTAAGTGTTGGAATCAATGGTTTTGGACTGTGCTTTAGAGCTTCTCGGGAATGAAGGTTTTGGGGTTGTCTTTAGCTTAGAATCTTGTGTTTTGTGCTTGAATTGTGTTCCGGGTTTGCTACATTGATTTTTCAACTGATTTGAGGTTGTTTTGATTGTGTTGGGATGACTAGAAGCAAAGATTTGTCTTGGTGAAGCCTCGAGATCGAATCCGGAAATGTTGGGAGCTTGATCAGCTAGTGTGTTGAGCTTGGAATAGTCGGTGAGTGGTTAAATGTTTTTAAATGGTTTTCAAGTGTTGGTTCAAGCATGTGGACTAGGTTGGGCTTGGTAGACCCACCTGGAGTTGGGATTAGATTGGTAGTCTAATCCCAAGCTTAAGATAGAGACTATGGTTTATCTTTATATGTTGTGGATGCCTCATGTTTAATTGTGATTATGGTGGCTATGTATATTGTGTTATACATGTATGTTGAGGCATGGTTTTGATGCATTGTTACATGCATGTGGTTTGGTTTGTGGATTGTGCATGACAGTGAGTCATGGTGAGTACGTGCTAAGCACGAAAGTTGATATGAAATGATGTTGTAAAAGGTTATGAATTGTGTTTAGTATTGGCACTAGTATGCTTGGGTACAATGATCGATCATTAGGATGTTTAGTGTGCACACGTGAGTCAAATGCGCGTGTGGTCTTGGTGATGGTAGTCATCAAGATGGAGTACGGGTTCACCCGGAAGCCTTCTTACATATATGATAGTCGGTGATGAGTGTAATCCCATCGACCGGGCGTGAGGATGAGTGGAATCCCCTCCGCGTGAAACAATGATGAGTGTAATCCCACCGTAAGGCAATGGTTGTGTTGGATGTGAGTTCCAACGGTTATCCGCGTATTCGAGTCATAGCTAGGTGCCAATATGGATTGATATATGTGTTACTTATACATTGATATATGTATTTCCATGTTTTGAGCTTATGAGTTGTCGAGCATGGCATGATGTTGATATTTATGTTCATGCATCATTTATATTTTGGCTCATGTGGTTCGAAGGTAAGATCATGCATTCTACCTTGGTTGTATGCTCGTGCTTGGACCCTGCATTGTCGAGGTTTGTTTTAAGAGCTTACCCTCACTAAGCTTTAAACTTACGCTCTCTTTTGTTCGACAATGCAAATCCGTAGTTCACGGGTTTCTTGTGCAAGGAGAGGGCCTCCAAGTGTGCTTGTGGTGCTATCTTAGCTTTCAAGTATGGACTTTTAAGTTATAAGGTGTAATAGTCAAGCAATGGGATATGTGTTGTTGATTTGAGCTTTTGATGTATGTTGATGGTTTGTTTTAGGAGCATGTTAAACTCCTTGTTATGTGAATGATATGTTTAAGGTTGCTTATGCCTTGTATGTTGGCTTCGTGCCTTTATGAATGCTTTTATGTATGTTTGTCTAAAGCATGTATCTTGAATGCTATGAATGTTCTTATGTTGAATGTTGATCCTTTGAATGTATGGCTTTTACATGTTTGCTGAGTGCTAAGCATGTTTGTTTAGGGTGCCTTGCATCTAGAGTTGTTGTATGTGTGTTGTGGGAGGTTTTAGTTGTGTTTTGGGACAACCTTGTGCCATAAACCAGCTAGAACCAGTCTGCTCGCAGAGGGCGTATTGAAACGGTTGGTGCCGTTTCGATACGGTCCCTTTGTTTTTGGCCAGGCATTTCTGTACGCAAGGGGGTCATTTCGATACGTTTTTGCCACTAGAAATATGAGATTTTGATGATAAATTGAAGTATCGAAACGGGCCTTGGCATTTCGGAACGGTCTTCGTATCGTTGACCACGAGAAGTTGACCGCTGAGGTCATTTCAGAACTGTTGACCATCGTCTCGATACGGTCTCCTCGAGTTGACTTTGGCCAGTTGACCTAGTCAAGGCGTTTCGATACACTACTTGGGTGTTTTGAAACGACCTGTAGTTTAAGTTAAAAATGAGCTGTTTTGTTGGGCTGTTTGGTTGTTCACCTCGTTTGTTTCTTCCGCTGTTGCCTTTCTCACATATGACATAACAATACATCTAGTCAAGAAAATAATAATGAAAAGTTTCTCGGGTTGTTAACCGAAGTGGAGCCTTAACGTGTTTCGCCTCGGTTATCCCCGTGTAGCCCACTCGGACCGGTCAAGCGTTCGGACCGAGACGGGGGGGTTACATTGACATTGCCATTGATAAAGTAATCGCTATAGATATGGCCATCACTATTGAATATCGTAATTAATGTTGTCATTGACATTTAGCATTGCTATCAACATTGTTATTTCCATTTTCATTGTTATTGTTATTGAACCTTAGATTCCAATGGACATTGGATACAATTGGCATCCCATAAAATTCATAAGCTCATTGGTACGAGTGGACTATGACCTATATTGTGGTGAGGCGGAGGATGTTTGTATTATTGGTCAATTGGCGAGGTGGAGGGACTGGACCATTCATTGATTTGGCGAGACGTAGGAATTCGTGTATCCACAATTTTATTCGATACAAGGAAAAAGTATTTGAATACGAAATCCATATTATGCACCTACATTGTTAAATTGTGTTTGTCACAGACCTAATATGTTATGATATGGTTTTCGTATTGACATTTATCATGTTGAACTCACTGGCATGCATTACCATTAGATTATTATTTTTGATAACTACCTCACTTAGGCTAAGTAAACCTAATACATTTCATTGTCATGTACTTTCAAGATAAAAGGTCGTTAAAGAATAGATCGCGGAAGGATGTTACAAGTCACTTCTCAAAGTACCAAGTAAGATTTACGTTCTCCTTATAACACTCAGAATGGTCTCATATGTCACGAACATTTATGAATGAGTTATGGTATAGATGTGTATATGCATACATGGTAATATGCAAACATGTTAAATCATGAAGGAGTAAAAGAACTCAAGGTACACTTTGACTTAAATATTGTTATGGGTAATAATGCACTCTTAATAACGATATGAACAAGCCTATCACGCGTCTATGTGATTTTCTAATTGGTAAAATTGATTCACAACAGACTAAGCTTAATAAATAGATTCGTGTTGTTATGGGATTTGGCTTATAGCAAGAACATGGCACAAGAATTTTGTCTGCAAAATTTCACAGACTTTGGCACCGTTTAAATGCTTAAAATTGTATAAAAAACAGACATAATTCGTAATTACATAACAGGGTGTATCGATACAGTTGATGGTGTACCGATACAACTGTGCATTTATTGGCCTTAGGCGTGTGGGTGCACTGATACGAGAATGGGCGTATCGGTACAAAAATTCAACACTAGAATTGGAATGGTAAAAAGGTTTCTATATGGCTTCATAGTGTACCGATACTTGTCTTCTTGTACCGATACAACTAAGGTTGTACCGGTACAAATTCTTGTTACTGGAATACTTAAATTATAAAATGGACACTGTATACCGATACAGATACCCCTAGTATCAGTACGGCTTCGATGACCCTTAACCGTTTTAATGGTCTTGATATAGGCGTATCGATACGACCCTTCGAGTACCGATACCGATACAGGTAATTCGGTTAAAGGCTATATTGAATAAGTTTGGTAAATTACACAATGGTTAATGTTTATTAAATGACTTAATTAACTAGGCAAATGATCTCTGTTTGGGATGAAAATTTACAGGTTCAATGTTTGTAGGTTTAATTTCCTATTGATAAGTTTATTTTCTGGTAAGGACCTCTAAATTACTAAAATTTTAGTTTAGTCCCGAAATGTTATGAAGAAATATTACAGTGATCTTCAAATTGAACATCGATAACATACTCTGACCTGGTTCTCTACTAGGGCGCGAAGGTGGTGTTACAAATCTAACCCTCACCGGTGACGGATTAAGATAAATTATGACCTCTAACACTCATTTAAGCTACAATTTGATATAGTTTTTTTTATCTAGATCGAACATTATTTCACGTTTTTATTGCAGGAAATGAAATCGGAATAGGAAGCTGGCTTTCAATGACGTAAAGTGAGTCCCGACAACGGACCATTCATCTTTTTTGGCGCGATCTCTGACCTCCAGACGACTTTTCAACCTTGGCAGATAAGGTCTCTCTGTCTCTCCCTTAATTACCGCAATAATTGTTGCAATTATTATACATTAATTAATTTTTTTCTCTTTCCAGCTATTGTAACATCCCAATTTTGGGCCTATGAGTTAGCCGGGTTTAGGCTAGACGGTTCGAGAGAACCGGTTCGAACAACTTAGACTAGTTTCTGGATTTAATTATTTTAAAGAGTTTTTGAGGTTGGTAAAGTATGGGAAAATGTTTAAAAATAATTATTTAATATATATATATATATAATTTTGGTGGGATCAATTTTGGAAAATGGATTTTGGAGGTTTGACATTTTGGAATCGGTGACCAAAATGTAAAGTTTAGAAAATTGTTTTAGTGACTAAATCGTCAAAGATCAGAACTTTGAATCTTTAAGGAGCTATTAATACATAGTCTAATTCAGACTTTTTTCCTTTAATTGGCCAATTTTAAAGTGGGTTTAATTAATAAAACAAGATTGAGAGAATTAAATTGACTTTGACTCTTAAAATCTATTTCACGTAACTACATTTTCTCACAATCATTTTCACTCAAATTATCTCTATCCAAACATCAGTTACTTCTTCAAAGATTTGAGGTAAACACTTGATTTGATTTATCTTTTAACATCAAATGATTTCCTAATGTTTTCCTATCAAAATCTTATGATTTTATCTTTGTTTTCTCATGTAAATCCTTACAATTGAAGGGAAAAGTCATCATTAGAGGTAAGGTTTTCGTTCTCCTCCTCTAATGAAAGGTTCTTTATTGAAATTTCCAAGTTCTTAATCTTTTATGAGTGTTTTCTATTGGGTTTTGATGTTACAATTATGGAAAATTGGTTTAAATGATATTTAATTGATTAAATCAATAAATCGTTGTTTCGAATATGTTATGTTGGGTTTATAATGAGATTATATCATGATTATGATGTATTGAATTGCTGTTTAAGCGATTTTAATTTAGGAAACCGAAACTAGATGAGTTGATTGATTATTAGGTTTGACTCTTTGAGTTTTTGGCTTGATAGTATGGTTGTTTGATTGTTGCAGGTTTTTTGGTATTAAGAAGGTATTTTTAAATGAAAGTTGATGTTGTTTTGATGTTAATCTTGCTATGTAATGGTTGGATATTTGTTAGAAACATTTTTTTTGGTGTTTTCGGTAGTTTTCGGGTAGCGAAAGATTGGTTGTTGATGGAGGATGATGTAGTTTCGTGTTGATGTGGATTTTAATGCAAGGTTGTGCATTAATCCTCTGTTTTTCCTTTGGCTAGAAGCATGTGTTGATGTTTCGTTACCTTTGTAAGGAGTTGTAGTTGATTCGGAAGCTTGATTTCGCTTCGGCAAGGCAAGTGAGGTGATTTCGGTGAGTGGAACTGGTTTTAAAGCTTTTCAAAGTTTTGAAAGCAAGGTTTGGGGGTTTAGATTAAGCTTGAAACGCTAATCTAAGCTCAAAAGTAAGTATGAAAGATTTCGCTCTTGGTTTTCGGTTTCCATGGTTTTATTAAATTCATGCTCATGCTTTGGAGAAGGAATTGGTTTACCTACTGTTATATGCATGTTTTAGAAGTGAGAAAAGTTGCATGTAATTGTGTTTAGAAAGTGGTATACAACATGTTTGAGAAAATGCCTAAATACATGGTTTAATGTATCTGAGATACTTTGATGAGATTGATTTGAATGATGCATATGAAAAACAGTGAGGTAACATGGTTTAAAAGTGTATATTGGCAAAATGATGAGACTTGATACTATCATATATAATTGGTTGACCAATAGGATGCGAGCGCACTATAAAATGTTAGCAAAATTTGTACGTACCCGTGATAAAACATTATGAGTACAACCGCGTCATGTGTGTTGTAAGATGGGAACAACCACATCTTTACGAGCATTAAGGTGGGAACAACCACACCTTGTGAATTATTTGGTGGGAACATCCACACCTAGTGTTCTGCCCTTCTTATGGTGGGAACAACCACGCCATAAGGTGTATCCATATATCTGAGTTAGTTTATGGTTGGAATAGTCACACCATGTGTTTTGGGATGAAGTGTAGCCATCTGGGTCACTTGAATGCCAATATATGAGATTACATGTATCATTGATTTAAATGGTTTTGTATGATGAGCATTATACATGAGATTCTATTTTATAGCATGTTTTGTAAGTTAAAGCATGTGAAGCCTATTTTGAGATTTGCATTGGGATCAATGCATGAGCCAAATGATACATGTGTTTTAAATTTGAATATTTTTGCTTTTAATGTGTTTTAAAGAATGTGATAGATGAGCATGATGTGTAAGAGACTTTTATTTGAGAAATGGTTTTAAAATGCATTGTTGGTTGTTTTCATTTGAGAATCTCTCACTAAGAAAATGAGCTTACTGTCACGCCCCGCCTGGTCGTGACCCAGCCATCCGAGGGGCACACCCGCTCGGGTGCACCAAGCAGCACCGAAGTGTGCCACCCAGGTGTGCAGTACGCGCCCGATCCGCCCCGCCTAGGTGCGCTGCGTGCGCCCAAGACGCCCCACCTAGGTGCTCACGAGCCAACAAGGAAGAAATGAGATGCTCTAAGCATTATAAGGCCAAGGGCGGTCCAAGGCAAGATCTAGAATGGCCTAGAAGGCCCCACACGTCTCCACACTATTCCGAGGGGTTCCAGAGACTTCCACAACCATCTAGGCTCACCCGGAGGAACCTAGAAGGCTCAGGATAAGTCGGAAGACTCGAGACGAGTCAAGACATCTCCGGAATACTCTAGAAGCCTATAGATATATGTAGAACTATAGAGTCATCTAGAATAGTAGAGATGTAAGTAGATAAGTATGAACTTATCTAGAAATATCTAGGCTTAGTAGATATTTTGGGAGGCGAAACCGTAGCCGTTGGATCAAATAGATCCTAGCCGTCCATTGAGGAGGTGGGTGCCTATAAATAGGGCCACCCCTCTCATTTGTAAACCATCCAAAAAGTGTGTACTCAAACACTTGTAAAGCTCTCTCTTGTAAGCTTCCGTTGCTTAATACAAGGTTCCTTTCCTTGTAAATCTCTCTTGCTCCTTTCGTTTGCCATAGCGTTGCGACATCAAGGCTTACTAGCATCGTGCCGAGTGTGCTAGTGCCGCACGGATTTGAGTTTGAGAGAATAAGCCCGTGACAGTTGGTATCAGAGCGTGTTACGAGACCCAGGATGATGGCCAAGACAGGAAAGAACCAAGGTGCTAGCTCAACCGAGGCAGAAGTCATATAAGAACAGCGAGGGCGCGAGGAGGTGGCCGACCCTAATGCGACGAAGCCAAGAGCCAAGTCGAGGGACGTGATCTCTAGCTTTGAGAACCGTCTAACCCACGTAGAGGAGAACGTGGGAGGAATAGGGGCCAATGTGGACGACCTTACCCAGAGGGTGGAAGGCCTTGAGGCAGAGGACGCCGAGCTCCACACCGCCATGAAGGCTATGATGGTGAAGCTAGAAGAAGCCATGCGAGCTGAGTTGGGACAAGTTCGCGACCTTCTCATGGGTGAGCTCTCCAAGGTACGTGCTTCTCTTCAAGAAGAGCTAGACCACACCCGTGCCCAAGTCGAGGCACTACAAGGCGATGTGGCCTTGTGTAAGCGTGCTATGGTTGCCGGGCCAAGCACCTCTTATGAGTCTAGGAAGGTTGAGGTGCCCAAACCAAAGACCTTCTCAGGAACCCGTAACGCTAAGGAAGTCGACAACTTCCTATATGGCTTGGAGCAGTACCTTGGGGCCGTTGGCATTGTGGACGAGGCCTCCAAGATCCAAACCGCTACTCTGTACCTCACCGACACCGCCATGCTATGGTGGAGGAGAAGGCGCCAAGACATTGAGAAAGGTACGTGTACCATCTCTACTCTCGATGATTTCATAAAGGAGCTTAAGAAACAATTTTACCCCGAGAATGCCGAGGACGAGGCACGAGCTCGCCTACGAAGGCTCAAGCAAAGAGGGAGCATCCAAGACTATGTCAAGGAATTCACAAGCTTGGTGCTCGAGATCCCCGATCTCTCAGAGAAGGACTCACTCTTCAACTTCACCGATGGTCTCCAGAATTGGGCCAAGGCCGAGCTAAGGCGAAGAGGAGTACAAACTCTTGCCGATGCCATTGCCGTGGCCGAGAGCCTCATTGACTACCCCATACCAAAGGAGTCCAACAATGAGCCGAGGGACAAGAAGAGTGGCCACTTCAATGGTGGGAGAGATAGGAGCCCACGTAAGGAGAGTCACAAGGACGAGGACACATCGAAGCACAAAGGCTCGTCCTCATGGAGGGACAAAGACCGTGGTAGGTCCAAAGACTCTCAAGGTACCAAGAGATCACCACCTAGTAGTTGCTTCATTTGTGATGGTGATCATTGGATGCGTGAATGCCCGCAACGCCGAGCCCTTAGTGCAATCCTAGCCAAGCATCAAGAGGAAAGTGATGCCGACGAAGGTAGTGATGCCGAGAGGGACCAAGGTGCACAAATGGGATCGCTACAACTCTTGAATGGAATCCAGTCCGCCCCGAAGACCCAAGCCAAGGGATTGCTATTCGTGGACGTTACCATCAATGGAAAGGCCTCAAGAGCAATGCTCGACACATGTGCGTCCCATAACTTTGTCTCTATAGTCGAAGCAAAGAGGCTTGGTCTTAGCATAGTGAAAGGGGGAGGATCCGTCAAGGCCGTGAATTCTGCCGCTCAACCCATCCATGGGTTTCTTCGAGGAGTCAAGACCAACATTGGGACATGGTCAGGCCGCATGGACTTCTCGATCGTGCCGTTAGACGACTACCCACTCATCCTTGGGCTCGAGTTCTTTGAACAAGCAAAGGCAATTCCGATGCCATTCGCCAACAGTCTATGCATCACCGAGGGTGCACCATCATGTGTGGTTCCAACCATAAGGGCCACCAAGTTAGGGACGAGAGTGGTCTCAGCACTTCAGCTCAACTAGGCCGTCTGAAGGGCCAAGCCGTCCAAGGGACTAAATGAAGGCAAAGAGGTGACCGTGTCAGGGAAGGCCACCAAGCACGTTGCTTCCAAGACCACCGAGGGTCAAGGTTCAAGGGAAAGGTCTTCCAACGATGCCGACAAGCCGAAGGCAAAAGCAAGGCGAGCTAGGAGACGAGGCAAGCGCTCCAGCAACACCCCTGTTCCGCGAAGACGCGACGAGGACGTCGCGAGATCGGGTGGGGGAGGATGTCACGCCCCGCCTGGTCGTGACCCAGCCATCCGAGGGGCACACCCGCACGGGTGCACTGAGCAGCACCGAAGTGTGCCACCCAGGTGTGCAGTACGCGCCAGATCCGCCCCGCCTAGGTGCGCTGCGTGCGCCCAAGACGCCCCACCTAGGTGCTCACGAGCCAACAAGGAAGAAATGAGATGCTCTAAGCATTATAAGGCCAAGGGCGGTCCAAGGCAAGATCTAGAATGGCCTAGAAGGCCCCACACGTCTCCACACTATTCTGAGGGGTTCCAGAGACTTCCACAACCATCTAGGCTCACCCGGAGGAACCTAGAAGGCTCAGGATAAGTCGGGAAGACTCGAGACGAGTCAAGACATCTCCGGAATACTCTAGAAGCCTATAGATATATGTAGAACTATAGAGTCATCTAGAATAGTAGAGATGTAAGTAGATAAGTATGAACTTATCTAGAAATATCTAGGCTTAGTAGATATTTTGGGAGGCGAAACCGTAGCCATTGGATCAAATAGATCCTAGCCGTCCATTGAGGAGGTGGGTGCCTATAAATAGGGCCACCCCTCTCATTTGTAAACCATCCAAAAAGTGTGTACTCAAACACTTGTAAAGCTCTCTCTTGTAAGCTTCCGTTGCTTAATACAAGGTTCCTTTCCTTGTAAATCTCTCTTGCTCCTTTCGTTTGCCATAGCGTTGCGACATCAAGGCTTACTAGCATCGTGCCGAGTGTGCTAGTGCCGCACGGATTTGAGTTTGAGAGAATAAGTCCGTGACATTACACTATCTTTTTACCACAATGCAGAAAAGTAGATTGAACGGGCAGCGAGAAAGCAAGTGAAGAAGTCCAAGCGTTGCTCATAGCTCAAGTATGGTTTTTAAACGAATCAATAGTAACAAGTTGACAATGAGATGTTACCTTGATAATTTGGGTACGTATGTGGTGAACTCCCTGGTTTGGCACAAGTTTGTAGTGCCTTAATAGACTTGTAAATGGCCTTTAATTGTTGGTATTTGGTTTGGTTTGTATTTTTGTACTTAAGTGGTTATTATGCTTAGGGAGCATGCCTATAGCTTACTAAACATGTTGTGTTGATGTTGGAAGCATGCCTTGGTGTTATTTGCCTTTATAATCATGACATAAGTGATTGGTTATGCTTTGTTAACATGTTGAATTGATATTTGATATGTTTTGACTTGTAAAACCAGCAAAATGTAACATTTTAGGCCCACGCGTACCGATACGTGGACTACCGTATCGATATAATATAGCCAAAATAGGTATACCGTATTGGTACTGGGTAGATGGTATCAATACGACCAAAGGGCAAAATGAGAAACCGTAACGGTACACGAGGTCGTATCGATACCCTTTTGTGCTACTGGAAATCTGATAAATTGACTAGATAATGGCATATCGATACGGGTTGAAGTGTATCATACGCTTGGTTGTTAAGTTGGTTGAGTAAGCTTTTTGATGTTCTGTTTTCTTCCGTTTTGGTCACTGATTGTTTGGATGTTCAACTGAATGAGTTTGGATGATTAAAAGAAGTTGCAAATTGACATGTTGACATGAAACCTGACTAATTGACTATCGGTAAATTTAATTTGGATGAAGTCCCTATAATTTGTTAAAATTACAAATTGGTCCCTAGCCTTTGTTTGTAATCGTTTGAATGTCCGTTTGAGTTGACATTTCTTTCGCCATGAGTTTAAACACTTAAGGTAACAATGTACATCTTGAAAAGATAAAAAGAATAAAAAACAAGGTCATTTATTGAGGTAAACTTCCCGTTTTACTTCAATATTCTTCGTGTGACCCGCTCGGTTCGGTCAGGCGTCTAGGCCGGGTCGAGGGGGATACATTGATGGTATTAGAGACATGTTTACGAAAATATGGGAGGTAAGTTCTAGTATTATGAATGTTTAAATAATTTCTTGTTGTTTGATTATGCACAGTGATTGTTTATGTTATGTTTTTAATTGTTGATTGACTGTGTGCAATGTATAGTGATTGATAACATGTCTTATGAATTGCTATGTGATGTTTGGGGAGAGATAGTAGGTTACCCATTGCGTTATTACTATTGATGTGAAGAAAATTTGTTTTAAACTTGAGCGTCTTGGATTCTTGCTACTAGCTAGCCTAACTATTTTTATTAATGCATTTATATGATATAGGTTTATACTATTTTCGTAATGGGGCCGAGACAAGAACTTAGAAATAGTGTGCGTGATATTGTGGAGAATGAGGGTAATGAAGAATTTCCACCTCCTCCTCCTCCTGGTGGTGGAGTCGAAGCTGGAGATGGTGTGAGGGGTGTTAGACCTCAGGCAGCGCAGGGTCAGGCTGCTGATGATATGACGCCATTGATTCAGGCCATAGCTGGAGCTTTTCAGGCTGTTGTAGCGGGTATGCCTGTGGTTGCGCCACAACCTGTGGTCAATGCTGGTTTAACTTTGGATCGTCTACGCAGTTTGGGTGGCACCGAGTTTAGAGGTTTTTCTCCGGATGGTTTTGAAGCATGGTTTGAGAGAACTTAGAGGATTCTTAGTTAGATGAAGTGCACAGATGTGTGCAAGCTGAGTTGTATGGTATCTTTGCTTCAGGGAGATGCTTATTAATGGCGGACTACCGCTATTGCGGGGATAGAACCTGCGGGGGTGACATAAGAGTTCTTCGGGAATGCTTTCTAGAAGAAATATTTGGGTATTCGTTATCAGGATGAAAAGTAGCGAGAGTTTATGGCCTTGATATAACAGAACATGTTTGTTTCAGAGTATAAAGTACAATTTGTTCTATTAAGTCAGTATGCCTCTGAATTGGTTTCTAACGAACAGAAGAGATGCGATTGTTTCTGGTACGGCTTGGTGAATGATGTAAGGACTTATATGCTAGCTACGGAGTATAAGGATTTCGATGACTTGGTCGCTTGTGCTAAGGATATTGAGCAGAGCTTGGGTTTGCCTTCTCGTACGAGGAATTCTAGTTTTAGGAAGAGGGTTGCTGAGTTTGACAGAGGAAGAGATCGTTACAAGAGGCCGCGTGATAAGAATTTTTATCTGGATCAGAGGCATGGTGGTGGCGGGAATGTAGGTCGCAGATAGTAGGGCCAAAATGTGGGGTTTCATTTGCCTGAGTGTACCTGTTGTGGGAGGCGTTATCCTTGAGAGTGCTGGGGTAATCCTAATGCTTATTGAGGTTGTGGTTCATAGAGTCATATGAAGCGTTGTTGTCCCCAACAAGCTAGACAGGCACTGGTGCATGCTGTTCAGCCTAAGAGGGGACGTGGTTGCGGCCGAGGTAACTTCTAGCGTAGGGAGGATGGTCAGAGGAACATTGCTCTTGTTTTTGCAATTCAGCCTAAGGGATATGGATAGGCTAGTGTGTATGCACACCGCAAGGGAAGGAACGACATGGATGTGATTGCATGTACCTTTACTTTGCAACCTTTGTCATTACTTTCCTTGATTGATTCTGGTTCCACGCATTCATATATTTTAAGTGATCATGCAAAGTTGCTTGACATTCTGGTTGAGTTGTTAGATGTGGGTACGTAAGTTACGAGTTCTTTTGGTGAAACAGTTGTTGTTAGGAAGTTGTATAGGAGATGTCCGTTGATGGTTCAAAGACATGTGTTTGCGGTTGATATGATGGAGTTACCTTTCTATGGTTTTGATGTTATTCTTGGTATGGATTGGTTAACTGAGCACATGGTTGTGGTAGATTGTGAAGCTAAGCGTGTTTCATTGAAGCTTGTCGATGATTATGAAGTTGTGGTGTTAGGCGAGAATGTTAAGTTCTTGTCCAATGTTGTTTCGGTAGTAGAAGCGCAAAAGTTGATGTTTGGAGGGTGTCAAGCATACTTGGAACATGTTATGAATCCAAATATGAAGGAAGTACGTCCCCAAGATATCCCGACTGTTTGCAATTTTCCGGGGGTATTTTTGGAAGAGTTACATGGATTGCCGCCGGATAGAGAGCTAGAGTTTTGTATCAAGACGTATACGGATACGGCTCTAGTGTATATTGCTTCGTATCGCATGGCACCTAAAGAAATGAAGATGCGACTTTAGGATTTGTTAGACCGTGGTTTTATTAGACCTAGTGTGTCGCCGTGGGATACGCCGGTGATGTTTGTGAAAAAGAAAGATGGCACTATGAGAATGTGTATCGATTATCGGCAACTGAACAAGTAGATGGTAAAGAACAAGTATCTTTTATCGCGAATTGATGACATATTCGATCAATTCTGTAGTGCAACGATGTTTTCCAAGATTGATTTGAGATCGGGGTACTATCAGTTGAAGGTGAAGGATAGAGATGTGCTGAAAACATCGTTTCGTACTCGTTACAGGCATTATGAGTTTTTGGTGATGCCGTTTGGGTTGACAAACGCGCTAGTAGCTTTCATGGACATGATGAATGGGGTGTTCCATGAGTTCTTAGATCAATTTGTTGTGGTGTTTATAGATGATATCCTTGTGTATTCACGTACCGAGGAGGATCATGATAGACATTTGCGGATTGTGTTGCAGACCCTATTGGAAAATCAATTATATGCTAAGTTGAGCAAGTGTGAGTTTTTTATTAAGGAAGTTGTGTTCCTTGGTCATGTGGTGTCGATGAATGGAATTTGTGTGGATCCACAGAAAATTGAGGCGGTTGTGAATTGGAAACAACCTAAATCGGTATCAGAGGTTCATAGTTTCTTGGGCTTAGCGGGTTATTATCGACGTTTTGTGGATGGTTTTTCTAAGGTTGGTGCTACTTTGATGAAGTTGTTGCAACTAGATGTTAAGTTTGAGTGGACAGAGATGCGACAACAAGCTTTTAAGAAGTTGAAGGAAGCTTTGACACGAGCCCCGGTCTTGATTCAACTTGAATCGGGTAAAGAGTTTGTGCTTTTTAGTGATGCATCCTATGTGGGATTAGGGTGTGTGTTTATGCAAGACAAAAGAGTTGTGGCATATGCATCTATGTAGTTAAAGGTACATGAGTGCGATTATCCTACGCATGATATTGAGTTGGCTCTTGTGGTGTTTGCATTGCAGATTTGGAGACATTACCTTTATGGAGAAAAGTGTGTGGTGTATATGGATCATAAAATTTTAAAGTACTTAATGTCTCAAAAAGAGTTGAATCTTAGGCAACGGAGATGGTTGGAGTTGCTTAAGGATTATGACTTGACGATAAAGTATCACCCTGGAAAGGCCAATGTTGTGGTAGATGCTTTGAGTAGGAAGGTAGTTGTGGAGTTGAGAGACATGTTTGCGCGATTGGGTGTGTTGCGAGATGGTGGATTGATAGCTGAGTTGCAAGTGAAACCTTCCTTTGTTTAGTTGATTTAGGAGAAGCAGTTTCTTGATGATTCGTTGGTACCACATGTTCAAGATATAGCGGATGGTAATTCGATGGACTTTTGTTTTAATGATGACGATGTTTTGAGTTTTAAGAGTCGAATAGTTGTGACGGATGATATTGAGTTAAGGCATACTATTCTGACAGAGGCGCATAATAGTCCTTTTGCTATGCATCCTGGTAGTACTAAGATGTATCTTGGATTGAAGGATGAGTACTATTGGGTTGGGTTGAAGAAGGATGTTGGTGATTTTGTGAGTAAGCGTATGGTTTGACATTGTGTGAAAGCTGAGCATCAATTTCCTTCCGGGCTGTTGCAACCTTTGAAGATACCATAATGGAAATGGGAGAGGATTACGATGGATTTCGTGACGGGTTTGCCTTTGACCCAATCAAAGAAGAACTCTATTTGGGTGATTGCAGGTCGTCTTGCGAAGTGTGCGCATTTCATAGCTGTGCATACTACGTATACATTGGATAAGTTGGCATGGTTGTACATTGTGGAAGTTGCGAGGTTACATGGTGTACTTAAATCTATAGTTTTGGATAGATATTTGAGGTTTACAGTGAGGCTTTGGTAGTGTTTGCATAGAGCTTTGGGTGCACGGCTCAACTTCAGTACCTCGTATCATCCTCAAACAGATGGTTAGTCTGAGTGAGTTATCCAAGTGCTTGAGGATATGTGCGGTGTTGTGTTATAGATTTTCAAGGTTCTTGGGAGAAATAGGTTCCTTTAGTGGAGTTTTCTTATAATAATAGCTATCAAGAAAGTATACAGATGGCTCTATATGAAGCCTTGTATGGTAGGAAGTGTAGGATGCCACTTTGTTGGGCAAAGCGAGGAAAAAGTTAGTTTCTTTGCCGGATTTGCTTAAAGGAACGATGGAGAAGGTAAAGCTTGTTTGTGATCGGTTGAAGGCGGCTTCGGATCGTCAAATGTCTTATGCGGATTTGACGTGTAAGAAGATTGAGTATGAAGTGAGTGATAAGGTGTTTTTAAAAGTTTCACCTTGGAAAAAAGTAATGAGATTTTGTCAGAAGGGCAAGTCGAGTCCGAGGTTTATAGGATCTTATGAGGTGCTTGAGCGCGTTGGACCGACGACTTATAGGTTGAAGTTATCGCTTGAGTTATAAAAGATACATGATGTTTTCCATGTATCCATGCTTTGGATGTATAGATCGGATCTGTCACATGTTATGCCTAGAAAAGAAGTGGAGTTGAATCCAGATTTGACCTATAATGAGGAACCGGTTAAGATCATGGATGTGGACAGCAAGATTCTTCGTGGGAAGACCATATAGTTGGTTAAGGTGTTGTGGCTACACCGAGGTGTCGAGGAAGCTACGTGGGAGAAGAAGGAAGACATGAAGAAGCAGTTTCCTTATCTTTTTCCACCAGGTAAATTTCGAGGATGAAATTTCTTAAGTGGGAGAGAGTTGTAATGCCCCGATTTTGGGCCTAGGAGTTAGCCGAGTTTAGGCTAGACGGTTCGAGATTTAATTATTTTAAAGGTTTTTTGAGGTTGGTAAAGTATGGGAAATGTTTAAAGATTATTATTTAATATATATATATATATATATATATATATATATATATATATATATATATGTGATTTTGGTGTGATCAATTTTGGAAAATGGATTTTGGAGGTTTGACATTTTGGAAATCGGTGACAAAAATGTAAAGATTGAAAAACTATTTTAGTGACTAAATCGTAAAAGATCGGAACTTTGAATCATTAAGGAGCTATTGATCCAAAGTCTAATTCAGACTTTTTCCCTTTAATTGGTCAATTTTAAAGTGTTTTTCATTAATAAAACAAGATGGAGAGAATTAAATTGATTTTCACTCTTAAAATCTATTTTACGTAACTTCCTTTTCTCACAATCATTTTCTCTCAAATTCTTTCCAGCCAAACTTAAGTTTCTTCTTCAAACATTTGAGTTAAACAATTGATTCGATTTATCTTTTAACGTCAAATGATTTACTATCAAAATCTTAAGATTTTATCTTTGTTTTCTCATGTAAATCCTTACATTTGAAGGGAAAAGTCATCATTGAGCCAATGTTTTGTTCTCCCCCTCTAATGAAAGGTTCTTTATTAAAATTCTCATGTTCTTGATCTTTTATGAGTGTTTTCTATTGGGTCTTGATGTTACAATTATGGAAAATTGGTTTAATTGATTAAATCAAGAAATTATTGTTTTGAATCTGTTTTGCTGGGTTTATAATGAGATTATATCATGATTGTGAGGTATTGAAATGGTGATTAAGTGATTTTAATTTAGGAAACCCGAAACTAGATGAGTTGGTTGATTATTATGTTTGAATCTTTGAGTTTTTGTCTTGATAGTGTGGTTGTTTAGTTGTTGAAGGTTCTTTGGTATTGAGAAGGTATTTTTAGATGTAAATTGATGTTGTTTTGATGTTAATCTCGCTTGGTAATGGCTGGAGATTTGTTAGAAAGGTTTCGTTGATGTTTTCTGTAGTTTTCGGGTAGCAAAAGCTTGGTTGTTGATGGAGGATGATGTAGTTTCGTGTTGTTGGGGATTTTGATGCAAGGTTGTTCATTAATCCTCTGTTTTCCTTTGGCTAGAAGTAGGGGATGATGTTTCATTAGCTTTGGAAGTAGTTGCGGTTGATTCTGAAGCTTGATTTCGCCTCGGCAAGGCAAGCCAGGTGTTGTGAGTGAGTGGAATTGGTTTTGAATCTTTTCAAAGCTTTGGGTGTTTAGATTAAGCTTGAAATACTAATCTAAGCTCAAAAGTAAGTGTGAAAGATTTCGCTCTCGAATTTCGGTGTCCATGGTTTTACTAAATTTATGCTCATGTTTTGAAGATGGAATTGTTTTACCTATTGTTATATGCATGTTTTAGAAGTGAGAAATGTTGCATATGTTTGTGTTTTGATAATTAATGTGTTTAGAAAGTGGTATGCAACATGTTTGAGAAAATGCCTAAATACATGGTTTAATGTATTTGAGATAGTTTGATGAGATTGGTTTGAATGATGCATATAAAAAAGTGAGTAACATGGTTTAAAAGTGTATATTGGAAAAGTGACGAGACTTGATATCATCAGATATAATTGGTCGACCAATAGGATGAGAGTGCACTATAAAATGCTAGCAAAATTTGTACGTACATGTGATAAAACATGATGAGTACAACCCCATCATGTGTTTCATAAGATGGGAACAGCCACAAATTTACGAGCATTATGGTAGGAACAACCACACCTTGTGAATTCTTTGGTGGGAACAACCACATCAAGTGTTTTGCCCTTCTTATGGTGGGAACAACCACGCTATTAGGTGTATCCGTATATCCGAGTTAATTTATGGTGGGAACAACCACGCCATGTGCTTTGGGATGGAGTGTAGCCATCCAGGACATTTGAATGCAAATATATGAGATTACATGTATCATTGATTTAAATGGTTTTGTATGATGAGCATTATACATGAGATTCTATTTTATAGCATGTTTTGTAAGTTAAAGCATGTGAAGCCTATTTTGAGATTTGCATTGGGATCAATGCATGAGCCAAATGATACATGTGTTTTAAAGTTGAATGTTTTGCTTTAATGAGTTTTAAGGCATGAGATAGATGATCATGATGTGCAAGAGACTTTTATATGATAAATGGTTTTAAAATGCATTGTTGGTTGGTTTTGATTTGAGCATCCCTCATTAAGGAAATGTGCTTACGCTCTCTTTTTACCACAATGCAGAAAAGTAGATTGAACGAGCAACGAGAAAGCAAGTGAAGAAGTCCAAGTGTCGCTCATAGCTCAACAATGGTTTTGAAACGAATCAATAGTAATAAGTTGGAAATGGGAGGTTAGTTTGATAATTTGGGAGCGTATGTGGTGAACTCCCTAGTTTGGCACAAGTTTGTAGTGCCTGAACAAACTTGTAAATGGCCTTTAATTGCTGGTATTTGGTTTTTTTGTACTTTGGTACTTAAGTTGTTATTATGCTTAGGGAGCATGCCTATAGATTGCTAAACATGTTACGTTGATGTTGGAAGCATGCCTTGGTGTTATTTGTATTTAGAATCATGACATAAGTGATTGCTTATGCTTTGTTAACATGTTCGATTGATATTTGATATGTTTTGACTAGTAAAACCTACAAAATGTAACATTACAGGTCCAAGCGTGCCGATACGCGGGCTATCGTATCGGTACAATATAGCCAAAGCAGGCATACTGTATCGGTATTGGGTACATCGTATCGATACGACCAATGGGCAAAATGAGAAACTGTACTGGTACGCGAGATCGTATCGATACCCTTTTGTGCTACTGGAAATCTGAGAAATTGACGAGATAATGGTGTATCGATACGAGTTGAAGTGTATCGATACGCTTGGTTGTTAAGTTGGTTAAGTAAGCTTTTTGATGTTCTATTTTCTTCAATTTTGGTAACTGAATGTTTGGATGTTCAACTGAATGAGTTTGGATGATTGAAAGAAGTTGCAAATTGACATGTGGACATAAAACCTGACTTATTGACTATCGGTAACTTTAATTTGGATGAAGTCCATGTAATTTGTTAAAATTACAAATTGGTCCCTAACCTTTGTTTGTAATCATTTGAATGACAAATTGATGTCCGTTTGAGTTGATGTTTCTTTCGCCATGAGCCTAAACACTTAGGGTAACAATTTGCATCTAGACAAGATAAAAATAAGAAAAAAATAGGGTCGTTTATTGAGGTAAACTTCCCAATTTACTTCAATATTCCCTATGTGACCCAATCGGTTCGGTCGGGCGTCTAGGTCGAGTCGAAGGGGTTATATATGTTGGTATCAGAGCCAGGGTTACAGAAATTTGGGAGGTAAGTTGTGGTATTATTAATGTTCAAATAATTTCTTGTTGTTTGATTATGCACGGTGTTTGCTTATGTTATGTTTTTAATCATTGATTGATTGTGTGTTACGTACGGTGATTGGTAACATGTCGTATGAATTGCTATGTGATGATTGAGGAGAGATATTGGGGTACCCATTGCCTTATTACTATTGATGTGAAAAGATTTTGTTTAAAACTTGAGCATCTTGGATTCTTGTTATTAGCTAGCCTAACTATTTTTATTGTTGCACTTATATGATAGAGGTTTATACATTTTTTTTTCCAATGGGACCGAGACGAGAGGTTAGAAACAATGTGCATGATATTGTGGAGAATAAGGGTAATAAGGAATTGCCAACTCCTCCTACTAGTGGTGGAGTCGAAGCTAGAGATGGTGAGAGGGGTGCTGGACCTCAGACAGCTTAGGGTCAGGCTGGCGGTGATATGATACCATTGATTCAGACCATAGTTAGAGCTTTTCTTGCTGATGTAGCAGGTATGCTTGTGGTTGCGCCAATGTTGGTTTACATTGGAGCATTTACGCAGTCTGGGTGGCACCGAGTTTAGAGGTTTTTCTCTTGAAGGTTTTGAGGCATGGTTTGACAGCACTCAAAGGATTCTTTGTCAGATGGAGTGCACAGAAGTGCGCAAGCTAGGAACCTGCGGACTACCACTATTACGGGGATGGAACCTGCGAAGGTGACATGGGAGTTCTTCGGGAATGCTTTCCAAACGAAATATTTGGGTATTAATTATTTAGATGGTAAGAAGCGAGAATTTATGGCCTTCATAAAAGGGAACATGTCTGTTTCAGAATATGAAGTACAATTTGTTCGATTGAGCCAACATGCCCTTGAATTGGTTCCCAACAAACAGAAGAGATGTGATCGTTTCCTATACGACTTGGTGAAGGATGTTAGGACTTATATGCGAGCTACGAAGTATACAGATTTCGATGTCTTGGTCGCTCCTACTAAGGATATTGAGAAGAGCTTGGGTTTGCCTTCTCGTGCGGGGAATTCTAGTTCTGGGAAGAGGGTTGCTGAGTTTGACGGAGGAATAGATCGTTACAAGATGCAGCGTGATAAGAAGTTTTATCCGGATCAGAGGCGTGGTGGTGGCGGTAATGTAGGCCACAGACAACAGGGCCAGAATGTGGGGGTTTGTTTGCCTGAGTGTACCCGTTGTGGGAGGCATCATCTTGGAAAGTGATGGGGTAATCCTAATGCTTGTTGGGGTTGTGGTTCATAGGGTCATATGAAGCGTGATTGTTCTCAACAAGCCAGATAGGCACCAGTGCATGTTGTTGAGCCTCAAAGGGGTCGTGGGTGTGACCGAGATAACTTTCACCGTATGGAGGATGGTCAGAGGAATGTTGCTCATGTTGCAGTAATTCAACCTGAGGGAGGTGGACTGGCTAGGATGTATGCACACCGCGAGAGAAGGAACGCATAGGATGTGATTGCAGGTACCTTTACTTTGCAATCCTTGTCACTACTTTCCTTGATTGATTTTGGTTCCACGCATTCATATATTTTAAGTGATCATGCAAATTTGCTTGATATATCGGTTGAGTTGTTCGATGTCGGTAAGCAAGTTACGAGTTCTTTTGGTTAAACAGTTGTTGTTAGGAAGTTGTATAGGAGATGTCTGTTGATGGTTCAAGGACATGTGTTTGCGGTTGATATGATGGAGTTATCTTTCTATGGTTTTGATGTTATTCTTGGTATAGATTGGTTAACCGAGCATAAGGTTGTGGTGTGAAACTAAGCATGTTTCATTGAAGCTTGCCGATGATTATAAAGTTATGGTGGTAGGCGAGAATGTTAAGTTCTTGTCCAATGTTGTTTCGGCGGTAGAAGAACAAAAGTTGAAGTTTGGAGGGTGTCAAGCATACTTGGCAAATGTTATGAATCCAAATATGATGTAAGTACGTCCCCAAGATATCCAAACTGTTTGCGATTTACCAGGGGTATTTCCGGACGAGTTGCCTCGATTGCCGTTGGATAGAGAGGTAGAATTTTGTATCGAGACGTATACGGATACGACTCTGGTGTCTATTGCTCTATATCACATGGCAACTAAAGAATTGAAGACGCAATTTCATGAGTTGTTAGACCGTGGTTTTATAAGAACTAGTATGTCGCCGTGAGGAGCACATATGTTTTTTTTTTGAAAAAGAAAGATGGTACTATGAGAATGTACATCGATTATCGGCAACTGAAAAAGTTGACGATAAAGAACAAGTATCCTTTACCGCAAATTGACAACCTATTCGTTCAATTCTATGGTGCAATGGTGTTTTTCGAGATTGGTTTGAGATCGGGGTACTATCAGTTGAAGGTGAAAGATAGAGATGTGCCGAAAATAGTGTTTTGTACTCGTTATGGGCATTATTAGTGTTTGGTGATGCCGTTTGGGTTTACAAATGGGCCTACAGCTTTCATGGACATGATGAATCGGGTGTTGCTTGAATTCTTGGATCAATTTGTGGTTGTGTTTATAGATGATATCCTTGTGTATTCACGTACCGAGGAGGATCATGATAGACATTTGCAGATTGTGTTGCAATCCCTGTTGGAAAATCAATTATATGCTAAGTTGAGCAATTGTGAATTTTGGATTAAGAAAGTGATGTTCATTGGTCATGTGGTGTTGGCGGAAGGAATTCGTGTGGATCCGCAGAAAGTTGAGGCGATTGTGAATTGAAACAATCTAAATTGGTATCGGAGGTTCATAGTATCTAGGGCTTAGTGGGTTATTATCGATGTTTTGTGGATGGTTTTTCTAAGGTTGCTGCTCCTTTGACGAATTTGTTGCAAAAAGATGTTAAGTTCGAGTGGACGGAGATGCGACAACAAGCTTTAGAGAAGTTGAAGGAAGCTTTGACAGGAGCTCCAATCTTGAATCAACCTTAATCGGGTAAAGAGTTTTTGATTTTTAGTGATGCATCCTATGTGGGAATAGGGTGTGTGTTGATGCAAGACGGAAGAGTAATGCAGTATGCATTGACAAGTGCCCAAAAGTCCTATATTTTGACCCTATATCATGGCAATTACCACTCAACCTACACCCATTTAAGCTGCATTATTGCCTTTCATGCATAGATTTCATCATTTATACCTTCGATCTTATTATTCTGTTTATTTTATGAAAAAGGAACTATTTAATGCATGATTGGTATTCTTGCAGATTTGCACTGTTGGAGCAGGAAGATGCCGCCACAACACAGAAAGTAGGAGGAAAGATGAGGCCGAAGTAGCAGACAATAGACCCTGATTGAGCCAAGCCACATGACAGCTTCTACTAAGGGAAGCCGAGGAAGCCTTGCTGAGCAAAGCAGATCGATACTGAGGCAGCGAAAGCTCGGCCGCGGTAGCATTTTGCCAGAGGGAAAAATGAGCAAAGTGGTAGCCGACTTGTAGAGCTTTTAACGCTGAATTTTTATACACACTTTGCGTGAAAACTGGAGCTCGAGAAGAGGAGGAAAACATGGAAGAAAGTATAAAGTTTCCGGGGATTGGCAACTTTTGTTTTTATTTTCTTGCACTTTCTATTTTATTTAGTTTATTTATTTTATTTTTATTTTAGTATTAATAAAACTTGGTTTTATCTTGGTGCATGACAAGAGCTAACCCAAGAAGCCCATTACATGATCCTGAACTAGAAATCGAATGCACTTATCGAAGGCTTAGACATGAGAACAAAGCCGCAATTCATCAACCTGAAGACCAACCCTGAGGTCGCGGCCATAACATCAACCAAGTGGCCCCGACACACAATGTCATAGGGCAGTACCCTGCCGATGGGCAGCCACTTGTTGATGAGCAGCAGATCCCGACAGGAGATGGAGCAAATCTGCGAGCTCCATTATTACTAGTTTGACACCCAACAATTTAAGACTACCTTTAAGAGGACCTGAACGGACTAAACGCTAGAGTTGTTACCCTGGAGTTGTTACCCTAGAGATTGAGGGTGCCCACTTTGAGTTGAAGCCCGTGATATTAACATGATTAACACGATGGGGCAATTTGACAGCTCCGCAACTAAAGATGCCAGACAACAGCTCAAGTCCTTTCTCCAGATTTGTAACTCATTTAAAATTCAGGGAGTACATGAGGATATTCTGAGATTAAAGTTGTTTCCCTATTCACTAAGGGATAGGGCAAAAACCTAGCTCAACAGTATCCTAGAAGGATCAATTGGATCATGGAGTGATCTTTGTTGTGATTTCTTAGCTTGTTTTAATCCTGCAAATTTAACTAAAAAACTGCGTAATGAGATCACTTCTTTTCGACATGCTGATGACGAGTCCATGCACGAGGCTTGAGAGCGATATCAAGAACTATTACTCATATGCCCCTTGCAAGGATTCCCAGTATGGACGCATGTGACCATGTTGTACAATGTGGTTAACATGGACACTAGGATGATGCTCGATGCCTCGACAAACGACATATTTTAGACAAGGAACCAGAGGAAGCCATGGAGATTTTAAACAGGACAACCAAGAATGATTATTAGTTCACCACAGCCATAATGAGTGGAGTCCACCATCAACCCACAGTAAATGAAATAGGGTCCTCAGACTCAATTTCATCTCAAATCGCAACCTTGACAAAGCTGGTTCTGAACTTGTAGTCGCAAAACAATCAACATGAAGTCAAGGTAATTGAATTATTTTGCAAAAACTGTGGAGGTAACCATGCTTTTTCTGAATGCCCGTAGAACCCATTGTCAGCCTGCTATGTAGGAAACTTCAATCGCAACAATCAATTGTTCAACAATTACAATCCAGCCTGAAAAAAGCACCTCCAACTTCTTCTAGAGCAACCCTAACAATGCCCTGAACCCGCAAAATCAGAATGCTCCAGCCCTAGGATTTCAACAACCCATGTCGCCGTCGCAACACATGCCGATGTAGTCTAGTTCTTTAGAAAACATCCTTCATGCTTTTATGAATTAAGCTAGTGCATATATGGTCAACACTGACATGTTCATAAAAAAGACTGACGCTTTTATTGACAGGACCGAAACACGGCTACAAAATCATGAAGCAACGTTGAAATCCTTGGAAACCCAAGTGGGGCAGTTTGCGCAAATTCTGAGTTCCAAACTAAAAGGAGCAACACATGAACAATGCAAGGCGGTCAGAACTAGGAGTGGTAAGCAGCTGAAGGAATACCAGACCAATGAAAAAGTTAAGGAAAATGAAGCCTCTACTACATCAGATCATGCCACGACAGTACCCAATACCCCTGCCCCGGTTGAAGTCAACACCACTACTCCTGCAGAACCAATAAATCCTACCAATGACAAGCAGAAAGACGTGGATGACCCTGATCCACTACCGCAAATCATATTACCAGGCAAGGAACATATCGATGATATGCAACCCCCGCCACCATTCCCCCAAAGGCTGAAACGTTAAAAGTAAGAATATCAGTTCAAGAAATTCCTGGATATCTTGAAACCGATCCATATCAACATACCCATTGCGGAAGAAATAGAGTAAATGCCAAATTACGCCAGATTCCTCAAGGACATGGTATCCAAGCGAACAAGGATAAGGGAATTCGAGACGGTTGCCGCAACAGAAGGACGTATAGCCATGTTACAAAAACGAGCACCACCTAAACTTAAAGATTCGAGGAGCTTCACAATACCATGTGCCATCGAAAATCACTATGTAGGGAAGGCCTTGTGCGATTGGGGGCAAGCATAAATTTAATGCCCAAATTCGTGTTTCAAAAGCTAGGAATAGGGAAAGCTAAACCTACAACAGTAATGCTTCAGTTGGCCGATTGCTCCTATGTTCAGCCAAAAGGAAAATTAGAAGACATACTGGTAAGAGTGAATAAATTTATTTTTCCTGTTGATTTCCTTGTTCTTGATCGTAAGACAGATGAACATGCACCCATCATACTTGGGAGACCATTCTTAGCCACCAGGAGGACCCTGATTGTGTAGAAAAAGGAGAACTAACAATGAGGGTAAACGATCAACAAGTCAAGCTCAATGTGCTCCAAACTCTAAAACGTGCAGATGATCAGGAAAAATATCAAGTGATGTAAGCCACTATAGAACTCAATTTTTATATTAGTGCACCATGCCTCGGCAAACACTACCTCGACAATGATCATGGCCACTGCCTCGACATGCACTCAAATGACTGCCTCGGGAGCATTCTAAACAGCCTTGACGAAGCTGAAGAGATTCAAAAATTATTCTGATAGCCTCTCGTCTAGGTAAGTACTTTGAACCCCTCAATTAATTTGGAGAAGAACAAAAAATTGTGAAACCGTCAATTGAGAAACCAATGGTTCTTGAATTAAAACAATTGCCTGATAAATTAAAATATGTTTATTTGGGAACCAATGATACTTTACCCGTAATCATCTCTACTAAGTTGCAGCCAGAACAGGAACAAAGCATGATCAACATGCTGCGACAGCATACGAGGGTAATAGGGTGGACAATGGCTGATCTAAAGGGGATAAGCCCAACGGTATGTATGCACAAAATCCTTTTGGATGACGATCATAAACCTATCATTGAGGCTCAAAGAAGACTTAACGTGGCAATGAAAGAGGTGGTGAGAAAGGAAATTATCAAATGGCTTGATGCCGAAATTATCTACCCCATCTCTGATAGTTCATGGGTAAGCCCAGTGCAATGTGTGCCAAAGAAAGGTGGAATGACCGTGATAACCAACAGAAATAATGAGTTAATCCCATCCAGGATCGTGACTGGTTGGAGGGTTTGTATGGATTATTACAAGTTGAACAAAGCAACTCCAAAGGATCACTTTCCCATACCCTTTATTGATTAAATGCTAGATAGACTTGCTGGTAAACCATTTTACTATTTTCTTGATGGTTATTTAGGTTATAATCAAATTGCCATAGCCCTAGACGTTAAGGAAAAAACCACCTTCACATGCCCTTACGGCACTTATGCATTTAAAAGAATGTTGTTTGGCCTTTGCAATGCCCTGTCAACATTTCACCGGTGCCTGATGGCAATTTTCTACGATATGGTGGAAGATGTCCTAGAGATATTCATGGACAATTTCTCAGTCTTTGGTGATGACTTCAACAACTGCCTCAACAATTTGGAGAAGGTGCTACAAAGATGTGAGAATTCCAACCTAGTCCTAAATTGAGAGAAAGGCCACTTCATGGTAGACGACGGCATAGTGCTTGGCAATAAGATTTCATCCAAGGGGGTTGAAGTAGATAAAGAGAAGATTGATGTGATCGAAAAACTATCTCCACCAACCACAGTAAAGGGCATCCGCAGCTTTTTGGTGCATGCAAGTTTTTATAGGAGATTCTTTGCAAATTTTTCTAAAATTTCTAAAATGCTTTGCCATTTGCTTGAACAGGATAGAGCCTTTCACTTTAATGACGAATGCACTGAGGCATTCAAGACACTCAAATAAAAGATGGTAACTACACCTATAGTCGTGCCGCCGGATTGGACGCATCCATTCGAACTTATGTGCGATGCTAGTGTCTATGCCATCGGGGTAGTGCTCGGCCAAAGAAAACGCAACCTCTTCCATATGATCTACTATGCTAGCAAAACGGTGAATGATGCCCAAATTAATTATAGAACCACTGAAAAAGAATTGCTAGCTGTAGTTTTTGGCTTTGACAAGTTTCGATCATACCTAATCGGAACTAAGGTGACGGTTCACACAGACCATTCGACAATAATGTATTTGTTCTCTAAAAAGGATGTAAAGCCAAGATTGATTCGATGGATTCTCCTTCTGCAAGAATTTGATGTCGAAATCAAGGATAGAAAAGGAACAAGAAACCAAGTTGTCGATCACCTCTCAAGACTGGAAACAAGAAGAAAGGAGGTCACTGGCACAGAGATACAAGATTCTTTCCAAGACGAGAAGCTATTACTTTCCTCGGCAGTGGAAGCAAGCTTTGCCTCGGCATTGACGGACTACATTGTTGCGGTATTACCCCTGATAGTCATGACGGCCAAGACAACTCCATGGTACATTGATATTGTTTATTTTTTAGTTACTGGTGTATTACCTTATAATCTTAACTATCAAGGAAAGAAGCGGTTCCAACATGATGCTAAGCATTATTTTTTGGATGAGCCTCTTTTGTTCAAACAATGCGCAGATCAGGTCATAAGGAGATGTGTCCCCGAGGAGGAACAAAGAGAAGTGCTTCAACGATGCTACGACCCACCATATGGAGGACACTTAGGAGGAACCATAACCGCGATCAAAGTACTTCGGTCGGGACTCTACTGGCAAACACTCTATAAAGATGCCCAAGATTTCTATAAGCATTATGGTCGATGTCAACGAACCGACAACATCTCCAGGCGTAATGAGACGCCCTTACAAACCATATTGGAGGTGGAACTATTTGATGTATGGGGTATCGATTTCATGGGACCATTCCTATCATCCTGTGGGAACCTTTACATTTTGCTAGCAGTTGACTATGTGTCCAAGTGGGTCGAAGCAATTGCCACACCAAACAATGATTCCAAAACTGTGCATAAATTCCTGCAAAAACACATATTCACACGGTTTGGGATACCGAGAGCCATAATCAGTGACGAAGGCAAGCACTTCTATGACAGACTCATTGTCGCGGCATTAAAGATGTACATCATCACACACAAGCTTGCCACGGCATACCACCCACAGACGAATAGACATGCTGAGATATCAAATAGAGAATTAAAAGTAATCCTTGAAAAGGTGGTTAATCCATCTCGAAATGACTGGTCTCTTCGACTCAACGTTGCACTGTGGGCATACATAACAACCTTCAAGACTCCATTAGGAATTTCCCCTATTGACGTGTGTACAGAAAAACATGCTATATACCAGTGGAAATTGAACACAAGGAATATTGGGCTATAAAAACAGTTAATATGGATTGGGAGAATGCCGAGCATAAACGACTCTTAGACCTCAATGAGATAGAGGAGTTTCGAGTTGCAGCATATGATAATGCGAGAATATACAAGGAAAAAACTAAGCGCTGGCACGACAGCAAACTCATGCCGCGACAGTTCTTGCCAGGGCAGCAAGTGTTGCTTTTCAATTCTCACCTTAAACTATTTTTGGGAAAACATTGATCACGATGGTCTGGGCCGTTTTAAGTTGTCCAAGTCTTCCCACATGGAGCAGTTACATTCAAGTCCAGTAAGGATGGGCATGAGTTCAAATTCAATGGGCAAAAACTGATGCACTAGTTGGGATCACATGCCATGAGGGATAGGGAAGAATTCACTCTTGGGGATGCACACACATGCATTCCTTGAGTATCCTGACTCTTTCTCTCTATTTCATCTTTTTCTTTTATTTTTAATTTTTCTTTTGCATTCCCTCATTTTTGTATTCTTAGGAATAAATTGCTCTTTTCTTTCATTTTAAGGATAAAGATCACCCTGATTCAAGCGAAAAATTAACAGCCCCAGCGGAAAAGCCCACCCCACCATCAAGCGTCCAGCCACCCCGAGAATCCAAACGAATCAAGCGAGCAGCTTCTAAGCCGACGAAAAGGCTAGTTTTGGAGTCCGACGGTGAAGAGGAGGATGATTCTGCCACCTCTAAATCCATTTAAATTCCTCTTCAATTTTTTGTTGCTTATCTGTTTATGCCCTCATATTTTGTGATTTAATTTTTTCTTTCTTATGTATGAAATGTAAGCATTGAGGGCAATGCTTGGTTCGAGTTTAGGGGTGTTGGTTGAGAGGCCAAGGCATTTCCATGCCGTGGCAGTACAATATAATTGCCATGCAGATTTTGTGCTTTTACTTGTTAAAATTTTTCTATTATTGCACTTGCCTTAACCGACTTTTGCTTATGCCGCGATGGTACTTTCTATCAATTGCCTTAGTTTGGGTTTAATTAAATCTTCTTTCTTGGCAGTAGAACTCTATCTTCTTACCATCGTTTAGAACTGTTTAGAGTCTTTACTTTTAGGATGCTTAAAGGAAGATAACTTAGAATCACACTATGAGATTAAAACTTAAACACCTTTGTGACTTGCATGATTTAAGGAATTCTAGTACACTTAGGACATAGACTAGCTTAGAAAGAAAATTGGTAAAAGTTTAAGGTGTCCACCACTGGCTCTAACTTAAGAAACCCCTAGAGGTGCCCGAAACCGGCTCTATTCTAATCACTAGAGGTGCCCGAAACTAGCTCTAGTTGGTTAGGTTGCTTAAAAAAATCACCCAAGTTAAGTAATTTAATGCTTAAGTGTTTACTTAGAATCCTTGTAATCATCTTGTTCACAGTACATGCACGCATTCACAAATCTTATAGTTTGATTCCAGGGAATTCCTAGGGAATCCAAAGACTTAAGAGTTGAAGCGGTTTTTGTCATGGTTTAGAGAGAGAAGGAAAAGTAAGAACAAGGAGACGGTTTATAAAAACTAAGGTTTGGCAATTGATGGTGTGCATTGCTTGAGGTCAAGCAATAGTTCGAGTTTGGGGGTGTGATAAGTGCCCAAAAGTCCTATATTTTGACCCCTTAGCATGGCAATTATCACTCAACCTAGACCCATTTGAGCTACATTATGGCCTTTCATACATAGATTTCATCATTTATACCTTTGATCTTACAATTCTGTTTATTCTATGAAAAATGTACTATTTAACGCATTATTGGTATTCTTGCAGATTTCCACTGCTGGAGCCGGAAGATGCCGCCACAACACAGAAAGCAAGAGGGAAGATGACGCCAAAGTAGCAGACAACAGACCCTAATCGAGCCAAGCCACATGACAGCTTCTACTGAGGGAAGCTGGGGAAGCCTTGCTGAGCAGAGCAAACTGATGCTGAGGCAGCAAAAGCTCGACCGTGGCAGTATTTCGACATAGGGAAAAATGAGCAATTTGGTAGCCGACTTGTAGAGCTTTTAACGCTGAATTTTTCTACACACTTTGTGTTGCAACTGGAGCTCGAGAAGAGGAGGAAAACATGGAAGGAAGTATAAAGTTGGACTCTTGGACAAAAGTGTATATTGTAATAAATTAAACATATTTACTTCTTTAATAAAGTCTAGTCTAAGTCCAACTTAACTTCCTCTCCAAGAAGGATTTGTGCCTACACCTTCCCCTATATAAAGGTTTGCTACCATGAAGAGAATGGGAGAGGACATCGGATCAGAGAGAGAGAGATTGAGCTTAGGATTAGCTTCATTATGTTCTAAATTTCATAGGATTAGGATTAGTTTGTTTAGTAGTTGTGTGAAAACTCTTTGTACTTAGTTTTTGTTCTTAATGCAATAAAAGTTAAGGTTTGCTTATTCTGGCTATAATTATTTTCGCATTCTACTCGGGAGAGGGTTTGTGAGATCATCCATTTGTTCAATATTAGGAGAGTTGAGCTCACGAATGGAATAAGTATGGTTTTTGCCCCACGTGGTGTTAACTAACTCAGGCTAGTGATAGGTTAGAGCTTCAGCGGCTAAAAGAAGTGTATGAACAATTGGTGTTTGCCCTTTTGATTCACGTCGGGAGGTATCATCAGAGTTCAGTCATCAACCAACGTTCCATGCTTAGGGATAAGGAAGAACCACCCAATGACACTTTGCCAAGCCTTAACTGTATCTACCCATGAGCAAGGAATTGTCGCGGCAGGACTTCAGCCATTGCGGCCGCAACAGGGTTTAGTTTACTGCCACAACAGTAGTGCGTTGCTGCATTCAAGAATAGAAACAAAGTTAAGAGGATTCCACACTACGAAATACTCTAATCCGGCCCATTTTCTCATCTTGATTACTTCTTTATTTTATTTACTGGATTTTCTTAGTTTAGTATTTTTTAGATTATATCAAATCACCCAATTAATTTGTGTTTTTTTACATTATTTATCTTGTAGTGCGAGGAAGTAGAACCGAAGGTTGAGTACCAATCCATGTGGAGACGATAATCATATATTTATCCCTATTTTACTTGTGTCGTGTATACTTGAGCGCAATTATCCTATGCATGATATTGATTTGGCTGATGTGTTGTTTGCGTTGAAGATTTGGAGACATTACTTGTATGTAGAAAAATGTGTAGTGTATACGGATCATAAAAGTTTAAAGTACTTAATGTCTCAAAAAGAGTTGAATCTTAGGCAACGAAGATGGTTGAAGTTACTTAAGGATTACGACTTGGCGATAGAGTATCACCCTAGAAAGGCCAATGTTGTGGTCGATGCTTTGAGTAGGAAGGTAGTTGTGGAGTTGATAGCAATGTTTGCGCGATTGAGTGTGTCGCGGGATGGTGGATTGATAGCTGAGTTGCAAGTGAAATCTTCCTTGGTTCTGTTGATTAAGGAGAAGCAGTTGTTATGCATTAGTCCCTAACTTTTATGATAAAAAGTTGTAAATTGACATGTGGACATGAAACTTGACTAATTGACTATCGGTAACTTTAATTCGGTTGAAGTCCCTGTAATTTGTTAAAAATACAAATCGATCCCTAACCTTTGTTTGTAATTATTTGAATGCCAAATCAATGTCTATTTGAGTTGACGTTTCTTCTGCCGCTAGTCTAAACACTTAGGATAACAATGTGCATCTAGACAAGTTAAAAAGAAGAAAAAAAATAGGGTCGTTTATTGAGGTAAACTTCCCGGTTTACTTCAATATTCCCTGTGTGAATCGCTCGGTTCGGTCAAGCGTCTAGGCCGGGTTGAGGGGTACAAATTTATAGCAAGTGGGAGCAGTGACATTAGCATTTGACAACTTGTGAAGGGTTTGATCAGAATTCGTGTCTACCAGCAATGGGCCAATCTCAGGGTGCCACGTGGCCATTTTAAGTGGGGGAAAAAGAAGCACACATGTTATATTTTGGGCTAATATCTATGGGTTTTGTGTTTCTTTCGGGTATTTGACAACTGATGATAACTATAAGGATTGGAAATGTGGGTTGGCAGCTTTTAATTTGGGCTTATATTTGTAATGGATATTCAAAATAGAGTCATTATTATTTTGGTCTGATTTATTTATGGGTAAACTACTGCAGAAGTCACCTATGTTTATACTAAGTACAAAGTTAGTCACCAAATTTAAAAAATGACCAGTAAGGTCCCAAACGTTATCGGGGTGTAAAGATTTGGTCACTTTGTCGTTTAGAGTCGTTAACTCTTAACGGGTAGCTGATGTTGTTCTTGTGAAAATTAAGGCTAATACCACGTGTATTTCCACGTGGATAAAGCATAAAAAGCGACTTTAAAAGGCTCCTCCACCCTTAATATATGAACCAAACTGAAAAGGATATACCTTGTGAATCAGACCATCATCAACTATGGAGCTGCTTAACTTCTTCAACAGATCATATAAAACTTCTACTTCATTCACAGTAACTGTCAAATTATAAGAAATGCTCTACACTTAGGCAAACAAATACTACATATTGCACAAATTTATAACGAAAACTAGCACGAATACAATGTTAAGATGTTAAGGTCGATGTCGGGTTGACATGCGACGGTAAACCCCTTAGTTTTGCTTATAATCATAGTCAAAATCTGCAGCATCTGCAATTGCACATAGCTCTTGTGTTAGGAGTATACCACTAGACATATGCATTTTGTTTATTAGCATCGAGAAAACGGCCATGAGGGTTCTAGGTATATGCAATTTAGCATAGCCTACAAACAGAAAGGAATATATATGAGGAGTGATGAAGTGAGAAACTTGATTGATGCACAAATGTGGCCAACAACGACATTGATTGTGCATCCACGGAAAGGTAATGCTTGCATAGGCAGGGCAAGATGCCAATGAAGTGATTTCAGATTCAATTTTAGCACGCCAAATGTATGGATAAAATGTGGTTCATGACCAGAAAACATGAACATCCATCTAACCTCGTAAGCAGTGGCCTATGATGGTGCATAAGCAGGATCGATATCCTTTTTTCTATGAATCTTAAATCTAATGAAGTTTCGAAATTGTGAACTCTAGAAGTACACTTTTTTTGTTTGTTTCGTAGCTTTTCTCGGCTAGAATTGCAGAACAAGGCACAAACTGATGTGAATTGGAAACAGAAAAATACCAAAACAGGTAACTAAAAAAAGCACCAATAGGTTCATTCTTCACAGTCTAACTTACAAGGTGTTTCAGAAGCAAGAACGATAGGCTCTTTGTCCCCAGGTTTGCGTCGAACTTTCTTCGAGCAAAAGCAGCCCATGAAAACATTCATAACTAGTTCAAAACAAGGTCTGATGAGTCCTGCCACATTCAACTTGAATATATAACAAACCAACATATATATATATATATATATATAGAGAGAGAGAGAGAGAGGTTTATACAACTGCTGTACAAAGATGAATTGAATCTCTACAAAGCAAATGAATCATTTGATTGTTAGAAACTTAACAAATGGATTGAATCTATACAAAACTGGATTTCCAGAATTCCTCTAAACATGCAGAAAATCATGGTAAAGTCAACTAGTTTTACAGACAGAATAATTTTGTAGGACCCAAAATAACAAGGTAAAATTTTTCCATAATCCCAACTGTTCCAATCAAAACAAAAGTACAAAACAACCAATAATCAAACTTTCAACTGTGTTAAATAAAACATCAAAAACCCCATTATTTAAAATATGATACCAGTTTAGTTCATAATCTTTCATACCATATTCATGAACAAGAAAACCAACACTTCTTTTTTTCAGGAAAAAAGAAACACCCAAATCCAAATATAAAGCTAAAACAACAACCTGAAGTTATTTACAATGAAATAGCTAGAGAAATTATAGATTTTGGTCATTTGGTGTGTTATGAGTTGACTTTTTTTTTGAAGATTGGTGATTTCAGAACTCCATTAACGAGTTTGAACTCAGCTCAATACTCCTCATCCTCTTCGTTGTTCTTCCTTTTATTTGTTTTGTGCTTGCATGTGCAGATTATAATGGATGATGATGACAATTGCTTCATTTTTATGCTTTATTCACGTGAAAATACACGTGTTATTAGTCTTAATTTTTACAAGAACCACATCAGCTACCCGTTAAGAGTTAACGGCTCTAAACGGCAAAGTGAATAAATCTTTACACCCCGGTAACGTTTAGGACCTTACTGGTCATTTTTTAAATTTGGTGACTAATTTTGTACTTAGTATAAACATAGGTGACTTCTGCAATAGTTTACCCTTTATTTATTTATTTATTTATTTTGTATACATTTATTATTTATATTATTATTAGAAGAAAATATATAAGGTAACCAGGGTAAAAACCGGGTATTACAAGTACATACTGCGTACACAAGCTGGTAGAAGCATAAATAGATTATCTATTTTTTTAACTAAGAACATTAGCATTTATTCAACAAAATAGAAGACAACAACACAAGCATCCTAAAACATACAAAGGATATAGGGACAAAAAGAAAACAAACAAAGAGGACAAAAGAAACACAAGAGAATAAGACAACAAAGAAACCATACAAACAACAACAAACAGGCCAACAAACACAAGCACATGGATAGGGGTGAACAAAACTCGACTCGAAAAAATTTAATTTTTTGACTCGTCTAGAGGCAAAAAAAAAACTCGACTCGTCTTGACTTAACTCGAAATTTAAAAAACTTGACTCGACTAGAAAAAATTTCAAATAAAGTTTGAATTGTAAAATGGAAATTTGAATAATTCGAAATTTTTAGTAATTAGTGGATTTATTTTTATGTTTGCATCGAGTCCCTCAATTTTTACTGATATATTTACCGATATAAAAATATATGAAGAGATATATGACACATATGAAAAATATGAAGAAATGTATATGCATATCTTATATGATTAGAAAAAAGTCATTTAGATTAGAATCAAACTATATTATAATATGATAAATAATTACAATTAAATTTGTATAGGAACTCAAAAACTCGACTCGAACCGAAAAAATTTCAAATAAAGTTTGAGTTGTAAAATATGACGCGTCAACTCGAATAACTCAATTTTTTTACTTGACTCGACTCGATCGACCGCTCACCCTTACACACACCAGAAAGACAAGCAGAATAACAGATTTGAAAAAAAAAAAGAGGAGACATCAAGCCATCAGGAATCGATGGGGAAAGTTGGACGAGAATGAAGGAAACAATTCGGTCATCTTTAGTTGCATGTCCCTTCTATGGTCATAGAAGCATCTCACCGTTCATAGAGATGTAGTGAGATCGACATCGAAAAAAACATCGCAGCATGGGTTAAAGCATTGTCGATGTCAGATGGTTTGAGGAGAAGAATCAAAGCCAAAAAGACTTTTTCCAAACTGACTTTTGTCAACAAAAAGCGAGAGATTCACCCAAATTCTGATCGAGAAACGAGTGCCTGAAGAAAGGGACTGGAACACAGCCCAGACGAGAGAAGAACGAGGAGGAAGAGAGGCAAAGGGAGAAAACAGAAGCTCTTATACTTGTCCACCATCATGACCCAACCTCGTAAAGGGCCCGAGCACAATCAAATGCGTCGAAAAAATTAGTTTCAACGAACATACCATCAATGTTCATCGGAGCACCAAAAATGAAAAAGAGAAAGAAAAAGAGGAAAAGTAGAATAAAAAATAAGGGTAAACTACCTGGGTGACCATCCAACAATTGAGTTCGTCCTATTTTGACCACCCAACTAAAAAAATTTAAAATTTGACTACCGAACTACTTAATTGGTCCTATTTTGACCATCATCCGTTAAAACCTAACGAAGAGGTGACGTGACTGGTTAATGGAAAATTGTATAACTACACATTTGGTCCCTATTAGTTACTTATTATATCAATTTGATCTTAATTTTAATTTAATTAAATAAATTAATCACCCAATTAGGTGCTGACACGTGTCGCCTGATTGGATAAAGAAAATAAAACAAAGAGCTATTTGGCCTTCATTCTGAATCAAACCCATGTTCCCTAGGAGTAAATGGTGTGGGTTTGCCACTAAACCAAGTGGCCATTTGTGAAATAAAAAAATGTAGTATATATTTTAGTTTGTTGTTAATGTACGAAAAGAATTTTGAATTTAAGGATTCGAACATGACACACTTGAGATGTATAAAATACATTTAAAATATAATATTTAAATTAAAGTTACAACATTTTATATATTTATATATATAAAGAGATGAAAAAAATAGGGAATTAGTGGGTATTATGAAAACTTTGATTATTTAAACCTGTATTCAAACCAGTTCATTATTCTTTTTCTTTTTTTTTTATTGAAAAGTAGTTCATTATTCTGCTACTACCAAATGCAATGATTATCCTTGCTCCTTGCCGCCGGATGAAGTTCTACTTTTCCCCTCTTAATCCCACATGCGGAAAAGTTGTATATATCATTATTTAATTTATAAATAATATATAAAATTATATTGTTTTACCTTCACATATATAATTATATTTTCAAATAAATATATAATTATAAATAATTTTTTAATATTATAACTATAAATATAGGTGGTAGAGGATATGAAGGATTAATGCTCTCCAAGTCCAAGTAGAAATGGACAATGCTGAGTGTGGATCTCATAATTGTCTCTAAGTCTATTTTAACAAATTCGATGAACCACGTGGGCTGAATTATATGCAACTTGATCTTATTGACAATTCATCTTGATTTAAAAATAATATTAGCAGCACGTTTAATGGCATGAAATTGTTAAAAATGAAAAAAAGGAATAGATTCTTTCGTAGGATAAATGTTTGATCATATTTTTTAATCTTAAGAGGATATTAAATCTTATTAAAATAAAAGAAGGTACAACCTTAATAATGTAAGAAAGAGTATTAGGGACTATATCCACCAAAAACTCAAATATGAAATAAAAAAATAAATTTAAATGCGCAATAATATTTGAAGCCTTCTTTTGAATCTGACGTCCATCATCTATAGTAACCCAATAATCGTCAATAATACTCTTTTGTCTCTATCCAATTAGATGCTTTAGAGAAGATGGAGGGGTAAGAGAACCAAAGCAAACTTACAGTCTGCTTCACAAAATAGATCTGAATACATCGACAAACAATCACAAAAAAAAATCTAACCACTAAAAGTTAACCGAAAATTACAAATCAAATACGAACAATGTGAGAATCCCTACATAATCACAGATCTATCGCAGAGGTAAGCAAACAATATACCATAAGGCAGAGAACGATCTTTCATTTGAGTGCCTTGGAAGAGTTTGATCTTCCGGAGAGGGATTTTAGGCTGATTAGTCGTTTGTCGCAGGAACATCGACTAAGGCCGCGCGGTTTGTTAGACAGAACTCTAACCCCGTGACACATGCATTTGTTAGACGAAACTCTAGCCCCAGGGTCCGATGAGTTTCCTGGTGACGGTTAGCGTCCCTAAAACGATTCGGTTTCCCAGGTATACTCTCTCTCATTCTTTTATTATTTATTTAATACTTATTATTATTTTAATGATATGCAATTATGATGGGTACTAATTGATCTAACTTTTTCTCTATCTCCCTATTTATAGGGTGATGCAGGCGCTAATTTCGGCGAGGTTGGATTCGCGAGAGGCCATTTTGGACTAATAGGAAGATGCTATGTGGGCTGTTTAGGCGGGAAAAAGAAGCACACATTGGATTTGTATTTGTTGGGTTAGTTTTTACCCAAAATGGGTTGTATGTGAGCTGTAAAGGGTTTTAAAAAATTGGGCTTTAGGTATTTAACATGTAAAATGGATATTAATGTATATAATGGACTATTTATTGGCCATTTGAGGCATTTTTTGGATTATGAACTGATCTTAGGATTTGTTTATTATTTGGTATTTATATTTTGGTTTTATTTATATCTAATTACTAATATATATGGGTACCCAGAAAAAAATACGGGTATTACAAATGCCCCTCTTTGCTCATTGTTGTGGAACAACAATAGGGCAAAGACTGAAAAGACACAGATTTTATCCGAACCATTCATTCATCAAGACTTGAAGATTTTCTTCTGTTTATGAAATTCTTCAATCTTCTGTCAAACCTTAGAGTCTGAAGTTGTTCTTCTTATTATGAAAATTTTCAATCTTCTGCCAAACCATATAGTCCGAAGATGTTCTTCTCATTATGAAATTCTTCATCTTCTAAGGTCTAGTATTACTCCTTGAAATTGTTCATTTTCTGAGGTCTGAAATTGTTCTTCTCATTATGAGCTCTTCATTCTTCTAGAAAACATGGATTTGCCTCTCTACAATGGTGTAGAATAAGCAAGCTCTTCTCATTAGGAACTTCCTCATTCTTCAAACAACGAACTCTTCTCATTAGGAGTTCTGTCTTTGCTGAGTGGACTCTTCTCATTTGGAATTCTATCTTTGACAGAGCAAACTTTTCTCATTAGGAGATCTTCTTTGCTAGAGATCTCTTCTCATTAGGAGTTCTTCTTTGCTGTCAAACTCTTCTCATTAGGAGTTCTTCTTTGCTGGGGCAGACACTTCTCATTAGGAATCCTTATTTGTTGTGCAACTCTTCTCATTAGGAGCTATTCTTTGCTGGCGAACTCTTCTCATTAGGAGTTCTTCTTTGCTGGGATGACTTCTTCTCATTAGGAACCCTTCTTTGCTGGGGCGAACTCTTCTCATTAGGAGCTCACCATTCCTGCAAAAAGAAATATAATCAATTAATAAGGATTCTTCTTGGTTTAAAATGAGATATCTTCAATTTTCCGCTTGAAGCACTAAAATCTTTAAAGTCATTGATTCTCTGCTTATGGTGTCTTGTTCTTTCAATCTAAAACCCGTATAAGATCTCTTGTTGCTTTCTTCATTGGTCTATCCCTTTCTACACTCAGAAATTGCATGACCAGTGAAACTGCGAATCTTCTTCATTTGAGCTCAAAGTCGATCCATCTTGTTTTCCATTCTCTCTCTTTTTAACTGGTAACCCAAGAGGTTAATATCTTTGTCGGGATCCGCCTCTTCAAACGGATTGCTGAGATCCGCTTCTTCAAACATGTTGAAATTTTTACTGAGATCCGTCTCTGTAAACGAAATGTCCTCGCCTCTGTAAACAAAGTGTCTTTGTGAACCGCTTCTATAAACGGAATGTCTTTGAAATCTGCCTATGTAAACATAATGTCTTGAAGTTCGTCTCTGAAATAGAATGTCTTGAGATCCACTTCTGTAAATGGTATATTTCCACCTTTGTAAACAGAATGAATTGGGATCCGTCTCTAGAAAAAAACCGAAACATTTTGTCAAACGTATCTCCATCTTCTGATCTGAAACTCATATCAGATCTCTTGTTTCCTCTATCTAAGTCCATCTCCTTCTACTGTATGTGACCTTTCTTATTTGATCATAGAGTTGATCTTTCTCGTGCTTCCCTCCTGGCAGCATGAACCATTTTGTTTTTCTTTCTCTTCTCTCCCTTCTTTCTCCTTGTTTTAAACTGAGGCCCCAGAATATTAATATATTTGTCAATACCATGCCCCAACCGTCTAGCTATCCAATTGTCTTACTGTGATACCATCCAAAAAGTTCTCATCATTTCCGAAATTATTGGTATGAAAGGACTTAACATCACGCTCGAAGGGCTTACTAACGACACGAAGGCTTTAAAATTGCATTGCACTATTTGTCTTATGCAAACAATCGCATCATTTTCGAAGGTGATGGCCCGAAGGACTTATCATCATACCCGAAGGTCTTCGATGACCCGAAGGATTTAGATTTGTAATGCACTTCCTTTTCTGTGCAAACAACTACATCACTCCCGAAGGCGATGGCCCGAAGGTCTTAACATCATGCCCGAAGGACTTACTGATGACCTGAAGGATTTAACATCATGCCTGAAGGACTTATTGATGACCCGAAGGATTTAGAGTTGTAATGCACTATTTGTCTTGTATATACAATCAGAAAATCTTATTGAAATCTATCTCTTCAAACGAACGGGTAAACTTTGCTAAATTTTGCCTCTTCAAACGGATTGAAAACTTTGTTGAGACATGTCTTTTCAAACGGGTTGAACTCTGTGTTGAAATCCGCTTCTTCAAACGGTTTGAAGTCATTACTTAAATATGTCTCTTCAAACGGATTAAAATCTTTTTTGTCATCCGCCTCTTCAAACAGATTGAAACCTTGATGCGATCTACTTTCCAATTTCAATGTCGTAGATTGAACACTTGCTCATTCTTGGAAAATTCCTGTCAAAATGTACAAAAATGCTTTGAATGTATGAGTTAACATGCTCCTATCTTATGAATGTCTTACTATATGATGCATTAATTGTGGCAACTAAGGACCACTTGGGTGGGCTCTGATCTTCTTTGCCTTTCTATTGAATTTTTTGTTTCTGTTGCTACGACACTTCATCTCCTTAGACTACTCTTCTCGAATCTGGCTTAGCTTGATGTTCTTGAATTTCGTTCAGAGCTCTTATTATCTTCTTATTCTAACAGACTTTGCTCCAGAATTTTGTTGTTAAGCTCTTTTCCTTATTCTTATATGTTCAAATTGTTTTCATCAGATCTTGATCAACGTAACCTTCTTGAAATTTGTCTAAAGCTTTTACCGTCTTCAGGCTCTGACAACATTTGCCCCAAAACTTTGTGACTGGGATCATTTTCTTCTTGAGCAAATTCTGACTTCTTTAGTGATCGAATTCTCGCAAGCTCTGCATCCTCTCTTGTCAATTTTCTGATTTGGACCCTCATGCCCCAAAAAGTCTAATTTTCACAGTCAATGATGCCCATGACCTCTTTATTTCTTGCCTCGTCCTGTAGATTTTGCCCCCTCTTTCGTCAATTAGGGTGAACAAATGCCTCATGTCCTTGAACTTTTCAAGCCCCTGAACTTTCTTCAAATTCATTTTTTAATTTCAAAAACCAATCAAAATTCCATGGTAAAACTTTCTTTAAGTCTCTGAATTATCTCCAAGTCTTTGGACTTTTGTGAATTTCATGTACTTTCTTCAAGTTCCCAAACTTTATCGAAGTCCTCGTACCTTCTTCAAATCCATTCTATAGACTCAATCAAGAACCCAAGGTAGAGACGTACTTCAGGTCCTTTATCTTTCTTATATATGTATTCTTGTCATTGTCTTCACCATGACCCGTGAGTGATTCATCTTTCTTGATCAAAAGACTGCCAAATAGATAGGTGTCCCATACTTAGCCATGTCTTTACCATGTCCGATTAATCGTTTTTATCCTCAATCTCATATTCTGAAGCTCATCTCTGAAGCAATACAAGGAAATTTTTGTTTTGGAAAAAAGTCAGTTTATTGATTAATATTTCAATGAAGGGTTCATAACTCATTAATGTTGTGGCGATGCCTAAGGTTATGAAATTTCTTCCAAATCACTCGGTTCACACCCTATGATTACCGTGTTGCTCAATCCAGTCAGAAAACAACTCATTTTCTGTTCTCTTCATTTATTTTCCATTCATAAATGTGTTCAAGCTTTCTGAACTTGTTTAAGCAGTAGAGTACAAAAATATCATTCTAAGAATAGAATTCTACAAGTGCATGTGTGTGCTTCTGATTATTAATAGATATTATTATTATTATTATTATTATTATTATTATTATTATTATTATTATTATTATTATTATTATTATTATTATTATTATTATTATTATTATTATACACATTCCTTCAAAGATACATATCCGACGCTTGGGTATTGGACAGGTGGAGCGTAGCTCCTTATTAGATTTGTCGTCATCTCCCATAGCTCCATCAGTATGTTCCGAGACTTATTTATTCAATAGTTCATTGCCTCACTCCTCCCCCTTTTCTTTCATTTTTCTCTAATTTCTTTTTTCACTCTCTTTCTTTTTCACCTTTTCCTTTCTTTTCTTTTTTCTTTTCTTTTTCCTTTATTTGCACTTTTCACTTTTTCTTTTTCCCACATTTTTTCTTTTTTCCCTCATTTTCTTCTCTTTTTCTTTCTTGCTCTTATTGTGTCCTTTAGGGTATAGAAGACTACGCTTAGAACTTCAATTTCAAGCAACTCTACTTGGTTAAAATCGCCAACTCTGCTTCACTATTTATGAATTTTAAGGATTTGTCATTGAACATCATCAAAAGTGATGTAATCCGGTTTTTTCCTACTTTGCTGACATGAGTAGACCAAGAAATAAATCTCACTTCATTCTCTCCACAACATGCAATCGTTCTTTGTACCATAATTAGTATCGCACCTTGCAATTGATATCTAGGGCCTACAAGGGTGAGATGAAATATACATATATTTATATAAAAAAAATCCTTCCATTGAAATGAAAATCAGCAAACATGACATGTGCCCTTCGAAAATGATCTCTACTACTTTCGGTTAAAAAGTAGCAGAATTATTTCAAAGTATCGTTTCTAAACGAAACTTAGAATGCGAGAAGATCTGAACCAATCAACTTCTAACATGGAAGACATGGGTAGGGAGAAAGACTCGTGCATCCAAAATTCAGACCATCCTAGGAATACAAATTCGTCTTTTCCGGCGCATCAATGGTTGCGGCAGCTCGCCGATCAGTTTTCAATCTATTGTTTCACCATTTCATGGGTCAATGTTCCTTTAGCAAACAACTTCTCTATTTCTACTTTTAAAGCGCAACATCTCTTAGTAGGGTGCCCTGATGCTCCCATGTGGAAATCACAAATTCTATTCGAATTGTAATTGAAAAGCAATGGATATGAAATTTCCTCCATCGGCTTAGGGATGAGGTATTGCCCCTGTATCAGATAGAGAAGTAAATTTGAGATAGAATCTTGGAATACTTTGAGATGTGTTTCCTCTTGAAGCTTTTTTTGTTGTAAACGCTTCCTTTCACCTATCCTCGCTCTACGTCTGGCCCCTTTGGAAAGGCTCGTCTTTTCTTTGTTCTCATTAATTTTACCCTTGTCTACCTTCACATGACTGATTATAGCAGGATAATTGGCCTTAAAACCCGGAATTGTCATCTCACTAACCCATTGGGAAGACCCGTTTTCTTCTTGTCCTCGTTACTTTGATCATTGCTTGATTTTCACAGAACTGATTATACTTGGATAATAGATCTTCAAATATGGAACTTTCATATCAAACTCCAATACCTCGAGATCCAATAGATACTGAATCTTACGCTTGAAATTTATACATTTCTCGATGGAATGACCTTGAGTACCAACGTGAAAGTCACAACGATCCTCTTCCTCGAACCATCTTGGATATGGATGCGATGGTGGTTTGACGAAGCATGGTGCAACCAGTCCAGCTCGTAGTAACTTGGAAAAACAACTCTTGATATGTGAAAGGACTGAGACTAAATTGGAAGTCCTTTAATTTCTCTTTCTTCTTCTGAAGACCAGAAACTTGATCAACTGGTAACTGATGAGGTTTTGAAATTGTTGACATCAATGGTTTTTCTTGCGCTGAGTGAGGTGATGATTTAGACTTCAAAACAACTGTCATCTTCATTTTCTTGTCACATTTTTCATTTTCCCCAACTTGCAGCTCCGTTTTACCCAAGTCTATGTTACCAAGAGAAGATAGGATTTTCAAGGGAGAGTCCTTGATCCTATCCAATATCAGTTCAATGGGACATTCTGAGGCAGTGCGAACTATCTCATATTGGTTGATGATAGCTTGGTCTTCATCAGTTAATGTCTTTTCTGCTACAAAGTCGTCGTTCCAATTATCACTTGCATTTCCAATGTCTTTTTCCATGAAAGAATCTTCTGCCAAACCCTTTCCTCCAGTTGTGGTAATCATCATACTCATCAACTCATTATTCTGCCCCTTTTTTCATCTTGAAACTTCATCATTTCTTTCTGAATTTGAATTAACTGTTCTTGGAATTCTTCAAGCTTGTCCACTCTAGGCACCAAATCATTCATATTTCCAAAGCTATACTGACAAGAAATCATTTTCTTGGATTCGAACTAACTTCTTCCTTCAAGGATGCAAATTCTTCTCCATCAGCAACATGTATGATGAATATGAAATATGTTGAATGCAAGATGTGTGAAATGCAAGAATGCAAAAGGCATCGAATTTAGGAACTAGTCTTTTGGAAACATTCATTCGTCCAAAAGTTTAAATACAGGAAAAGATAAATTTCTTACAGGAAGCTGATAGCCCTAATTCCTAGGTTGACCAACTCGTGCAACAAGCGAGTGATAACTTCTCCATGTTCCAGCTCAACATTAGGTTGCTCTAACAAACTCGTAGCTTGCCTCGACAATATCTGATCGTACGAGGCAACACTCCTGACCTATTTTTTGAAATTCACTAATTCATCGTTTTGGCTCTAAATCGTGTGTTGTGTCGCTTCGTACTTGTCCTTCCATGCTCCGCTTTCTACGGTCAGTGCTCCTTCGTAACCATCAAGCTTTTCTTTCAAATCATGGACATCATTCTCTAATTCCATCACCTTTTTTCTGTAACCTTTCTTTCTCTATTTATGCCTGAACTTTGTCTTCATTGTGATACTTTGTAATTAGCTCCTCCAGCTGTGTTACTTGGCTTGTTAAATAGAAATTCCTAGCTTGCTCCTCTTCCAGCTTCTTTTTTGCTTTACTGCTCGATTCTTTGTTTGCTCGTGATTTCTTGTCGTACATTTTCTTATAGTCGTCTCTGTCCTTGGTCATTGCATCCAGCTTCTCAGATAGACTCTTCACTACTTTTCCCGCTCATTCTTTTTTATTTGCCTTATTATCATTGTGTAATTCTTGTAACTCTTTCAGATCACGACTAATCTTCTTGTTTTGTTGCATCAACTCTCTTTCCTTTCCATCATGGATGCTCACCTGTAGCTTTGCCATTGTCAGTTCTTGAATGAGATAATTGATCCTCTTTTTGTACTTCTTCAAATCCAACTCACGGTCATGCTTGAGCTTCTCTAAATCTGAGGGTGCCTCATTAACAGTCTGAGTAGAGGAACTAGCATTTACCGACCTTTCTTCAAATGTGTTGTCATTGACCCTTTGCATTCTCCATTCATCGTATCTTGTCATCACTCTTGAGTCTTGATATGGTTAGACCCTTCTCAGTTTTTCTCATGCTCTTGCGGTCTGAACTAGTATTCCTTTGTAGTCATTCGTCTTGTGCGCGTATTCGAACTTTTCCATTCCCGCAATGGCCAGTATAAATTGTCTTAAACCAAACTATTTAGATACTAGCAAAAGACAGTAAGTTGTTCCTTCCAGAATTCATGGCAGTGGAACCCAGTCCCTATCTCCACTCCGATATAAAGAGTTGTTCCTCAATTCAACAATGGAGACTTCCATACCACATCAGTATCCTTCAAGTCCTTGAAGTATTCTTCCCAATGTTTTTCACTCTTTTTTTCTAAGGCACAACTGTCTATGTGTTGTTCAATTGGTGAGTATGTGTCAAGATACCTAATTCCTCTATAAGATGTGTTCCACCTATGACCTCTAAACCAGATTTCAAGCAAATGTGTGCATCCTCAAAACCTTCCTTCTCTAGATTTCTTGCAAGCAATGAGTGATTTGTAAGTTTCTATCATGATAGCAGGTACTGGGTTGACCCCTTTATCTAGCAGCTCAAATAGCCCCGCAGTTGATGGATCAATGTGCCCCGGAGTCCTTGCAAATAAAACCAAACCGTAATTACATAAGGCAAAAAGGCTCCATGTCCTAATAGGCTCATCAATATCAGCTCTTTAAGGCTCCTCCAATTGATTCATTGTCTATCGTGATTTTGGTGTGTGTTGTCATTACTTGCCATTTTTCTGTCCAACCACTATTTTGTCTTTCTAGTTAATGATACTAAATTCTTGATGAAACTTGGATTATTGAAGGTTATGGTACAAATTTTGTCACTTTTAATTCTCGGACAGTTGACTAGTATCTCATATTCCTCCAGTGTTGGTGTAATGTCTACTTATCCGAAGGTGAAACAATTGTATGATGGGTTCCAAAACTCTGCCATAGCTCTAAGCAGCTATTGGTCAATCTTTATATTTAACAGTAGGGCTATGTCTCTGAATTTTTTCCTAAATTGCTCCTTCATTTCACTATCCCATTGATCCCACATTTCTTTTAATTCGGGCAAACATGTAATTTGATTAGTGCCCTTTCTTGTGTTGAGTTTGCTCGGACCAAGTCCAGACTGCAGTATTATCTTCTCCAATCCTAAACTCTCGAGACATATTGGATACTTCTAAATTGACTAACTCTCAATTCAATGCCAAAACAAATGCAATTTATAACAAACTAAAAAAAACAAACAAAACAAAAAAACTGGTGTTAGTACCATGAAGTAATATGAAAAGCAAGTACACAAATTAATAATTTAGATAGGCACAGTATTTGTAGCAGCTAAATAACTAGAGAAATGTTTTGAAACCGGCAACACCTGTCCTAGGTCCATGTCTGGCTTTAGCGGAGTGGGCTTCTAAAATAGAATATGGGCTTTGTTCTAGACTTTTGGTTCCCGAATTGTCGTTACTGTCTACTGCGACAGTAAGACATCGATTCGGTAGTATAGGTCTCTTATAATGGAGGCATGGGCCCCACGACTCATAAGGTTAGTATACCAGAAGAAGACAAAAATCTAAATTCGGAGTTGGAGAGCATCACGTCGGATACTATCTCTATCCCACTTAAGAGTGAAAAACCTAGGTCGATGGTTTATGCATGAATGACAGATATATCATACACAAAAGCTATCCCCATTTTTCTTATGACTCCCTCCAACAATTCTTTAGAAAAAATTAAGTTCATATTAATGATCGAAATGCCAAAATACCACGTGGAATTAATTAATAGGCTTGACTCTCAATTTGGTCCCCAGGGGTTTTTCCGTTTTTAGTCAAATTTCCTTTATTTTCTTAAAAATCGTTATGGAATCGCCACCGATCACTTTGGTAAACAAGACACCATAAAAACAGACCAAAGATTCTTTTTTATAAATTTGGGTTCAGGAGTCTGTTACACGTAGGGAAGGGTTAGAACCCCTACAAATGTCCGTTATCGGTATCTTATTAATTCCACGTGGCATTTTGGCATTTCGAACATTAATCTAAATTTAATTCAATCTTTTAATTGTTAAACGGATTCCATTTCTAATTGGAATATCATTTTGCAAGAAAATACATTTTGGACGAATATAAGTCTCGAAACATCCAAATACATCAAGACACTTCAATTTATATTCAAAATGTATCTCAACACAAAAGGTTTGATGCATGTTCGATTATGTTGTTGTCCATTTTAAGTAAACCCTAATTAAAGCTTCATTAATTAATTGATTAAATTTCTATAAATATTATTAATTTTTGGGCTCTTATGGTAACATCCAAATAATTGGACACTACACATATTAAGCTCAAAAGTAATAATATTCCTAACTTTAATGCCACTAATTATTTAACCCTATTTTTAGTTTTATTAAAATAACTATATAAATATCATTTTCTAAGTTCAAATGACATATTAAATATTTCACTAAAATACCCCTTGATTGAAATCTCATGGCAATCAGACACTAATCAAATTAGAGTATTAGAGTGTTCATTTAATATTCATTTGTTCACCTATCAAATTAATTAAATTTAATTAAAGAACTTAGTCCTAAAAGACTCTAATTTTATTACACTAAATGAATTAAATTCTCTTAATCAAGTATACTATATGTATATTTAAAAGGGCACGCATACAATCAAATAATTAACAATTAAATTTAGGCAATAAAATAGAAATTAAGAAATTAAATTGTAATTAAAATCATACAAAGAGCCCAATCTAATTTTATTAAAGTGTTGATCCAATTATACATAGCCACAAGACCAATTGCCCACCCGGTAGCCCAAACGAAACATATGGGTCAGCTACTCAGCCCCAAACCAGGTGCGTGGGTCAACCATCCGACCCAGCAAAAATGCGCGGGTCAAATAAACTCGACCCAGCAAGAACGCACGGGTCGAGCACCCAAAACGACGATGTATAGCGTCGGCTATATAAGGCCCACATCACCCGAAATTTGCCCTATTTCCTTCATTTTTCCCAGCTCTCTCTCTCTCTCTACAAACCCACACCCTCTCTCTCAACAAACACCAAACACCTAGAGACCATACTCTAAAGCGAATCAAACCATGCTTTTTCCATGAAATTCAAACTAAATTCTTCAACTTTTTTAAGTTTAATCCGAAACCCTAGCTTCGACGATACCCCGATGAGTTTTTCGGCCATACCCTAGTTCCACCCTCAAGCTTTACTCCGGCGACAGATCACCGTTGCAAGGTGATTTTCGGCTGTCGTCCTAAACCCTAAACACTTGTATTTTCCCATTTTTTCCACCTAAATCCTTACATCTTGCCCTATCCGATTGGATATCCCTTCTTCGACCACCTAGAACCTAAACTACCCTTAAACCGTGCCCTCATCAACTCCGACCGTAATCCTTAAACCACTCCGGCAACGCTCTGACCACTTCGGTACAAGCTACAAACTTTCTTTTATTTTTTTCAGATCTGTTTTTCTTCGATTTTTTCTAACTTATTTCACATTTATCTTGCAGGGAATCAAAAGATGAAAAGAAGCTCACCTTCATAGCAGCGAAATGACGTTTCTGACGGTGTTGTCGTAGCTCCGACGGCGACGTTGATCGAATCCCCAGCGTCCGATGAGTTTCCCGGTGACGGTTAGCCTCCCAAAAACGATTTGGTTTCCCAAGTATACTCTCTCTCCTTCTTTATTTATTTATTTATTTATTTAATACTTAAATATTATTATTATGATGGGTAATAATTGATCTGAATTTTTTCCCCTCTCCCTATTTATAGGGTGATACAGGCGCTGATGTCAGTGAGGTTGAATCCACGTGAGGCCATTTTGGACCAATAGGAAGATGCCACGTGAGATGTTTAGGTGGGAAAAAGAAGCACACCTTGAATTTGTGTTGGTTGGGTTGGTTTTTACCCGAAATGGATTTTATGTGAGCTGTAAAGGGTTTTAAAAAATTGGGCTTTGGGTATTTAACATGTAAAATGGACATTAATGTATAAAATGGACTATTTATTGGACATTTGAGATATTTTTAGATTATGAACTAATTTTAGGATTTATTTATTATTTGGTGTTTATATTTTGGTTTTATTTTTATCGAACTAATAATATATATGGGTATCCAAACAGAATATGAGTATTACATAAACCCCTAAATTATAAACCATAAATGGATCCCTAACTCCTAAAATTAGAGGGATTGTGAAAATAAAATATTTTCACTACGAGTATATCATATATTTTCCCTAATAATATTATCAATATAAAGGGGAAAAGTGACATTGCAAAGACTTGAACCCTTAGCTTTCTGGGAAGTAAAGAGTGTCCAAACCACTAAAATTGTTGACCAAATTTTATATATATTTAATAAAAAGTATATTTTAATAAAAATTATAGTCTTATAAAAATTAAAATGTATATAAATAAAAAATTTAAAAATTGAAGTATATGTTAATTTTATTTAATTACATATCTAGAAGTATATTTATATACAAACATAAAATTTTAAAATTTTTAAACAATTTAAAAAACTTAATTCAATGATTATATTATATGTAATTGTAAAATTAAAAATTGAAATAAAAAGGATGTTGAATTTAGTTCAAAAAAATTAAACTTGTTTTTATTTTAAATATTATATTTACTACATTTTAAAATATATACAAAATGTTGTCAACTATAATTGAATATGTTCGGTTTGGTTAAGTGGTTTGGATGCTTTTTATTTCCTAAGAATCAAAGGTTTGAGTCTCCGCCTCGTTACTTTTATTTCTCTTTCATTAATTATAGTTATATATATATATATATATATATATGATGTAAACATTAATAAAAAATGAGGTTTGATTTAAAAACTTCCTCAATGATTTTTTCCTTTTCAAAGTTCAAGGTTTTTAGATTTTTATCTTTGTTTTAGTCGGCGACGACACTTGCTTTAGTATTAATCGTTGACCGTAAATACTCCTTATTTATTCTTTATTTTCTTATCTCTTATATTTTCTTATCTCTTATATTTTCTTTTCTTTTGATTAAAACCATAAACAGTGTATGCATTTAACAAAACCCAAATTTATAAATAGTCCCAAAGTCCATATCACATAAACATCTCAATAATGTTAAAATAAATATCCGAAATAAACAAAAGAGTTCATAACTAACAAATAAGAGATGCTCTAAGTACCGAGTCGCCTAAAGAGTCTGAGTATTTGAAAAGAAACTAAGGGGTGTAAGCTAAAGAGCTTAGTGTGTCCTTAAGTGCAAACAAAACTCAAAACAAAACAATATTTTATTTTCCGATAAATTCATTTCTGAAACACAGTGTACCTGATAAATCAAATTCATAAATGTTATGATGTCTGATGCATGACACAATACCCGATTGTCCGATATCAAACATAGTGGAGGTTGCCCTCACCGGAGTGGAGGTTTCCCTCGCTAGAGTGGATGTTTCCCTCACGTTTTCTGAACACTATTCTGATCCCATGACTCATGATAAAAATTTTAAAACCATAAATTCAAACTCTTATGAGTGTCACATTTTCCGAAAATCAGATGCTTGATTTAAAAACACACTTTATATATTATGCATGATGCTTTAAACAGTCTCAAAACACAATTCATAAACTTAAATCAAGCAAGAATAAAACTTTTATTTGAAACACCCCAAGAAACACACCTTTAGCGGACAATAGGTCTAATCTCGAGAAGGGCGAGCCTCACGCTCGGATCGCACTGAATTAGGACCTATGAGCTATGAATTTTATATTAGCATTTATTACTAACTCTAAGCCACCGACTAAAACACTAAGAACTGAACTGAAGATATACTCACGTAAAGATCTCGAAGAACTTGCACGATCGGTCTAAACAGGTTGAGGTAACTCGTCATCCTCAGTGTCGATCCCAAAACATGAGAATATTCTGAATCACATTCTCAAAACTACAACTTACCAAATTTCAAGTAAAAATTAATTAAAACTAGCAAAACGTGCTTTCTGGTTTGAATTAGACAAAATGAGTAGAAAATTCGGATTTAGGATATCGAAAAAGGTCAAGAGGAAGGATGTTCGAAAAAGTCAACTCTAATCAAAGTCAACCTTGGTCAAAGTCAAAGGCAACTGTGACGGTCAAAGTCAACTGTCCAAGGTCAACAATCAATGTTGACTTGATTGGTCAAGGTCAACTACCGGTCAAAGTCCACTCGGTCAAACGGTCAACATGTTAGTCAAACGGGTCAAGGTCAAAACACAGTTTGCTCTACAATCTAGTTTACTGGTCTGGTTCGGATTGCCGGTTCAATTCAACAAGTCAAATCGGTTTAGTTCAATTTTGATTTTACACATAGATTTGGTTGCAACCGGTTTGTGTCAAATATCCAAACTCAAGCTTATATGTCTTGCCATTCACTAAAACTAGGCTCACTCAAAACAAATACATGGCCCATTCTAATTTGTCTCTCAAATCCATGGCCAAAAATGATACATGGCCCAACACACACAAGGGTTTAATCCATTGTTCAGTAGTGTTTCCAGAACCCCCAAACTGGCGGCGGTGGCACAACAACGCAGCGACGACACGAATGAACGAATGGTGGCAGCCCAGACTCGTCAGAAAAGACAACAACAATGGCAAAACGACACAACCAACGATCAGCACTCAACATAACAACAATACTCACCAGCAAATAATCTGAAATAAAACACACTAGAAGAAAGCTTACCCAAAACTGACAAGCTGAGGAGGAGGAGACGACAAACAGTGGCACGAAATATGGATAAAGTGAGGTGTTGCTTAGAGTTTAATCACACAATGATGGTGGTTGCGATGGTGGTGGTCGTGCAAGCCATGAACGAAGGTGAGGGCTTGGTCGGAGCTTCGTCGGACCGAAGAGGATGAGAGGAGAGGGAGATAACGAGAGAATGGGGTGAGGGAGTGCGGCTGCAACTTTTTCAATAGAAGCTGAACCTTCAATTAGGTTAAAAGAGGGCTATAAACTCTTTTCAAAATGGTATATCACAAAAAAAGGCCTTAAACTTTTACCCACACTCTCAAGCAACCCATCATTCCAATATTTTACAATTTGGTCACTAAAATGATTAAATCTCATTATACCCAATTATATTCACAATCTGAAATTAGGGTTTCACAAAGAAAATCCCAAATCTTAGGGTTACCGAACTAGAGATTTCAAAACTAGTGAAATTTTAGGGTGTTAAAAATCCCCCTCCCTTAAAGAAATTTCGTACTCGAAATTTTCAGACTTAACAACAAATCTCAAAACTATCAACACATACATATACTTTCTTATTATGAATTCATAAACCATTATAACAATATCAAAAACTGTAACATCATATTGTACCTACTATGTCATCGCGTAAATCATCATATCCAACGCGAACTCCGGTCGAATGTACCAAATATGGACGTCTAATTTCGGATCTAGCTAATCCACCACTCTGAGCATGTCCACCTCTTTTAGTAGTACCAGAAGCAGCTGACCTAAGTTGCCCTCTACTCGGTGTTGTGCCTGAACTAATGTATGTCTCTGACTCTGTACGGATGAAGTGATAGGTGAACGTGGACAATTATTTAAGTAATGATCATGTGAACCACATTTAAAACACACTTTGTTCAACAATATGTATTCTATGTTATAATTCTTATTACAATAACCACATACAGAAATAGGCTGATGAACTTTTGTACTACCCATGCTGCCAGACAGAACTGTCGATGCCGCAAGTCTCACATTCCGATAACTATAAGGAACATACTCATCTCTAGACGAGTTGATAAAACAAGGCTGAGCAGATGTTTCCGGTTGCTTCACGTATTTCTCATAATTTTGAACTTCCTCAACTTCCATAAGTGCAATTATCCTCTCACCAGTCTTAGCTCGACTAACCAGGTCGCTAAACATTTTATCATGATGCGCATCAACATCTCTCTGAATCGGCAGTCGAAGTCCCTTCAAAAACTAGTCACACATATCTTTCTCGGTCGCAACTAACCAGGAGCATACTTGGCTAACCTCCGAAACTCTATCTCATAATCATTCATTGACATATTGTTCTGTTTCGGATTCATAAAATCATCGCGACACTTCGCTAAGAACTCGGCTCCCACATATCGATCCTGAAAACCCTGTAGGAAAAACTCACATGTTACCTAACTAGATGGAACAATATCAACCATTGACTCCCACCGATTTTGTGCTTCACCCTCTAATAGTGATACAACAACTCGCAATTTCAAATTAACAGGGTAATCCATCTCAACGAACAAACGTTGCAACTTCTTTAGCCAATACTCTACACCAGCTGGATGTGTACAAGATTTACCCTCAAACAATTTCATCCCAACAGCTATAAATTATGTAAAATGGATTTCCTCGGACCCTCTGATTGGTAGAGATAACTCAACAACTCTTGGTGCACCGTGACAGTGTCCGGATGAACTGTCTCAGTATCATCAATATCATGTGAGTCATCACTTCCAATCTGATGTTCTCCCAAGGGCTCATTCTCGGTATCCGATATCTCATTTTGATTTTATGTTTGCTCAACTGAAGGCAGATAATCACTACCAGAAGTGGCGGTACGGCCTCGACCACGACCTCAAACAAATGATAGATTAGGAGTCCTACGTGGTGGCATATCAATCTATCTACAAAGGTAATAACCTAAAGTTAGATTCGGTACTAGAGACTTAGATTTAAAAATACGTTGAAAACAACAAGGTTAAATGACATAATAATATAATATATTTTTCGAAAAAATCCCATTTGTCACAAATACTCGAGATGAATGCAAAAGTCAAAAATAATTTGAAAAAAAACTTTTGTAAGCCTCACAGTCCGAGAGTTGAACTTAGCTCTACTACCACTAAATGTAACCCCCTAGACCCGACCTAAAAGAAATAGCTGAATTTAGGAAGTTACGATTGAAAACTTGTCCCTCAAGTTATAAGTCTTAAATTTTAAAACTTTAAAATACAAAATTATTATCAAAAACAAATAAGCTCCATAACATTTCACTTATTATAAATCGTAGTTGTATAACATTGTTTCGACAATTTAATTAAATGTCCGAAAATAACTTAATAAGTGCATGCATTTAATAAAACCCAAATTTATAAACAGTCCCAAAGTCTATATCACATAAACATCTCAATAATGTTAAAATAAATATCCAAAATACACAAAATAGTTTATACTGAATAAACATGAAATGCTCCAAGTACCGAGTCGCCCAAAGAATCTGAGTATCTGAAAGATAACTAAGGGGTGTAAGTTAAAGAGCTTAGTGTGTCCTTAAGTGCAAAAACAACTCAAAACAAAACAATATTTTATTTTCTGATAAATTCATTTCAGAAACACAGTGTATCCGATAAATCAAATTCATAAATGTTATGATGTCTAATGCATGACATAATACCTGATTGTTCGATAACATAAATAGTTGAGGTTGCCCTCACGTTTTTTGAAAACTATTCCGATCCCATGATTCATTGTATGATTTTTAAAACCATAAATTCGAACTCTTATGAGTGTCACATTTTCCAAAAATCAGATGCTTGATTTAAAAACACAGTTTATATATGATGCATGATGCTTCAATCAGTTACAAAACACAATTTAGAAAATTAAATCAAGCAAGAATAAAACATTTATTTAAAACACCCAAAGAAACACATATTTAGAAGACAATAGCTCTAATCTCGAGAAGGGCGAGCCTCAAGCTCTGATATCACTAAATCAGGACCTACGAGGTATGGATTATATATTAGTATTTATTACTAACTATAAGCCACCGACTAAAACACTAGGAACTAAACAGAAGATATACTCACGTAAAGATCTCGAAGAACGTGCATAGTCGGTCTGAACAGGATGAGGTAACTCGTCAGCCTCAATGTCGATACCTGAACACGAGAATATTCTAATTCAGATTCTAAAATCCACAACTTACCAAATTTCAAGTAATAATTAATTAAAATTAGCAAAACATGCTTTCTTGTTCGAATTAGACAAAACGAGCAGCAAATTCGGATTAAGCACGTCGAAAAAGATCAAGAGGAAGGATGTTCGAGAAAGTCAACTCTAGTAAAAGTCAACCATGGTCAAAATCAAAGTCAACTCTGACGGTCAAAGTCAGCTATTCAAGGTAAACGGTCAAGGTTGACTTGATTGGTCAAGGTCAACTACCGGTCAAATTCCATTCGGTCAAACGGTCAACAAGTTAGTCAAATGGGTCAAGGTCAAAACACAGTTTGGTCCACAATCTTGTTAACTGGTCTGGTTCGGATTGCCGGTTCAATTCAACATTTCAAATCAGTTTAGATCAATTTTGATTTTACACATAGATTTGGTTCCAGCTGGCTTGTGTTACATAACCACACTCAAGCTTACATGTCTCGCCATTCACTAAAACTAGGCTCACTCAAACCAAATACACGACCTATTCTAATTTGTCTCTTAAATCCATGGCGAAAAATGATACACGACCCAACACATACAAGGGTTTCATCCCTTGTTCAATAGAGTTTCCAGAACCCCTAAACTGACGGCGGTGGCACAACAACGTGGTGACAACACGGATGAACGAATGGTGGCGGCCCATACTCGTTGGGAAAGAAAACGACAATGGCAAAATGACAAAACCAACGATCAACACTCAACATAACAACAATACTCACCAGCAAACATCCTGAAATAAAACACACTAGAAGAAAGCTTACCTAAATCTGACAAGCAGAGGAGGAGCGACGGCGAACGGTGGCACGAAACATGGATAAAGCGAGGAAAACGAATGAGTTTCCTTCTATTTTCTGCATATAACGATTGATGCAAGAAGGAGAAGCGGCAAGGTAACGGACAGAGCAAAACATGGAAGGAAAACCAAGAAGTTTTCTTTGCGTTGCTGAAAGAAAACGACGATAGGAAAAGAGGTTGGCCAGGGTTTAATCGTACGACGATGGTGGTCGCGATGGTGGTGGCCGTGCAAGCCACGGACGAAAGTGAGGGCTTGGTTAGAGCTTCGTTGGATCGAAGAGGGTGAGAGAAGAGGGAGATAATGAGAGAATGGGGTGAGGGAGTGTGGCTATAACTTTTCCAATAGAAGCTGAACCGTCAATTAAATTAAAAGATGGCTATAAAGTCTTATCAAAAGGGTATATCCCAAAAGAATGCCTTAAACTTTTACCCACACTCTCAAACAACCTATCATTCTGATATTTTATAATTTGGTCATTAAAATGATGAAATCTCAGTATACCCAATTAAATTCAAAATCTAAAATCAGGGTTTCACAAAGAAATTCCCAAATCTTAGGGTTACCGAACTAGAGATTTCAAAATTAGGGATTTTTCTCAATTAGGGAAATTTTGGGGTGTTACACTTTTTGTTTGTTTTCTTCTTAGGGTTGGATTTGACATCGCCTCGACTAATCAAGATGTCACTTATTAGTTACCATGTTGATCTTCCCTACTTTAGACCCTTAAATTAGAATTGGATACACGGTTTGCATTCGTGGGTAGTTTTCTGACGATGCTCGTCTCTGATTTGTCGTTCTCGGTGGTCTTTCAGTAGCTTAATCTCTATTTGTGTTTCGTTTGCCAATGCAGTCAAATTTGTTTGTATCTATATTTTGTTCGCGTCTTTTGGTTGGATTGTTTTACCTTTTTTATGTATGGGCCCTTTATGATCTAAATTGGCTAGTTTTTTGTTTCAATGTTATAGAAATATATCCAAATTATCTATTTAGTTTATGATGATATGTGTAAGTTCTTATTGTAATTTTGGGTGTTTTCTCTTTTTAACAATACTAGTGGCATTTATTCAAAAAAAGAGGTTTGATTTAATCGCAAGACATGCCTTTTCCCTACAAATTGCCTAGGTTTGAGCCACACATTCACTACTTTCATCATTCACTTTCTTTCAATCAGATGGTGACATGTGTCATCTTATTATTAGAATCATCTTAAGACTATTAAAGAATAGAGGTGTTGGTTTAGGGTCTAATCTATTTAATTGGTGATCATAAAATTACAGTCATCTTATTAATTTAATTTGTGCATATATGCTTTGGTGCAAATTAATATTTTATTAATGTACCATGTTTAGTTTATAAATTTTCAAAGTAGATTGTATTATCATTAGTTAGAGTCTAGTGGATGCTTTTGTATTATATTTAAATTTTTATTTTAATTTCTTTATTATAAAAATAAATATTTTAGTCCTTGCATTGTACATAAATGTTCCTTCTAGTCCTTATACTATAAAAAGTATTTTAGTCTCTACACGTGCGTATGAAACGTTAACATTTTGGTCCAAACGTTAAAGTTATTTTACTTGGTTTAAATATTTTTATTTAAACACTCTTTAGGTCCCTCTCAATAGCAAATCAAACTCTCTCAATACATATTTTTTTCAAGAATTTTGCATAAAAATTTTAAACACATATGATATCTAAATGCAAAACTAATTCCAATTGTAACACTCTAAATTTTTGTTAATAATAATTATTTTAAAATAATATAAATATGGAAGAAATGGAAAATAATAATAAAAATAAATGAGAGGAGGGGAGGGGATTATAACTAAGAGGATTTGAACTTACAACTTCTTGCACAGCACACAATCCTTCATATGTTTAACCACTGAGCTAAGTGATCATATCTATCAAGTGATGAAATGGATAATTCTTTGAAGTAAAATTTTGGGGTTTCAGCCCTAATTAAATATACCAGTCTGATTCCTCACCTACTTAGCATTAACTCCCCCAAAATCCCCTTAGTGTCCATATCCTTCACCCCATTTACCCTTCATTTTCTATTTTCCTTGGTCAACGTCGATCTAGCTTCACGGCCCGGTGGTGTGTTACACCGCCATCACCTAGTTAACTGACGTCATGCATCGATCTCAGCCCTTATCGCCACTCGCGGTGAAGCCTCACCTTTCACCACGGAGGCTGCTTGAATAGTTTAGTGTTAAACAAATTTTATCTTATATTTTTTTGGCTATTCAACTGTCGTCTGTCTTCCGTTCCCAACGCGATCACCACCAGCGAGTTCCTCATGTCAAGGCAAACAAAAACCTGGCCCTGACTTTTGGCCTGTTTCCATTTTGAGGGTTGTAGGAAGTTCGGGAAATCGTTCGGTTTTTTCTTCCTCGCTATGGTTTTCACTATTTTTAAGCTCGATAAGCTCTTAAAATTGAAATGAGCGAGTTCGTTGTCCTTTTTATGTTTTGCCAATGTGTTTTCCAGTCGTATGGGCAGCACATCGTAGTCACGCATTGTTAACGCCCAGTCTGGCCTCTAAACTAGGTTGGTTTGACCAACCTGGTCTAATGACCCAACAGACTTATTATAATTCGATGGTTTGGCCTCTTAAGGCCCAATGGCCTTTAGCCTCAACTTCGTATGATCCGAGATCAATGACCCAAACCCAAATATCTGGCCTGGCCCAAGTTAATTTGGCACAAACAATTTTAGTCCAACCCGACCTGTCCGAGTTAACCCGTTTAAGTCAATTTCATTGAGTTAACTTGTCTTAGTAACTCAGTTGACTTTAACTGTTGACCTTGACCAAAAGTCAACTTTTTTTTAGAACCCCAATGTATGCTTTTCAATGTCATGAGTCCCTTTTTGAAACCTACTTCGTGAAATTCTAACTTGAAAGCCTCCGAATTTGAATTTAAACCCAAGCATGTATATGTATTAAGTTAATTTATTTAAGAGAAGTTATTGGAAAAGGACTGACATATGATATTATTTGTTTAAAGGTACTAGAGATTCTCCCAATTGTGCATCTACCCAGCCGAGATCCTCTTAATCTGTGCGACCGCGTGAAACCGTTGAGACTCATATGTATCGATATGTTGTGAATTATCATACAAGAAAAATATTCTCGTATTGATTTAAGTTTCATTGTAGCTTATGCTCTAGTATAACATCGAAGCGTAACATGAGTGCTCAGTGGGCCATCTTATACCAACCTGATATTTTGAGGTGTTTTCCTTGTGTGCTATATAAACGTTTTAAATGTTTTGTTTGAACTGGTCAGGTGCACTTGACAGATGTTCTCTGATTTTGCAAGAACATAACATACTCCCTAATTTTAAGCATAATCATTTCATTTATTGGTTTTATGCCTAAGTACATGGTTTGATATCTTGCTCTCTGGTTACTGTTTCACTTAAAAGAATTGCTTGCTTTATATCTTATGTTACTACTGCTTACTACTGATTACTATTAAAACTGCTAAATTGTTTTATTTGGGTACTTGGGATAGAATATGAAGTCTCTGCATGTTCAACTAGGGGTGATAATGAGCCTGACCGGCTCGCAAGCTACTCGAGCTCGGCTCGGTCAAAGCTCGGCTCGAGTGAGCTCGACTTGGGCTCGGCTCGAGACCTTAACAAGTCAAGCCGAGCCGACCTAAGCTCGGCTCAAAAAGCTCGTGAATAGGCTTGGAATAATTATATATGTATGCACTTAAAGTAATTTGTTTAGCAAAAGATACAATAATTAAGAAAAAGTCACATCTAACTTATAGTTTTAATTATTTAAATTCACTTCTAATAATGTTTAGATTGTTTTCTAACACTTATATTAGTAGATTACTAAAATTAATTGACTAAATTTATTTAAAGTAAACTTTACACTATAAATTAAGAAAAGTTCAAAGACTAAAATAATAAAACTAAAAAGTAACATGGCTGAAATGGGTATTTATCTATCCCTATAAAGCTTGAGGGGGAGAAACAACTTTACAATATACACCAATATCCCACATCTTTAATATACATAAAGCAAGGAGAGCAAGCAGCCTATAAATAGGTGCTTAAACTTAGAATAATAAGCTAATTTACTCTTGGCCTTTCGGCTGAGATCAATAAAACATGGACCTTTTGTGCCTATGGGTTTTTAGTTGAGATGAGTTTAAATTTGAGTTTTCAAAGTTCGGATTACTTTAATGATCATTGAGTTTAGAATGGTTTATTTCGAGTCGAGCTTGAGCCAAGCCTGAAGAGCTCGAGTTGGGCCTAAACAATCTTCGAGCTCGAGCCCAATAGTATTGTTTTCGAGACGAGCTTGAGCCTAAAATATTGAGCTCGGCGAGACTTGAGCCTAGGCCAAGCCAAGTCTGGTCAGACTCGGCTCGGCTCGTTAGCACCCCTAGTTTCAGCCCTAGTATGTCTGGTGACTCCTACTGTACTAGGTTCCTACGCTTCAGCTTGGATAATTCCTATTGGACCTAAGGCATCCCCTTAGGACATCACCTACACCCGATGGGCCTGGGTTAATGTCTTTATAGATGCAATTCTGGGGAACTGCATAATAGATTTCGGTGGGGTAGTTAGGTATTAAAATAAATTTACTACTACTTAAATTATGAGTTTCCAGAAATAAAAATTTTATTGTATGCTTACATTGTATGTTTTAACCCTGCACTATTGGAACACACTAAGCTCCCTAGCTCACTCCCCAAATTTTCTTCCTTTCAGATATTTTGGATAGGATACCTTGTACCTAACATTCGAAGGATCGACACATTCACTACTATATACTAGTTTGTATTGTTTCTATCCACTATTTTGTTCTTTTTGGGTGACATGTGCTTATATTTTGGGATGTATTAATTTTTATGTTATGAGTCTTTTACTACTATATTCAATATAGCTTATTTTGTAACTATTATCTGATATGTTTATATATATATATATATATATATATATATATATATATATATATATATATATACTTTCATCATTTTGCACCGGTTTACTCGAATATGTTTTCAAATTAGATGCTTGAATTTTGACATATTTTCTACTTGGATTTAAATTTAAGATGTGCCCTGTTAGACTTGGTCATTTCGCATAGGCTAGGTTTAGGGGGTTACATTTGGTTGGTATCAGAGCTTTTGGTTTTATAACCTCAGACTGTGGATGAGTCCTATTTAATTTATTGTTTTGAAATGTTTTACAAAAATGTCACAAAACGGGGCCATGTCACCAAATTTTATTTGTTAAATTGTGTTTGATTCTCTAGTGTTATAATTGACCTTATGTTATACCTTTTTATAGAGATTCTCCAATGTGAGCACCAAAAGAGGTCATCGTCAACTTGCCCGTGGGCGAGGTCGAACCGCTAGATTTTCCGACCCGATAGATGATTCGATGGTTGATCCACCTGCCATAGTAGATCCTCTAGCCCCTCGTTGCCCTTCAGTTCGGATTGATCTACCACCCACCCTTGGTATTAACATGACTACTCTGATTAGAGGAGCGGCAGTTTATGGGATAGAGCCTCTTGATCTCCAATGGAGTTACTGATGAGACCCTTACTAGACAATTTTTTCAGTTGATTTAGGGTGTAATCAGAGCATCATGCATCGTACCTGAAGTCCCTATTTCTCAGACCTTGATTGCTAACAGGGTCAAGACCTTCTCGGGATCTCTTGGTAGAGCACAGACCGAGGCTGAGGACTGGCTAAATGACGTCGAGAGACGTATAAATCAGTTGAGTTTAAAGCCAACCGAAAGATATTTGGGTGATGTATCCATGCTGGATAGGAATGCCCACACCTGGTGGCAGTCTTTCATAAGTAGTGTTCCTCCTGATCTGTTGACATTAGAATTCTTCAATGAACGATTTAAGAATCGTTTCTTGGGCGAACGATTCTTGAGAGAGAGAAGAAAGATGTTTAAGGACCTGGTGCAAGGTTCTATAACTATTACAGAGTACGTGTTATAGTTTCTGGGTTGCTAAAATATGGTGCTGGTTTGGTAGCCACTGAGACAGACAACCATAGGCGGATTTGTAATTGTGCAAGATAGTGCACGTGAACTACCATTAATTATATAAAAAAAATTTACTTTTACCTTAAGTATTGCTGTACAGCTAGACAACTAGACAAGAGTGGAAGAAGGTGCACTGTTGCACACATGAACTCCCATTTATGGTAAAAAAGTTTTTTTAATAATTTTTTTTTCATTTTGAGAGTTGTCTTATTACCCAATTCTCCACATAACTTCCCCTAAATAGTTAATTACTTTTACACAATAAGGGCGATTTTGTAATTTATTTTTTCCCCATAAAAAGCTCATTTAACTTCTCCAGAATTGCCACTTTTCCCAATTCTCATTCTCTAAAAAAAGCTTCCATCATTTTCTATCTCCAATTTTTTTCCCATTCATCCAAATTTCTCTTAATTTCTTTCAAGCTTTGTGATCACTAATCAGGTACATATTTATTTCCTTTCCCCCTAATTTCTTCTTAATTTTATTTTTTAAATTTTTCTTTAGTTAGATTTAGGTTTACTTCAAATTTTGCTTTAGTTAAATTTAGGTTTACTTCAAATTAAGTTAAATTATACTATCTCTTTTTCTTATTGAATGAATGTAAAGGTAGATTAGAAGAAATTAGAAGTAATTTTATTATATATATGCGTTTTGTTTTTCTAATGAATAATTATTTTTCTATTTGATTATTGAAGAAATAGAAGGTAAAGCAAGATCTTTGTATTCACAATTCAGAAATATTAAGAGGCAAGGTTGTTAAAAGGATTTATTTCCTTGGAAAGGTGCGTCTAATTTATAAGTATTAATTTTTCTGTTATTTCTATTTTCTTACATGTTTTCTTAATCGTTTTAAACTTAACCCTAAAATTATGTCATACTTTAATGTTTAAAATATATATTTAGAATGATTTATAATTTTGTATATAGGTAGGTAGGTAGAAATATTTAAGATAAAAAATTGAAACAATCAAAAGTCTTGAACATAATATTTAGAATGGCAAAATGCACATTATCATGTATTTCTCATATTTATTTTATTATTCAAGTTTGTTTAAATTTTTTTAAAAAATATTTTTTTATAATCTAATTTCAGAATGAAGAGAACAAATCATAGAGATATTTCAAGTTTTTTTACAAAAAAACTTCAAAAAAAAGATACCGGAAGTGTCTCTACTCCAAATCTTTCACCATCTCAAGCAAGTTTGCAAGCTTCCTCTCCATCAAACAATGATTCTTCTTCTGATGAACATGGAGAGACTCAAGATATCCCTCAAAATCAAGATAAACATGTTGAAGCTAGTTCAGTTCATATGGATGAAATATCAATTGATGATGGGAGATTAAGTGAACTTGATGTTATTAATCTTCCACATGATCTGGGGAAAAGGAGAAAAATAAGCGATTTCCCTCCAGATGATAGAGATATAGTTAGAAGAGAATATATCCAAAAACAACCTTGTCAACCTGGTAATCATGAGTTTCCTAAAACAAATATATCAGGAAAAAATCGTCGTTTTAATCCTAATTAGTTTTAAAAGCATGAATCTTGGCTTGAGTATAGTGTTGATAAGGATGTAGCTTTCTGTTTTGTGTGTTATTTATTCAAGGATGATAATACTGCTGGGGGAGATGCTTTTGTTGGTTCAGGTTTTAGAGCTTGGAATAGAATTGATGCATTTGTTAAGTATGTTGGTGGACATATGAGTGAACACAATCAAGCATTAGGGACGTTGAATGATTTCAAGAATCAAAAGACTTCAATTTCATCAGGTTTCTCCAAACAATCTGATGAATCAACAAGTGCTTATCGTTTGCGATTAGAAGCTTCTATTACATGTTTGAAGTGGCTTTTGCTTCAAGGGTTGGCTTTTCGTGGCCATGATGAAAATGAGAAATCGTTGAATAAAGGTAATTTTCTTGAACTCTTGCAACTTCTTTCGGTGCATAATCCTGAATATAAAAAAGTAGTTTTGAAAAATGCTCCCGGTAATTGCCAATTGATAGCTTCTTCAATTCAAAAGGACATAGTCAATGGTTGTGCAAAGGAGACAACTAAAGCAATTATAGAAGAACTTGGTGATGGGTTTTTTTCAATCCTTGTTGATGAGTCTGCAGACATATCTGATAAGGAGCAAATGGCACTTTGTTTGCGGTATGTTAACAAAAAGGGAGAAGTTTAAGAGCGTTTTCTTGGTATTTTGCATGTTGCTAATACTACTTCTTTGACTCTAAAAGCTGCAATTGAGTCATTGCTTATGGAACACTCTTTAAGTTTTTCTAGTGTTCGAGGTTAAGGTTATGATAGAGCTAGCAACATGCGAGGTTCAATTAACGGTCTTAAAACTTTAATCTTGAATGAATATCCAAGTGCATATTATGTTCATTGTTTTGCCCATCAACTTCAATTGACACTTGCTGCTGTTGCTCAAAAGAATAGAGATGTTTCTTGGCTATTTGGTGATGTTCTTGCACCTTTATTGAATTTTGTGGGTGGTTCACCTAAAAGGAAAGAATTTCTCCGAGAAAAACAAGTTGAAAATGTTGTGGAGGCATTATCTTTGGGTCAATTAGAATCGGGAACTGGTTTAAATCAAGAGCTTGGTTTGAGTAGGCCTGGAGATACTCGTTGGGGGTCGCATTTTAAAACAATCTTGAATGTGATTTCTTTGTATCCTAGAATCCTTGAGTCACTTGATGCCATTGGAGAAGTTTCTGACTGGAATGACACGAACAAAGCTGAGTCACTTACTCATTTAATGATGTCATTTGATTTCGTTTTTGTGGCACACTTGATGTTATCTATATTTGGGATTACAAATGAGCTAAATTTAGCTTTACAAAGAAAGGAGCAAGACATTGTGAATGCGATGTCTATAGTTGATGTAACTAAAGTGAATCTTCAAGATTTGAGAGATAATGGATGGAATGATCTCATGGAAAGAGTTACTTCATTTATGATTGAGCATGGAGTGAAGATTCTTGATATGAAGGCAAATTATGTTATCTGAGGGAGGAGTCGTTATCGTGGAAGTAAGCAACAAGAAGTGACAAATCTCTACCATTTTCAGGTTGAAGTGTTTCTTTGCGTGATTGATTTACAATTGCAAGAACTTGAAAATCGATTTAGTGAGGTAAGTAAGGAGTCACTTGTTTGTATGTCTTGCTTTCATCCCTCTAATCGGTTTTCTTCTTTTGACAAAAAGAAACTACTACGACTTGCTCAATTCTATCCTAGAGAATTTTCAGAAACTGAATTATTGTTTTTTGAATATTCACTGGGAAATTTCATTGCTGATATTCGGAATGATGGGAGATTTTGGGATGTGAAGAACCTAAATGAGCTCTCCATCAAACTTGTTGAGACAAAGAAGCATAAAGTTCATTCTAGAGTCTACTTGCTTTTGAAGTTAATATTACTTCTTCCTGTGGCAACTTCGATAGTAGAAAGAGCTTTTTCAGCAATGACAATCGTGAAAAGTAAATTGCGTAATAGCATGAGAGATCAATTATTAAATGATTGTTTGGTTACTTCTATAGAAAAAGACTTGTTTGTATATGTTAGCATGGATGCTATTGTACGACGATACCAAAATATGAGAACTCGTCGTGAACAATTGTAGACATTTTTTTATGTAATAGTACTTTGTAATTTGAATTTCTTATAAATTTAGAATGTAGCTTTTGATAACTTATTTAATTTACTCTTGGCTTATATGTTATTATATTAATTATCGGTTAGTGAACTACCAAATTTATATTTCTAGATCCGCCCCTGCAGACAACTACTGCAAGTTCTTGGAGGGACTCCAATTTTTTTTTGTCTTCACTTACAATAAAAACTTGTTTTTATTTTATTTAAGAAAGATCCAATCACAGTTGGATATTTGCCATGTACTAATGAAAAATGTCTACACCATCATAGATCATTCTTATTTACTTACTTTTAAAATGTAAATTGAATAAATTATTATCCTTTCTTTAATGAGGAGTAGATTCGCTCAATTTCATAAATTAAAAGAACTTAAAGAGTGTGAAAACCAAAATATTTAAGCCTACTAATTTTATCTTTAGTTTTCGAACCAAAATATTTAATTTTCAAATGTACAGGGACTTAAATGTCCCTTTTAAAGTATAAGGACTAAAATAAACTTTAAGATATATTATAAGGACTAAAATATTCCTTTTTTATATAATAAATGGACTAATTTTTTTTGTTTAACCACTGGTATCTAACACGTTGGACTACTAATATACTTTAACATATTAGAAGTCTATTATGGGGTGACCTACCTAACTCAATTTTCTTCATTCACAATGTCAAGATTCGAACCCCTCAGCTTGCTTATGGGGCCAAGCGCCCCATCTTGCTAGACCAGCTAATTGTTGGTTAGTAAAATGTTTTTTTAGATATAGTACAATAACTTCTAATATACTTTAACATATTATCACACTTATATGTATATATATATAATAACACCATACACTTTTTTTTAATAATGACATCTGGATTTTATTAACCACCATAAAAGATATTATAAATACAATGCATCAGAAAGAGAGAAAAAATGGTACTAGTCCACTAGAAATCTCATACAAATGTGCAAAGAAAAGCAAACACTTCTATGAAGATTAGCATACCATCAAAACATAGAAACCTTCATGAATCTCCTTATCTCTAGCCAAACGAGACGCTTTACGGGATGGAAAAGGAGTGGTGAGCGAACCAAACTATCAAGAAGATTGCTCATGTTTTGTAATAAAGAAAACGAACAGGAAAAATAAACAAGCAAGAACACAAGAGATTAACGATACAAATAATAGGCATATATATATATATAAGTAACCATCCACGATACAGTTACCAAAATACCTCGTACCGTACCGCGGGGGCTTTGCCCCGGCACCCACAATTCACTTAGTCCAATCCCGTAGGCTAACTCGAGAAATCCTTTATGGGACAGATGCTCTAACTCCGTCTCCACTCTAGCATTTGTCCTTTAACAGTATATGAGTCATACTTAACAAATCTCCACCTTGGCGAATATCATACCCCTTAGAAGATAAACCTAGAGTTTCTCACTCATCAACGTGGGTTGGGTTACCATGTTTCTCCAGCACTTGCAAACATTCAACAAGTCCAAGCAACGTATGAACTTGTCAGTAGTAACAGGCTTGGTTAACATATCGGCTGCATTGTCTGTGGTATGCACCTTTTGTAACAATATCTCACCAGATGCAATAAACTCTCTAATCTTGTGAAACCTCACATCAACATGCTTAGTTCTAGCATGATACACCTGATTCTTAGCTAAATGACTAGCATTTTGGCTATCATAATGCAACTGAACCCCACCTTGTTGAATACCCAATTCCTTCGGTAGCCCAATGAGTCGTAAGGCTTCTTTTGCAGCTTCAGCTACTGACATGTACTCAACTTCTGTTGTTGATAATACTACAATAGACTGAACAGCTGACTTCCAACATATAGGCCCTCCACTAAGAGTAAAAACATACCAGTTGTAGACATTCTATCATCCAAATCACCTGCATAGTCTGAATCCACATATCCTACAACCAAAGGATCATGTTGCTAACTACCAAAAACAATTCCATGTCCCACAGTAAACTTCAAATACCATAAAATCCACTTGACTGCTTCCCAATGTGATCTACCTGGTTTAGACATGTATTTACAGACTTAACCAATAACATGAGCTAAATCAGGGCGAGTACATACCATTGCATACATCAGGCAGCCAACATCACTAGCATATGGATCCTTTGACATCTCTTCAATTTCCTTATTTGTCTGCGGGCACTACTCTGAAGAAAGCTTAAAATGATTCGCCAATAGAGTGCTCACAGGCTTTGCATTGCTCATCCCAAACCTGTCTAACACTTTCTCAACATACCCTTGCTGAGATAACCATGGTTTCCTTGAGCCTCTATCTCTATGGATATTCATTCCAAGACTTTTCTTTGCAGCTCCTAAGTCTTTCATTTCAAATTCCTGGCTCAATAAAGCTTTCAAACCAACAACATCATGCATATTCTTCGCACCCATCAACATATCATCAACATACAGTAGCAGAAAAATAATAGAACCATCATCAAGGCTCTTAACATAAATGCAACAATCATACTCACATCGCTTGTAGCCAACCTTAATCATGTAGGAGTCGAATCTCGTGTACCATTGCCTTGGAGACTACTTCAACCCGTACAAAGATTTCTTTAACCTGCAAACTAGATGTTAATCTCCAGATTGAGTGAACCCTTTTGATTGCTGCACATAAATCTACTCCTCTAGATCACCATGCAAAAAGACAGTTTTAACATCAATCTTCTCTAAATGCAAATCCGAACTAGCTACAAGTGAAAGTACTACCCTGATTGAAGTATGCCTAACCACAGGAGAAAAGATTCAATCGTAATCAACTCCTTTCTGCTGTGAAAAACTCTTTGCTACCAATCGAGCCTTGAATTTTCCCCCTCTTTTTCTAATACGACTAGTTTTCTTTTATACGCCCATTTGCAACCAACAGCCTTCTTTCCCTTAGGAAGCCTAACTAGCTCTCATGTATGATTTTTCTGCAAAGATTCCATCTCCTCAACCATTGTAGCCATCAATTTGCCTTTCTCCGGACTAGTGATATCCCCCTGAAAAGTAGTCGGATTATCACTACTAATGTGAAGTGCAAAAGACACCATGTCTTCAAAACCCAATATGCATGGAGCCTTTATATTGGTGCATCTCTCTCTATCTCTGACTAAATTATAATTCTACAAAGGAACTGTATTAGAACCGTCAGATGTTGAATTAGAATTGTCACCTTTCTCAGCTATTACACTTTTCTCAGCTGCTTCTAGATACTGTTCGAAATCCACCGGCACATTGTCTCGATTCTACTGCAACATGAACTGCTCGTCAAAAATTGCATATCTACTAATCATTTTTTCCTTGCAACCGGATCCCAAAACTTGTATCCTTTGACACCTTTCTTGTAGCCTAGAAAGATGCATTTCTTTCATTTTGCATCAGGTTTTGATCTTTCATCACCGGGTACATGCACATTAGCATGACAACAAAAATTATGTGTGTGAAAAATCAACTACATTGCATGTCCATACCTCTTCTGCAACTTTGCCACCCAAAGATGCACGTGGTAACCTGTTAATAAGATAGCATGCCATACTCACAACCTCTACCCAGAAGCTTTTAGGAAGTCCTCTATTTAGTTTCAAGCACCGAGCCCTTTTAGGAATCCCTCTATTTAGTAACATGTTCATCCCATGCTCCTCACGGAATTTTTAAAACTGTGAATCTGTGTACTTTGTGCCATTATCAGACCTTAGGTATTTAATCTTTCTACCAGTTTGGTTCTCCGCCTCAACTTTCCACACCTTGAACTTGGAAAAAACTTCAGATTTATATTTCGAAAATTACACCCAAACTTTCTTAAAAAATTCGTCAATAAAAGTAACATAGTACATAGATCCACCCAATGATGATTCCCTGGTAGGCTTCAATACATCAGAATGCACATAATCAAGAATCCCTTCAGTTTTGTGCTTTCCAGTCGTGAAACTAACTTTAGTATGTTTACCAAGAACACAAAACTCACAAAGATCAAGTTTGCAACTTTTAACACCATGCAACAAATTTCTTTTATGCAATTCAATCATTCCACGTTCACTAAGATGACCAAGACACATGTGCCACAGTTTTGTATTATCATCATATGACTCAACAGAATGGGCTCCACCTACAACTGTACTCCCTAACAATTTATAGATATTTCCTGCAGTTATCTTCCCTTTCGTCACAGTCAATGCACCTTTAACAATTCTAATAGTTTCTCTATCCTCATATGCTTTAGGAATAAAACCATTCTTATGCAAAGTGCCCAAGGAAATTAGATTATTTTTCAAATTTGGTATATGCCTAACATCACATAATGTTCTAACAGTACCATCATACATCTTAATTCCAACATCACCAATACCAACAATATTGCAACATCTATCATCGCCTAAATAAACAACCAGAATTAACACACATATAAGTTGAAAACTACTCCCTATTAGGCGTTATATGATAATAGAATCCTGAATCAAGAATCCATGCATCCGTAAACTGAGTTGTCAAAATAGAAACCATGTCACCATCACTGCAATTTGAATTGTCATTCTGCACCACATTCACAGTTTTGGATGATGCATCATGTTTATCATCTGTCTGCCTTTTTAACTTTGGACAGTCTCGTTTCATATGCCTTGGCTCCTTGCACTTGTAGTAATGAATCATCTTCTTGCCTCTAGACTTGATCTATAATTTCGTTTTCCATAACCTTCCTTCTCTGACTTCCTTCCACGGTCTTGATTGTTCTTAACATATAAACAACGGTCTTGATTGTTCTTAACATATGTAAGAGTAGTCATCATGTGTTCACAAGAGGGAGGCAATGAACACAACAGAATCATTATTATGTCTTCATCCTCAATCTTCACATAAAGTTGAGTCAAATCAGTGATTATTTGATTAAAGACATTCACATATTGTGCCAAATCGTGGCCTTCTTGCATCTTCAGCCCATACAACCTCTAGTTTAGATCAGTTTACTTATCATAGATTTGGACATAAATTGACTCTCCAATTTCTTCCATATTTCTGATGGAGACGACAGATTCATTACGTGATGCATAACCTCATATGCCAAACATAACGTTATGGTTCTAGTCGCTCGCTCTTGTAGTTCTTCCCAATCTTCATCATTCATCGATGCTGGTTTTTCATATCGTAAATCCTTTAAAATCCCTTCCTTCGCTAACAAATCATTTACCCTCGTCTACCACAATTCGAAGTTACCCTCACCATTGAATTTTGCCACTTCGAATTTCAAACCGAACATAGCCATCTCAACCTGGCTCTCTGATACCAATTGTTGTGAAATAAAGCAAACGAACAGGAAAAATAAACAAGAAAGAACACAAAAGATTAACGAGGTTCACAATGTGCTTACGTCCTCGGGAGCAAGAGCAGCTATTTTTCTTATTGATTCAATCAATCAAATTAGGTTACAAATAATAGACATATATATATAAGTAACCCTCCACAGTATCGCTCCCTCACTTTGTCTCTGCCCTAGCATTTGTCCTTTAATAGTATATGAGTCATACTTAATAGATCCGCTACACAGTTCTTATTACATCGGCTAACAAACCACCAACCGAGTGGGAATTAATCTTTTCTATTACCACATACATAATCAAATTAGAAAACTAGCATCGTAGGGAAATAATGAACACTTACGGTCGACAACCAAAAACTAGATTGGTGTTGCCGCTGCTCAAGCAAAAGGAATATGAAAAAACCCAGCGGTGCTTACGAGGAAGGAGAGAAAAATTGGTTTAGTATAATTGCATAATACCATACACTTAAACTTATTCAATATTTTATTAGTATATTTTATAACATTATGGTGTGATTAATATAATTTTTATTTGTTGCAAAAAATATTTTAATTTTAGTGTAAACTATATCCATGGTCATTAAGTTTGAGTAACTTTTCACTTTGATCGCTAAAATTTCAAAAGATACATTAGATTAAGAAAAGTTATCAATGTAGAAAAATGATTAATTTTGTCGTTAAGTAATGTTAGATAAATGACATAACACGTTAATTGTAAACTAAAAAACAATGGTTATGTTGACAATTAACGAATAGCGAATTATATTAGCTAATAACTAATAGCACTAGCTTATTTGACTAGCGGGTTGGATTAGTTGATTGTATAAAAGTGTTTGGTAAAATTAACTGATAGTTGATAGTTGTTTTATTATTTGAATATGCTAAATGATACATATAAGAGCATGATTATATTCAATATTTAGTTGAATAATTCATTAATTATTAATATTTTGTATCTATTATTATTAATTTATTATGAAAATTATTTTTTTAATATCATTACTAAGCATATATGAAAGATTTATATATTATTGTCTTATTTGTGAAATTATCTTTTTAATATAATTTTAATAATTATTAAATTTATATGTATACATTAATTTTTATTTATGAAATTATATTTTGAATATAATTTAATTTATTATTAAATTTAAATATATATATATATTAATTTCTTATTTATGAGATTATTTTTAAATTTTATTAGTTATTCAAATTTATGTTATTTAAAGAATTTTTTTGTCATTGTCAAGGACAAAAGAGTCTTTACAATTCCTTGAAAAGAAGTTTTTCAAAATGAGAGGTTTCACTCAATATAATATTACATTCTTCTATTTACCTAACAATCTAAAGTAGCAAATTTGACTAGTCAACCTCTAAAAATAGTTTAAACATCTAATTTTGGCTCAAAAATTATTTGCCAAACACGACCATTATTAAATTGTTTAACTTGACCATTGAAATATTTGTAAAATATCAATTTGATTCGAAACAAATTTTTTAAACTCTAATGTTTTTTTTTAAAAAAAACTTCACCTTCCTCGTCAAATCATTCACTATCATTAACATGATTAACCCTCAATCTAACAAGGCTTGGAGCATTTAGTAGCTAAAACAACATAAAAATTTAACAGAAACAAATCCAGTTAAAAAAGCTACCATTCAGTCCAAAAGTTAATCTATATGAGAAAATGTAGCCAAAACTGAAAAATATTCAAGAACCAATCGGTTCTAATCCACTAATTTTGAACAATGAAGTGCAACCTGAATCAAGAATCTATGCATCTGTAAACTGAGTTGTCGAAATAGAAAGCATATCATCATCACTACAATTTGAATTGTCATTTTGCACCACAATTACAGTTTTGGATAATGCATCATGTTTATCATTTGTCTGCCTTTTTAACTTTGGACAGTCTCGCATCATATGCCCTGGCTCCTTGCAATTGTAGCAATGAATCATCTTCTTGCCTATAGACTTTGATTTAGAATTTCATTTCCCATAATCATTCTTCTCTGACTTCCTTCCACGGTCTTGATTATTCTTAACATATAAACATTCAGCATGAAAACTGTCACCTATATTCTGTTTCCGCTGATTGTGAGCCAACAAGGCTAAAGTAATCTCTTCAAATTTGATTGTTTCTTTCCCATATATAAGAGTAGTCACCATGTGTTTATAAGAGGGAGGCAATGAACACAACAAAATCATTGCTCCGTGTTGCGTGTAAAAGTGTCTATCGTAATGTAGTGCAAGTGTACACGACGCAAGTAGTAAAGTGATACGTAAGTATCGGATATCGTCTCTACAGGGACTGGGCTAATAGCTTCACTTGGAATTACTGCACGAGAGGGAAAAGAAATAGTTTAAATGTTTTTCACGAGATAATAAAGAATACTTAAATAAAAGAGTAATGAAATCAAGATAGAGAGAATGAGCCGGTATTGAATTGCTCAGTAGTGTAGGTGTTGCAAAGTGTAGGAATATATGTTCTGTCGTCGTGCCTATCGCGACAGCACCTGTCGCGGCAGCGGTCTGTTGTTAGTCGCGGCAGCGATCACACAACTTTGTACTTCAAGCTTGGCAAGAATCCCTGCTATGCCTTGGCCTATCCCTAGGTCCAAGTCTGTCGATGAACACGTCTTTGATGATACCTCCCGGCGTGAATCGAAGGATGAACATCGATGTTGTTGAATTCTTCCTTAGCCACTTAACCTCGTCCTATCCCTAGGTCCGAGATAGTTCAACCATAAACTGGAGAACTCGTACTTATTCCTTTCGTATACTTAACTCTCCCGATATTAAGTAAATGGATAATCTCACAATGCTCTCTCGATACTCTTGCAAGATGTTAAAAACCATAATAAGCAAACTTGAAGTCTCTTTTATTGAACAGAAAAATTCCTAAAACAAATGCAATCCTTACAACTACTTTACAAATCAACCCGTAGCCCTAGGGTAAATTTAGAACATGATGAGAAAGGGAAAACGGCTAGGGTTTTTGGAAGAAGGCTAGAGAGTAGGATATCCTCCTCTAGGTCGAATTACATGCCTTTATATAGGCCTTGGGTTCAAGTTTTCTAATATGGCAAGAATACAAGTTTAAACTAAAGTACAACACTATTAAAGACTAAATCTTCAGAGCATGTGTCTTTAATTCGTCCTTCCTTCTTGCTTGGGGTTTCTTCCTTGAACTTTGGGCTTGGCCTTCATTCTGATCTAGGGCTTGGAAAAATATAAGTGTGCTCCACGATAGACTGGCTTAATTTTATCTTTTTGTCGAGGCCCACTTTACTTCTTCCCTTCATTATTGATGTCATCCTTGGCTGCCACGGCATCGGCCATGGCAGCATCATTCTTCTCGTCTGCAGTCCAGTTCCAGCTCTGCTTCTTCACTGCCCAGCATTTGCTTCTCCACTGCCCTCCATCTGCTACAGCAGCTACCTGCAAAAGCAACCAATTTCAGTAAAAACTGTGCCATTTGATATAATTGTGATGTATAAATGAAATCTAACCTAAATGTAATGAATTATGCTTGAATGCAGTAGAAATATAGGTTAAATAGGGGGTAAAATATAAAACTTTTACACACTCAACACTCTTTCTTCATCTTCAATCTTCACATCAAGTTGAGTCAAATCAGTGATTATTTGATTGAAGACATTCACATGATGTGACAAATCGTGGCCTTCCTGCATCTTCTGCCTATATAACCTCTGGTTTAGATACAATTTATTTGTCAGATATTTGGACATAAACTGACTCTCTAATTTCTTCCATATTTCTGATGGAGACGACAGATTTATTATGTGATATATACCCTCATTTGCCAAACATAATTGTATTGTTCCAGTCGCTCGCTCCTGCAGTTCTTCCAAATCTTCATTATCCATCGATGTTGGTTTTTCCTATTGTAAAGCCTTTAAAATTCCTTCCTTCACTAACATATCATTTATCCTCGTCTGCCACAATCCGAAGTTACCCTCACCATTAAATTTTGTCACATCAAATTTCACACCGGACATAGCCATCTCAACCTAGCTCTGTGATACCAATTGTTGTGTAATAAAGCAAATGAACAATAAAAATAAACAAGAATGAACAAAATAGATTAATGAGGTTCAGTAATGTGCTTACGTACTCAGGAGTAAGAGCAGCCATTTTTTTTGTTGATTCAATCAATCAAATTAGGTTACAAATAATAGGCATATATATAAGTAAACCTCCAGGGTATCACTCGCTCACTCCGTCTCCGCTCTAGCATTTGTTCTTTAACAGTATATGAGTCGTACTTAATAGCTCCGCTACACAATTCCTATTATATCGGCTAACAAACCATCAAACGAATGGGGATCAATCTTTTTTATGACCACCAACATAATCAAATTAGAAAACTAGCATCGTAGGGTAATAATGAAAACCGACGGTTGACAACCAAAAATAAGATTTGTGTCGCAGCTGATCAAGAAAAGGAATATGAAAAAACCTAGCGGCGCTTACAGGGGAGGAGAGAAAAATTGGTTTGGTATAATTGCATAATACCATACACTTAAAATTATTTAATTTTTTTATTAGTATATTTTATAACATTCTGGTTTGATTAATATAAATTTTTATTTGTCACAAAAAAATATTTTAATTTTAGTGTAAACTACATCCATGGTCATTAAGTTTGAGTAACTTTTCACTTTGATCACTAAAATTTAAAAAGATACATTAGATTAACAAAAGTTATCAATGTAGAAAAATGATTAATTTTGTCGTTAAGTAATGTTAGATAAATGACATAACATGTTAATTGTGAACTAAAAATAATGGTTCCGTTTGACAATTAACGGATAGCGAATTATATTAGCTATTAACTAATAGCACTAGCTTATTTGACTAGCGGATTGCATTAGCTGATTGCGTAAAAGTGTTTGGTAAAATTAACTCATAGTTGATAGTTGTTTGATTATTTGAATAAGCAAAAGATACATATAAGAGCATGATTATATTCAATATTTAGTTGAATAATTCATTAATTATTAATATTTTGTACCTATTAATATTAATTGATTATGAAAATTATCTTTTTAATATCATTCCTAAGGATATACGAGGGATTTATATATTATTGTCTTCTTTGTGAAATTATATTTTTAATATAATTTTAACAATTATTAAATTTATATGTATACATTAATTTTTATTTAAATAATTATATTTTGAATATAATTTTATTAATTATTAAATTTAAATGTATATATATTTATTAGCTATTCAAATTTATGTTATTTAAAGAATTTTTTTGTAATTGTCAAGGACAAAAGAGTCTTTTCAAATTGTGTAACACCCCCAAATAACAATGATGATAATAATAAATATGGGTAAAAATGAGAAGAGAATTAAGGCTAATGGGTTTCGAACAAGCAACCTCGCCCTTGCCTCATGCTCCTTGTATTTAACCGCTGAGCTAAGTGCCCAAGTTTGTCAAGGAATAACTTAGTTAAGTATTGAGGTAAAAGTTTGGGGTTTTTTACCCGAATTAAAATCAGTTTGACTCTCCACCTACCATTTGTTTTGAATGCCTTCTAGATCTAAAAATTTCCAGAAAACCCTAAGCTTTCCCCTACCACCTTTTTGCTCTGACCATCCCTCCGATCTCAGCCATTGTGCCGTCGTGGGTGTCATCGCCCATGCCACCGTACCCCGAACTCATCAATGTTGTCCACCCGCGGCCCAACGCCACCGTTCACCAGGAAGAATCGATTGAAGAATTGTCAAAACACCAAACCTAGCCATATCTGTTTATGTTGATTATTAGCCGTTTTCGTCGTCGTTGGAGCGCGTTAATGGTTTAGGCGTGACCGGCGTGAGGAGGCGGCCAAACCCCCCTTAACCCTTCGTCTTATCGGTGTCGAGAAAGCTTCATCGGTGGTTCGTCACTTTTCGACGATTCCGAGACTTTAAGGTTAGATCTGGTGAGTTTCCGATCGAATATTGGGTTGTTATTGGTTGGTTTTGAATGCTCGATTGATGGATGTATTTTTTCGAGCAGAATCGGTGATTCCGGCACATTTCTGGCGACATTTCGGTGGCCGGTTTGTTTGTGACCGCAATGGCGTGAATCGGTCGGACCGGTTGAACTGGTCGGTCTAGTTAAGCCCTGACCTGTGTCCGACCCGCCTGACTCGACCCGACCCGTTAACCCGTTGACCGAGTCAAACCCGTCCAAGTCAACTCAGTGAGCCAACCCGTCCGAAAAAAACTCAGTGAGTTAACTCGCCCGATTTGAGTCAGCCGAGTCAACCCAGTTGACCAATAACATCAGCGTGAGTTGACCATTGACGTTAGTGTTGACTGCTGACGTCAGCGTTGACTTTGACCCAAAAGTCAAATTTTCTGAAAACTCCTATTTTATGTTTTTTTGACGTTCTGAGTCCGATTTTGAAGCCCGTTTCCCAAAATTTTGACTTGAAAGCCTTTGAATCTGACCTTGAACTCGAACTTGTTTATGTACTTATTTATTCAATTAAGAGCTCTATGAATAAGGACTGGAATGAGATTTTGTGTGATTGAAGGTATTCTTGGTTTCTTGAATACGAGATGTTAAGGGACATCGAATTCGAGTTCGAGAGTGTTCGAATGTCGTTTACAGATCGACTGATGTAGCTTGGAGCTAAGTTAATACATTACTACCTTCTGCATGCTTTCAAAACTTGTTGGTATTCAGTTAATGCTTGCACGACCATGATTGAGCATATGATTATTTCTGCTAATGTCAATCAATTAAGAAATAAGAATATTAATAGTCAAGGCAAAAATATTCAAATAATAGGTTTGATATATCGAAAGGTCTCTCAAATCTAGTAAATGATTAATAAAAGCAATTGATCTCCAAGTCAGTTTACTTTGGCTAATGAATTACAAAAATACCCTCGACATATGAAAATGACTAAAATACCCTTAGCCATGAAAGCGATCTAGAAAATCTACCTTAAATCTGGTAAAACAACTAATTCGTCTACAAACCTTATTTTGCTTGGAAAAGTTTTGCTAACAAAGCTTAAACCTTCAAAATTGTAAAATACTCAGATTTTCTTGAATTCTGAATAAGTCTCCAAAGAGAAGCTTACGGAAAACTATTCGTATGTCTGGATTAGTCAAAGTGGCGTAAAAAGATTGAAAACATCAATAAGGCTGAATTGATTGAAATGAACGTAATGACCGGAAGATTGAAATATTCTCGGGTACTAATTGACAATTTATCTGAAATGATGGATATACCCTTGAGGTCTGAATTGAATGAATAGTTGAAAGAACTGAAAGGCTCAAAATAATTGGAGCACCTTCAGGCATCGAAGTGATTGAAAGTACCTCCAAGACTTGGAATAAGAAATATCAATAAAGCCAAACAAAGGTAATGGCTCTGAAAGTGGTAATACACGACCCTCGTTGGTTGGTTGTTTCAGGAACTATTGTGACGTTAGAAGTATACCATACATGAGCATGTTCGAGTTATTTGGAGAAAGTACCTAGGTTAATGGTAAGAGCAGCCTGTTCTTCGTGTGTATTCGATGCCATGGATCGAGTTCAGGTGCAACACACATGTTCGGATACATGGAAAATACTAGTTGAACACATGTTCGATCTCTTGTCGTACGTTAGTGGTTGCTTGGTGAAGTCGAGCTTTTTACTATACAATGTAGTCAGTTATGAGAAGTGAGTACTTAAGGTGTATCGATCTAGTCAAATAATGAACACATCAATGTTGATTCGATCCGTCTTATCGAACTCCCTTATTCATAGGGACCTCGTTCTGAAATTAGTCCAAAATCGTTAAATCTAATCTTTCCGATTTCTACCAAGTACCTTTGAGAAATAAATTGGGTCATAAAGCGCGTACCATGTATCGGTAAATACTTTCTGTTCTAAACCAAAACCATATGCTTAAAATTTAAAAGTATGACATTGTAATACGAAAGGAAAGCAATTCCCTGGTTTCTGACCTCTAATGTGAAAAATATATCTTATATATGACATTGAATAAGAAATAATAATAAAATAAGTTTGACATCTATCTTCTGGTATAAAATAGATCTGATATCTATTTTCTGTAATATTGTCTTCTGAATATAAACTGAAATCTTCTAGTGTATATTATATGGGATATGAATGCACACATGTAGGCTCAGCGATGGTAAGTCCTTCTTGACCTAAGCTCCTACGCCCAATGGGCCTAGGGTAAGTCTTTCTGGACCTAAGGCATTCCCTTAGGTAAGCTCCTACGCCTGACGAGCCTAGGGTAAGTCTTTCTAGACCTAAGGCATTCCCTTAGGTAGGCTCCTACGCCTCAGGCCTAGGGTAAGACCTTCTGTATGCAGTTCAGGGGGAATTGCATTTTGGAGTTCGGTAGGAGGGTAGTTAAGTAAATTAAATAAAACTTTATGACCTCTTCTGAGCATACCCTACTAAATTAACATATCAAAGTTGAAATCTCAGTAAAACTACAATTCACGCTTAATGAACCACTCTGAACTCCTTGATTCAACTTTATGAACCTGAATCTCTTCCGAATCTTCGGCTTTAGACTCATCTCTTAAGGTTTGAGTGATCAAATAAAGAACAACTATGTTACCTTCTGGTATAACGCTCCTCTGAAATTTCGAATCGTAACTTGAGCTTATCGTTGCCCAGTTCTTCATGACAATGTAAAGCTTTCCATATACCTACTTATGCTTTTAACATCTCCTGGTAGTTTGTATTACTGAGCTTTCCGAAGCTCACGTTGTTTTTACCATCACAGGTTAAAAGATCGACCATGTTGCAGCTATCAACGTCGGTATGAGAGTGTCTTTGGCTTTTCTTGCGGAGTACGACATCTGTGTCATTAGGGGGCATGTATGTCACGTTTTGATTTATATTCGAGTATGAAACTTTTATTACAGTTTTGTTTCATTGTCTGAATATTTTCTAAAATTGTATTTTAATTCAAAACTTGATTTATGATTTCAAATGGTTTAGGAATTTGTTTATTTGAAATTTTAACGTGGGTCACTCTGGTAACCCTAGTGTGATTTCCTAGGATCCCTATTAATGCATAGGCGGGTCTAGGGGTTACAAATTGAGAGGTTTCACTCAATCTAGTATTACATTCTTCTATTTACCTAACATCTAAATTAGCAAATTTGATCAGTCAACCTCTAAAAATAGCTTAAACATCTAATTTTGACTCAAAAATTATTTGCCAAACACGATCGTCATTAAACTGTTTAACTTGACCATTAAACTATTTGTGAAATATCAATTTGATTCGAAACAAATTTTTTAAACTCTAATGTTTTTTTTTTCGAGAAAAAAAACTTCATCTTCCTCGTCTAACCATTCACCATCATTAACATGATTAACCCTCAATTTAATGAGGCTTGGAGCATTTAATAGCTAAAACAGCTTTAAAAATTAACAGAGACAAATCCAGTTAAAAAAGCTACCATTCAGTTCAGTCCCATGTTATTCTAGATGAGAAAATGCAGCTAAAACTGAAAATATTCAAGAACCAGTCGGTTCTAATGCACTGATTTTGAACAATAAAGTGCAACGAATGAATCTAGTTGAAGAAAAAAACCAATACCCTGAATAATAAAGACGTTAAAATCTACACAGAAAAAAAAAAGAAGAAGAAGAAGCAAAAGTCTTAGTTACTTTCGACGGTCACTATAGGATGTGGGATCGCCGGGGCGGCTATCATATGTGAGATTGTTAAAAGTTGTTGGGGAATTTGAAATTCTTTTAGAGAATTTTTGTTATGGACCAAAGTGATCTTTTAATTATAGTTTCCCAGGTTAAACTAATTATTAATCCATGTAGTTAAGATTTTACCGTCAAAAACTTCAGTGATCATAATGTAATTTTTAAAAAATTTAGTGGCAAAAATAAATATTTGTTTAAATCTTAGAGACTATAAATGTAATTTACTATTTTATAGAGGGAAGAGGGAGGGAAAGAGAGATACAAATCTTCTACCCTTTTCGGTGCTAATATAGGATGAAATTCCTCTACCCCTTTTCCGTGCCCCTACATATGCCCCCACGCTCAAAATTAACTTTAGGGTTTAGGATTTAAGGTTTTAGGTTAGGGGTTGTGGTTAGGGTTTAGGGAATTTAGGGTATGGTATATTTTTAGGGTATAGAGTGTAGGGTTTAGGATTTAGAATTTAGGGTTAGGGCTTAGATTTTAATTTTATAGTATTTTTTAGTGTTGGGGCATATGTAGGGGCACCGAAAAGGGGCAGACGAATTTTATCCGCTAATATATATGCCCAACACTAAAAAATATTAAAAAATTAAATTTCAAGTCCTAACTCTAAATTCTAAATCCTAAACCCTACGTCCTATACCTTAAAAATATATTATAGCCTAAATTCTCTAAACTCTAACCATAAACCTCAACCTTAAACTTTAAAGGTTAAACTCTAAACTTATTTTTAAGTACGAGACACAAATAAAGGCACACAGATTATTTCCATCCAAGGGAAAAAGCTGGCCTAATCAGTTTTTATTTATTTATTAAAAGAATTAAACTACTACTCCTACCTAATATGGATTAAGAAGAAAAAGTCATCCATTTTTTTTAAACAATGACAACTAAATAAAGGTGCAGAATATGTTTAACAACCTGAATACGTCCAAAGACTACAAGTAGTACAAATAGAGCCATATCCCAGCTGAAGTAGTGCATAGGAAGACTGGAACATCTCATCTTCCACCAAAACAAATATGGCCTATCTTTACCAGTCTCCTCCTCCACCATCTCCAACTCCTCCGCCATGCAACCCATCCCTGGCACCACCTCCACCAAAACGCCACCACCGCCGTCATCACCACAAGCCATCGCCACCACACGGTCATCCTAAGCACTATAAGTTGCCTCCACCAACCCCGAAGACAGTCCCGATGTCACCTCCAAATGCACCATCACCACCATCACCTTACTATGCACCACCAAAACCAACTCCAAGCACCCCCTCACATCCACCATCAGGTCCATACATTGGTAAAGCACCGCCTACGCCCTTCAAGGGATCATCATCTCACTCCGCACCACCACCAAAACCTTCATCACCTCCATACTCTCCACCATCTCATTACACGCCACCACCAAAATCACCACCAGCGGCTGCACCCCGCCCACACATTGGTAAAGCACCGCCTGCACCCTCCAAGGGATCACCACCGAAACCTTCATCACCTCCATACACTCCACCATCTCATTACACGCCACCAACAGCCGCTGCACCAGGTCCGCACATTGGTAATGCACCTCCTACACCCTCCAAGGGCTCACCGCCCCCACCAACAAAGCCACCAAAATCTTCGTCACCTCCATACTCTCCACCACCTCATTACGTTCCACCACCAAAATCAACACCAGCGGCTGCACCAAGCCCACACACTGGTAAAGCACCGCCTACACCCTCCAAGGGATCACCACCTCACTCTGCACCACCAGCAAAACCTCCAAAACCTTCATCACCTTCATACTCTCCACCATCTCATAATGTGCCACCACCAAAATCACCACCAGGTAAAGTACTACCGCCACCAGCTGCTGCACCAGGACCTTACACTAGTAAAGCATCACCACCAAAATCTTCGTCACCTCCCTACTCGCCGCCGTCCCATTACGTGCCACCACCAAAACCAACACCTGGAACTGGAAGCTTACCTCTTGCACCAGCACCACCTTTCACTTCTCTGCCACCATCATCAGAATCAGACGTAACAGTACCACCATCATCAGGAGGAGGCAATAACCACACAACTATTATTGCCGTTTGCGTTTCACTCGGTGGTGCCTTTTTCCTTGCATTCCTTTTGGTTGGTCTCATTTGCCTAGCCAAAAGGAAAAAGAAACCAGTCATGGTTCCTGCAGCAGCAGCTTGCTCCGATGAAGAAAGCGAAGGAAGCAGCTCGACATCCTCAACAACCCCACACGCACAACAAACTGCGGCAGTACCACTACCAATAGATGAGCACGGCACTCATATTCAAGCCATAGGTGCCTATAACCCTCATTCCGAACCAAGGCACGGTACTGTCGATAGTTCGTCTCATCATCGAGACTGCTAAATTCACCAGTCTCCAAGATGTAATAATTAAATTGTTTGTTGCATGTTGCCCTTAGCTACTTTTGTCTTGATGCCTGTTTAATGTTTATTCGTGTTTGATGCCTTTGAATTTATATGATTAATTAATTGTTTGAAACGTGCTCCTTTACCTTATGCTAGAGAGCACCTTGATACTTGACAAAGAAGCCAAATACATGTATATTATTAGCTACTTTCACTATATATACTGTGACTGTGAGCTTCCATGTCGATGCTTGGATTGTAATAAATTCTAAGTAATAAAGAAATAAAGCATTCCTCCCTTCCTCCTGTACTCGAAGAGTGACGCATACTTAAATTATGATCACAATATTAATTAGGTCAATTCATCGTTTTATTCATCAATTTAAATACTATATATCATTTTAGTGTTCATATATGATGTAAAATATATTTAAAATTCACATAATTTCTGCTGTTTTAATTTATTTTTACTTTCGCCTCAGTTTTCTTCAATTTCCATGCCTCCTTATTAAATGTGTATAAAGAGGGAAAATTCCATTAACAACTTATTAAACATGTTTATAAAAAAGAAATCATAATGAAAAAATTAAAATGAAAAGAGGGGTTGCATTTTCATTCATTCTGCAATGAATGATTTTTCAGAATTTAATCTTAGGGGCGATTATTCGATCGAGTCGAGTAAAAAAATGAGTTACTCGAGTTGTTCAAGTTTCTTTTTAAATTTAATTGTAAACATTTATAACGAATGTAATGATAATAATTAGTTCAAATTTAAATGATTTCTATAATCATATACAATACACACATATATATCTTCATATGTATATATCAAACAGAATTGAGATACTCGACTCCAACTTGAAAATTTAACCACTAATTACTAATTTTTTTAATTATTCGAATTTCAAATTTATAACTCAAACTCTATATGAATTTTTTTCGAGTCGAATTGAGCGAAGACGAGCCGAATATATTCGCATCAAGTCGAGTCAAATAATTCAAATTTTTCGAGTTGAGGACAATCTGATCGAATATGCCCCGACTTCTTGTACTCATAGCATATGAGTTGGTCATTCTCTTCCTCTTTGTTCTTGTTCTTGAAGTCTTCTCTTCTATGGAACTTTCTTCTTCGATTGGACTTCATGAACCAAGCGAATTTCATGGCTATCATAGCTAATTCTTCTTCCTTCTCATGTAAGCTAGAATCACTCTCTTCATGCGAAGCCTTGAGAGAAATTCCTTGCTTCTACTCCTCTACCTTCTTCTTCTCCACTTTTCTTTCTTCTCTTTTCTTTTTTTCTTCTCTTCCTTTCTTCATGATCTCGTGAGTGAGAAGAGATCCCACCAACTCATCGAGCTTTAAGGTCTTCAAGTTCTTGGCCTCGATGATTGCGGTTCTTTTTCCACCCCATGAATCCGAGAGAGAATAGAGGAGCTTCCAGACTTGCTTGTCTTCGGGAATGGTCTCACGGAAGCCCTTGAGACCATTGACGATGACCGAGGAAGCGATTGAACATTTGAGTGATGCTTTCCTCGGGCTCCATCTTGAAACTCTTGTAGCTATAGTTAAGGATCTCAATCTTGGTCTCCTTGACGTCGTTGGTTCCTTCATATGTGGTCTCTAGCTTGTCTCACACCTCCTTAGCACTTGGACACGAAGACATATTCGAGTACATATCCGGTCCAAGAGCACAAAAGATCATGTGTAGAGCTGTGTTATTGATTTGAAGCTTATTTTGTTCATCATCTGTCATTTCTTGCTTGGACTTCGGAACGAGTCTTCCTCTATCGGTTCTCTTCAAGGGAATGGTTGGGCCATCTTCCACAACATCACATATGAGATAATCATTAGATTTGATGAAGAATGAAGAATTTTATAAGTTGGGTACACAAATTTGACTCTATAAGCTCAAGGGTTTGGAATAAATGCTTGGATGTTACTTGAAGGTTCAATAGTTGTTGTTAGTGCTTTTGAGGCTTGCTTTTATACCATCTCGTTGATTTCTAGTCGTTTGGGTGGTTAAGATCATCAATAGAGTCGTTGGGGCTCTCTCTTCCCTCCATAAATGTTGTTCTGTAACTACTCGTACCGAAATTTGAGGCTCTGTATCGAAACAGACACCCAAAAAATAAAGAGCCATTGTGTAAAAAGGGACTTGTATCGAAACAGCTATAGGTCGTATCGAAAGAATTTGAAGATGTAAAATGTCTTTAAGTGTAAAAATGGTGTTGTATCGAAACAACTATAGGCTGTATCGAAACACTTTGAAACTGTAATTTGGTGTTTCGAAACAGCCAAGGGGTGTATCGAAACACTTAACCAATTTTTCAAAAGTTCGGTTCTGACAAGGAACGGCTAGTTCATTTAATGCTCGATTTTGAAAATACTTAACCCATGTATCGAAACGGGTATGAGCTGTTTCGAAACCACACTTAAAAATCAAAAGCCTAGATGAAGCATGTATCGAAACCCTTGTCTCAAAACAGAGTAGTCTATATCAAAACGAACGTTTCTAGTGGAAAAACGTATCGAAACACTTTGGGGGTGTTTCCAAACACCTGGGCAATTTTGAGTGTTTTGGCTTTGAAGCACTTAGGAAAATTTATGGGGTTTAAGTTTTGACTTCAAAACATTTTAAATATAAATTTTACTTGTCAAATGTGAGTCTTTTGAGTATTTAAAAAATTATTTACTTGCAATTTAGTCCTTAGATTATTTTTTATATCAAAATCAAACATTGGTTTTACAATCTCCCCTTTTTGATATAACAAAACCAAAGTAAATTTTTAAGTAAATTCCCCCTAAATTGAAGCTAGGTTTTGAAAAAGATTTTGAAAATTTTAGCTTAACCCTTCTCCCCCTTTTTGTTAGATCAAAATCAATGAAGGAATATAATTATGAGATAAAGCGATATAGGACAAGACAAAACATAATTAAAGCAACATAATTTCATTAAGTATAATAAACCAAAGAAAAATAATTCCACAATATCCAAACATAATATCCAAACTTAATACTAAAAAACAATAAATCAAAGCATATGTCTTAAAGCAAAAACATAAATAGGTGCATAAATAGAGAAATCCTAAACTAGATGATATGCAATGGAATGCAAAGATCTAAGGCTCATCGTCATCTTCATCTTCATCATTGGCGGTGCTCCTTCGAAATTGTCTCCACTCGCCATAGAAGCATGTAAAAGACATGTTCATTGAGGCTTGTTGAGTTTCAACCGAAGTGAGTCGATTCTCAACACTTTGGATACGTCCCTCGACGGAAGTGAGGCGAGTGTCAAGAGTGGTAAAGCCGGAGTCCATATAGGTTTGCAAGCCATTGAATTGCTAGGTAAGGAAAGTCATGAAGGCTTCCTTGTTTGGTGGAGCAACTTGAGGTTGAGGTTCGGGGGCCACAACTTGAGAATGATGCTCAACACAAAACCACTCTCCATCAATGAAATGAAATTTGCAACAGAGAAGTGTGCCATTAGAGTTTTTTTGGCAGCACATTTAATTATTTAACCACAAATTTCGTAATTATAAATAGTTAATCAGATATTCATCAATATTAACCCTTAAGCTTGAATTTCCGACAATCTCGTCAAACCATTCGAACTCAAGCATACAAGGCATCTAGATTTCTCAACAAATCAAACAAGTCATTAAATAATTATACGGGTATTCCATACACCCCTACATGGTCTCTAATTCTCATACGAGCCTCAACATATTCTCAAACTCATCATGCATCTCATAATTTCCATGTCTCATAATATCAGTCTCAACACATGCTTATTTTTCATCTACGTATTTTGCAACCACTAACAAGCAAGCCAATTACACTTATGATGTGCATGGAGCATTCGGAGTTCGAGGTGTACTAACCTCAAGCACTAGCGATAAATCTTCATCTGAACTTCCCGATTACTCCACTTTTCCTGATATTCAATCCAAAATATTACTCAAATAAATACGACACAATATGCATTAATTTTCCACATTTGCTAACTAATTTACAAGGTCAAATGCATAAAAATAGCTTACCAAGTTCGAATTTGGCAAAATGGACAACACCAACAGACTCAGAACATCGAAAAACCCACGTGTACGGGATTCGACCGTACCGGTACACATTTGGGGGCCATATCGACCCGTACCGATACTTGTGGAAATCTACGATTTCTAATAAGCAATATCAATATCAGTACGCGTGTGAGTACCGGTACCCAGCGGTATCGTACTGATACTCGTATTCAAGTTCGATACTCACTAAACTGAATAACTTATAATGCTAGCTAAAGATGGGAATCGAGGTGGAAGATTGATGGTTTGATTAATGTTTTAATAAATTTGAAAATATGGATTAATGGACATAATAAATGAGGTTAATTATACTCTTCTATAATGTATAAACAACTCGGTAATATAAAATTAATGATGTGTTGTTGATTAGCAATAATAGAGGGATTCTGAGTATGGGTGTATGTTCCGATGATATGTGACCTGGTCTCACTCAGTGTGTATATTTTGATGTTGTGTGACCCGACCTCACACATAGAGTGTACGTTCTCGATGTTGTGTGACTCGGGCCTCACTCTAGAGTTGTTACTGTTGATATGTGTGTTTTTTCGTAGATGATCTAATGAGTTCTCGGGTATGGTTGGGCCATGTATGCCATGTATGATGATTTCTATGATGTTAGCATGTGTTTATGTGACTAGTTGTAACGCCACATGATTATTTATCGCTCTTTATTGCCCGTACTAGCTTGCATGCTTATGTTTATGATTAGCATGAAATTTAGTAGAATAGATGTGCACCACTTAGCTTTGTAAGCCGAGCACTCGAAATCATAGCTTCTGTGTGTAGGTTGATCGTCGTATTGTGGGATCGAGGAGTACTATTAGTACGAGATTTCAGCAAGTGGTGATCATCAGAGTACAACACTTGTATTTAGTGGGTTGTGTATTCATAGGACCTTACGTGGTTGAGTCTGTAGCTCTTATTTTGAAATTGTATTGATCAAGTCTAATGTGTAAATGTTTTAAATTAAATTAGAGCTCCTTTGTAACGATTTAATCATTTATTTGTATTTTCAACTGTTCGATTTAAATATTTTTTGAAAATATTCTGTTTTGGCTAAACCAAGTTGAGAAATTTTATGGTAATGGGTTGGGCTTAAGGCCCAAGTGTAACATCCGAGTTTAGGGTGTTACATGTCGAGCATAGGAGTCTCAGGAGGTTGATGGGTCCAGAGATATGGGAGCGTTCGGGCTTCGTGATGTTGGAGCGTGGCGCGATGACGATGATGTTGCCTTCGACGTGGAATATTCCAAAGGTATTTGGGCGGGGTACAACAAGTATAACCAACCATAAAAAACAGAGGACTAAAGTTTAAATGAATTTGAATTTTGGGGTCTAATAGATAAAAATTTCATTATAATTTCTTAATGATTTCTTTTTGAGGGAGCCATAGTCCCCAAGCTATCAAATAGCTCCGTTGGTCATCTGCGATAGAGTGTAGATTTTGAATGCCCCCGCCAGCACTTTTTTTATTCTTTAATTACCAATAGTTTCTTGATTCATATAATGGCATATAATGCCACTACTTCTTTGCACACGGTAGTTGTTGAAAAGCAACTACACGATAAATGGAAAGGAACTTTCATTTCACTATTGTTAAATCCTTAGCAACATTTAAAATGGGTTGGCTGTTAGAATAAACTATTATATATATATATATATATATATATATATATATACTTTGATACACAATATTGTGTAAATTTTAGTGTATAAAAGCCTTTGAACTTTAGAGTTTAAGGTTTTAGGTTAGGGTGTAGGGGTTTAACGTGTACGGTGTAAAATTTGAGATTTATGGTTAGAATTTAGAATCTAGGGTTTATAGTTTAAAGTTTATGTTTTAGGGTGTTAGGGTTTAGAATTTAAATTTTAAATTTCATAAAATGATTGTGTAAATTTCTTTTTCACAAGTGCTCATTTCCTTGGGGGCCAATACGACATAGGAAAGGGAATACAATTATTAATTAATTTTATTTAATATGCAGCAGCAACCAAAATTGACTGATATATATATATATATATATATATATATATATATATATATATATATATATATATATATATATATATGTGTGTGTGTGTGTGTGTGTGGGGGGCCAATACGACCTAGCAAAGGGAATACACTTACTAATTAATTTTATTTAATATGCAGCAGCAACCAAAATTGACTGATTTATATATAGATATCTTTATATATATAGATTAGGATCAACTTACACAGTGTAAATGGATCGTTGTTCATAATCTTCACATATATATTAGTTTTACACATTTTTTGAATCGTTGGATGGGGAAAATGGATGACTGAGATTAACTCTTTACTTTTTTTCTCAAGTGATAATCTTCACATATTCTATTGTTAATCTTATTCATCCGTTTCACTCATCTTACGATAAAAAAAACATGTAAAATTTAAAGAGTTTTACACTGTGTAACTGAATCCTATCCCATATATATATATATATATATATATATATATATATATATATATATATATATGTATGGAGGGAGGACACACCCTTAAAAAAACAACAAAAAATGTCGAGTTTAATATATCTATATTAAGGAGCCATATGATGTTCTGATGTTCTGTCAAATAATAAATAATGAGGAAGTTGCTAAGAATTTTATATTTCTTTTCTTTCAAAGGTATAGCCATGATATTGGTTAGGTTGAATTATTAAAGTTGGAATATTTTGTTTGTATCGTAAAATTCAAACTACAAATTTTCATTGTCAATAGTTTTTATTAGAGTAATTTTTATAGGAAAAAATATAGTATAGGCCATTTAGTTATAAGTTTAGTAACAATCAGATTACTTTTTTTTCTAAAAGTAACAATTGAGTCACTCAATTTTAGATTTAGGATCAAACATGCCACTCTTTTTTTTAAAGTAACAATTTAGTCACTTAACTATATATTTAGGAACAAACATGTCACTCAATTAAAATTTTGCTACAAATATGTCACTATGTCATTAAAAATGAAACTAAGACATGGTATAATAACAATTTTAGTCCCCAAAAACATATGCATTCTATTAAATTGGTCATAATTCAATATAATTAATCCTTCATATTAAAAAAATTCAACATTACCGCATCCTAACACACGCTTCAACCAATTACCAAACTCCATGCTATTTTCTATCAGTCTGATAATAAACATATGTTATAGCTCGACAGAACAATTACTTCACAACTAAATAGTTGATAGACTAATGAAATATACACATTATAATCTTAAAGTCGTCTGCTAGTAGACACAATCACTTCACTAATGAAAATTTTAAATACGAAGGATTAAGGTTATTGAATTATTTCGAATTATGACCAAATTAATAGAATGTATAAGTTTTGGGGAGTAAAATTGTTATTATACCAATCCCTTGTTTCAATTTTAATGACAAAGTGACTTGTTTGTCACAAAATTTTAAATGAGTGACATGTTTGTTTTGAAACTTATAATTGAATGACTGAATAGTTACTTTTAGAAGAGTGACATGTTTGTTCCTAAACCTATAATTGATCAACTCAATTTTTACTTTTAGAAGAAAAACAACATATTTGTTACTAAACCTATAGCTACGTGGCCTCTAGTTTAATTTATCATTTTTTATTTTCATATTGTGCAAATCAAGTTTACATAATTTTGTTTATATGAATCCTAGAACCTAAAATATAAAACCTTAAAATTTAAATCATCAACCCTAAATCCGAAACATTAACCTTAAATAAGACCCTTACCCTGATATAAGTAAGATTATGTAAACTAAAATTTATAAAGTGTGTTTATTAGATAGTTTTCTATAATGACCCAACTTTTAGAGTAAACAAAAAAGAGTTGACTCGAGCCTTGGACTTGGCAGTTTAGTAGAGTATTTTGAGTCTTCAGGCCAAGTTTGAGCCTTGTTGGATGAATATTAAACTTGTTGGGCTAAAAAGGTTTAATTTTAATAAATGATGGAAAAATAGGGATTACGGAGTATATTGTTCATTAATGAAAATTGGATTGATCCCCCTTGATTAAATTTGTTTGGAAGTGGGAGAGGGGTAGACAAAAGGTTGAATAGTGATCTCCCACCACTTCATCTTCTGTCTACCTCATATTTCCGTATTCTTTTTCTCTCCAGCAAAACCTAGTCTTTACAGATTTAGAGCATCAACTTTGATTAAATTGGTGATTCAAAAGAACTAGATTGTTAACCAACATCTCATGAGCTTCAAGAAGAAATCTTTAACTTGTTGAAAGGTGATAAGTGGCTTGTTTAAGCTTTTAGAAGGGTTTATGCAATAAGGGTTCTTTTAGATGATTTAGTCATACTTTATGTCATGGATTCAATTCCTTACTTCCATTAACCTTATAAAATTACTAGTAATTCATTTTTTGATTGTTTGATTAGTGAAATAAGTTGATGAACCCTCTAAGGATAGAGGAAAGGAAAAGATTATGAAGAACTGAAGAAATGAGTTGCATTCCTAGAAATAATAAATATGATGTGTTTGGTTGCATATTGGGTGTTTTGCGTGAAAGCACGTTGGATTGATCAAAATGATGTTTTTGATTTTATAAGTTGTTGAAAATGTTGTTAATAGACTCCTTATAACTTCTATAAGATTTAAGAACCAATTCTAGCCTTGAAATAATATTTTATGATGTGTATCGATACTAATTGGATTATTGGAACATTGAACGTGACTCCAATATCGATACCCATGAGGAGGTATTGATATTAATTTTAATATCAGAATATTGAATATTAGTTTAATATCGATTGTAACGACCTAATTTTTGGGTTAGTGAATCGGATCTCGGACCCGAGTTATAAGCCTTTATGTTGGGAGTCTAAATTAAGAATAATTAATTTGGGCCTAGTGGCAAAAGGGGAGAATGAGAAGTTAGAAATTTATTAAATTATTTTATCCTTTTTATTTGAAGATATAAGAGTTTGAAATTTAAATAGTTGTTGAAAGAGATAAAGTTGGAAAAGGGGGTCAAAAGTGAAAACTGGTTGGAGAGCGAGAGAGAAGAGGAAAGAATAGAAGGTTAAGGAGGAGTTTTTAAATTCCAATCTAGAGAGATTCAGTCGTCTGTTGTCGACACCTCCACTGCCATTGTGTTCATCTCGTCGAGACGAGTTCGCTGGTACTAGCGTCGTCGCCATCATAGCTGTCGTCAGAGGGGGTGGGAGAAGAGAAGTTTAAATTTTCCTAGTTGAACAAGTTAGAGTGCTCAGAAAGCAAAACCGAGGGCACCATCGTGTTCATCGACGTCGAGGGATTTGGGAAAAAGTTTTATCGTCGTCGTCCGGCCAACAGAAGTTGCCTCACGCACTGCCGCCTGCGCGTGGGTGACGTCCAGTCGAGCCGGAGTTGTTATAACACAGTTGGATCCAGCCGTTGGGCTCAACTGTTGGGTTAAGTCAAGCTAGCCTATTGAGCCAGCCCAAGCCGCATGCCGAGCAAATCTACCAAGTCGACCCTTCGAACTGCCGTTCAGCGCCACCGCACCGTCATTGACCGACGTTGACTTTTTTCAAGGACCCTAGTCAGGGGTTTCTCGATGTTCTAAGCCCGTTGGCACAATTCATTTTGCCAAATTCGAACCCAGTAAGTTGTTTTTACGCGTTTTATCCCTTAAAGTAGTATGAAAATGTTAAATGGCTTTTTTAGTTGTTTTTGTTTTATCCGAGGAATTTGTGGACTCGAATATTAGATTTACAGAGACGTTGGAGGATCTTGGTCGAGGATTTATCTCTTTGAGTTGAGGTTAGTACACCTTGAACTCCTATTGCTTAATGAACATCATAAATGTAATTGCTTTGCGTGTTAGTGTCTGCAAAATTGGTAGATGATAAATAAGTATGTTTGGAGACTAGTATCATGAGACTTGATATATGTGTAATGCATGATGACGTTAAGGATATTTCGAGACTTTTATGAGCTTTAGAGATCGTGTATGCTCGATTAGATATTTCTATAATTATTTGATGACTGAATTAAATTATGTATTGTGATGCTTTGGTGCTAGTGTATGAAATTGACATGTTCGATGAAAATTATGCTTAAGAGATATGGTATGCACCCGTGAATAGGGCATTGGTACGAGCTTCAACCGTACCAGTACATGATTGGGGGCTGTATCAGTACGGGTCGACCCTTACTTATGGAAATCTAGGATTTTCTATAAGCAATATCAGTATCGGTACCCAAGGGTACCGTACTGATACTTGTGTTCGAGTACTGGTACCCACTGAACGTAATAATCTTGTATGCTAATGAAAGGACGGAAATTGACATGGAACATTAATGAGATAATATGTATAGATAAGATAATTATTGAGGATGATTAATGTACTCTTCCATAATGTAATAACAAGCTGGTAAACTTAATTGGTTGACTTGATAATTGATAGAAACCATAGAGTTATGGTAATTGTGCAAGTGTTGTGTGTTGTATGGTAATCTTGTCAATGTTTTCTGTGGTTTGGACACTTGGTTGGTTGAGTCACCTTCGATTGATGGGATCCAGATACCTAGTAAGAGAAAGAGTGTGTTGCAACACCATGTTTAAAGATTTTTGAATGTATAATCTTGACGCTTAGTGGTATCGGGCCTCATTCGAAGATGCTTGATGAGAGATTCAAAGCATGGGTGTATGATCCTGAGACTTAGTGGTATCAGGGCTCACCTCTAGGTTTGTGGCATGACACTTATGATTGTTGTGTGAGATTTTATGCATCCTTTTTGCTTATTATGTGTTTAGGCTTAATGGTATTGGACCATATGTTTATTTATCTCTCCTTATTGCTCACACTAGCTTGCATGCTTATGCTTATGATTAGCATGAAGTATAGTAGAGTAGATGTGTACCACTAAGCTTTGTAAGCTCAATGCTTGGAATCGTTGTTTCCGTGCGTAGGTTGATCGTCAAATCGTGGGATTGAGGAGCATCGTTTGTATGAGATTCTAGCATGTGGTGTTTTCCAGAGTACCATACTTGTGTTTAGTGGGATGTGTATTCATATGACCTTACGTGGTGGAGTCTGTGATTCTTATTTTTGAAATTGTATTTATCAAGTTGAATGTTTAAATTAAAGTGGAACTCCTTTGTTACGATTTAAATTTTTTTCTATGCTTTCAAATATTGGATTTAATGTTTTTGGAAAATACCTTGTTTGGGCTAAAACGAGTTGATATTTTTTATAGAAACGAGTAGGGCTTAAGGCCCAAATGTGACATTCGAGTTTAGGGTGTTACACCGATACTAATGAGGTGGCAATAATACTAGTATAAATCAATTTCAGAACATCGAAGATATTTTCTTATAGATACTTAAGACGAGTATCAATACTCTTAGGATCAATACCAATACTCATATGATAGTATCAAGACTAGATCTTTGTTTCAACATCGAACGATAGTCCAATATCGATACTCATAGGAGAATATCAATATCCATTGGTCAATATCGATACTCATAGGTGAGTATCGGTACTCTGATCACTTAATGGTTAATAAGCTTGTAATGAGTTTGCCAATGATGCATATGTTTCTTAATAATGCTCATTGATTAAGAAATGGATAAAGTACCCTCAAAACGTACTAAAACATGATGAACCGTGGGTGGTAATGAAAAGTGTGGTAATGTGTAACAACCCTAGATTTGGGCACAATTTGTAACATGGTTGTGTAGTCTTGAGGGCATTACTTGGTTACGTGATTTGTATGTTGTGGGATCCAAATACACGTTGATTGTGTTGTAACACCGAGATGGATAAGTCGATAGATGTACGCTTATGATGTTATGTGACATCGGGTCTCATCTATGCATGAGTTTAACCAGATGTATGTTCATGTTCCTATGTCAGACCTAGCCTCACTCAGTGCTTATTGTTTTGTGATTTACCCATATTGAGTTGATACTATGTTGAAGTGGATATTAGTGCTTGCATGAATTAAAGCATTTATAATATATGTCATTAATCTTAGTGTCACATATTATCATTCTTTTCATTATACTCATACTTGCATTGATGTTAATGTTTATGAATTGCATGAAATATACTAGAGTATAAGCATGTCACTGAGCTTGTAAAGCTCAATGTTTAGATGTTTCTGTTTTCATGATACTAGATATTGGATGAGTGTAGGGGAGCATCATCGGAGCAGGATTTTAACATCTCATACATATCAGAGTACAAAATTTTTATTTAGTTGGGTCATGCATTCATACAACATTACATTATTGAGTTTTAACTCTTTATTCTCGTTATTTTGATACATTATATTTTGTAATATGGAGCTCCGTAATGAATTTACTTGTTATATATTATGACTTTTATTTGAGTTTATCCACTTATTTGGTTTTCCTCTCTTGTAGATCCCACAACAAATGTAAGAATTAGTGTATTTAGAATATACTAAAGTAACGATAAGAACAAAAAATAAAGTGAAGGTGTCTGAAATCACATCAGTAGTCTCGCAGTCCTCCATAGTCTTCATGACGTACTGTCTAGCTGGAGTTCTAGTCGGGGATCTAGCAATGCCCCTACTATGCACGATGGAGGAGCTTAGTGTTCTCACCTACTACTTGAAACCATCTAATCACAGCCTTTCGAAACCAATCACGATCCTCCCTTTTGTATCGACCCCAAAGTTTATACAATTTCCAAGAGCTCAGGAAAAGTTCTAAGAACTGGAATCAACTAGTGTACGCTATTTTAGGTTATATACAATTTCCAAGAGCCAAAATAGAGGACACAACATTTAGGTTACGAACATCCAATGAACTTGTGCTAGAATTTTTAATGCTTCTTAGAAGGGCTCTAATATGAACAAAAATCATTTGTCCCATTTTATGTCTCTTTCCATGTCCCAACACTAAAAAATTTAATTTTAAACCTTAGCCTTAGATTCTAAATCCTAAACCCTACATCATAAAAAATACATCATAACCCTAATTTCCTAAACATTAACCCGAACCTTAAACATTAACTCTAAACTTTAAACTTATTTTTAAAAGTGAGAACATAAATAAGAACATGAAAAGGGACAAATAATTTGTATTCATGCAGTATCCTTCCCATTCGCTGGAGCAGGCCCACCTTTAATAACCTACACAAAACCCTTCATGTCTGACCAAGAATCAAACTATTAAATGGACGAGCGCCATAATTAGTGAGCCTTGGTCGATGGGAATCGAGTTATAATCTGATAAGGACTTGTAGAGAATCTTCTGAAAATGCATGGAAATTGAAAAATAAGCGCTGACAAGAGTAAAACACCATCGAGATGTGTCAAGAGCCGTTATTGTAATCCCCTTAGCCCGGCTTAGACGTTTGACCCAAACTACGAAGATTACACGGGGAAAACCAAAGTCAACCCAAAAGTCAACCTTGATTAACGACCCTTTTTTTTCTTTTTATCTTTTCTAGATACTCAATATTAACCTATATGATTAGCAAAGCAATATGGTGAAAATGACACAACGATCGGAGTTCAATTAGGGGTTCAATTGTATACATTTGACTTTTAGGGACTAAACTGTAAATTTCATAAATTGCAGAAACTTTCACGATTTTAAAGTTACCAATCCTCATTTAATCATATAACATGCCAACATGTCAAAAATCAGCTCAAATAGATCATCTTAACACGATCAATTGCACACACAATGTTCAAGGACCAAAATGTAAGAAACAAAAACTCAAAACAGTTCAAAATTTCAAACCCAAAGGTCAGGCATTTCAATACGGATGGCCCTGTACCGAAATGGTCGTTTCGAAACAGGGTTGACTGATTCGATACTCCGGTGCGTTCCGAGACCCGTATTGAAACACCCCCTTCTAGTAGCCAAAACGTTTCGATACGCCTTCACACATTCCGAAACCTTATGGCCATTCCAGGCACCTGTTCCGAAACAGGCAAGGGCGTTCCGATACGCCTTGCCCTGCAACAGCAGATTTTTCTGGTTTTTCATGCTTTGACACATTCAAATCATTCTCGAGACATGCCACATCATGCATATAACATGGATACATATCAACAACCATCATATCTAGGCATTAGCTATAACAAGTCAACCAACATGCAAGATTAGGTGCTATAGGCATGCTCCCTAGTCCACCCAAAACAATAACAAGCCAAAACCATTCTACACATCCAAAATCAAGCCATAAAGGCCAATTACATCCCAAAAGTAACTATCAAGCATGCTCAAAACAAAAGGAAAACATTCTCATCCATGTATTAGCATAAACCCCACCCATTGCCTTTTATTACACCGAAACAAACCACATAGTTTGCAAGATTAAAAGCCTGGATTCTTCTTGCCTTCTTGCTTCCTTCAAAGCCTAGTTTTCTGCATTAATGAAACAAAAGAGCGTAAGCACAAAGCTTAGTGAGGATTGCTACACAACATTCATCAATGCATGTCTCATACTTTGCAAAACCAACACTTTACATCTCATGTCATTTTATAAAACATGTCTTCTCAAGACCTCAATGCACTTTTTAACCATATGCTCATAAGCATCATTTTAAAACAGCAAATAAACCTTTGCTCATGCTTTAACAAGCATCACATGCTTTCTTGCATCATACATAAATATCTCATGCATCCTTGCATCATATACAAGCATCTCATGCTTCACATTATTCATTTACATTATATTGGCTCACAAGTGATAATCCAAAAACCATTTCAACACAAGACACAATCGGATACACGGATTACAAGCGTTGTCCCTCACGCTTCATACAAACTACCGGACTACACAAGGTGGAGATTAATGACACAATCCCAACCCCTCAACACCAGTGATGGAGATTAATGACACAGTCACAACCGCTCAACATCACTCATCGGTAGTTGTATAATTCCACTAACGAGAGTATAGGACACATTCACAAGACTCGGACACGTAACTAACCATTCACCGTTGTGATCTTAACCTCAATCGTTAGGGTACTTGGATGGAGATTACGACACAATCACAACCCCTCGACATCCAAGGCGACTTTATTCACGGTGCACCCAATCCTATAGTCGGCTAACTATATCCGATTAAAGTAACCAAAAACCATTTTCATCACTTGCCAATATAATGATTTAACCACATTAATCCACTATTTTACAAGCATAACCACAATGCCATTTCCACAAGCATCACATGCTTAAATTCATATGCATTCAACACATGCAAACCAAGGATCACTTACCTAGTGCATCCTTAACATAATAGCATTATAGTCCATCATTAAACCATGCTTAAACATGCTTAAAAACAGTAAACAAATCCACTCTTACATTATGTGCAATTTCATCAAACATAGCACATTTCCAAGAGAGGGATTACCGAAACACTTACTCTTGAGCTTAGTTAAGTGTATCAAACTTACACTAAGCTCCCAATATCACGCTCAAAGCAGAAAATTGCATTTCCACTCACCGATACGCGAAGCCTTGTTCGCCTACACATAAATTACACCTCTAGAGCCTCCAAAATTGCCTAGTTTGCTTCCGTATCAAGATCCCCTGTTTTCACATCATCAAAACGGAGATCTAAATGCATTAAAATGCATTCTAACACCAGCAACAATTCGCAAACTTGTTGCCCACTCAAACTACACCAAAATACCCTTCCAAAACAACCGAAAACTCAATCGATTGCTTCATAAACCAAGCCCAGCCATCATACACCACTACCAAACAATTATCAATATCAAAACACATCTAGTAAACATCCTAACTCATCCTTATACCTCTAGCAAGCAAGATTCCACCATTTCACCCCAAAATCTCACTTAAAACTACCAAGAAACTCAAGGATCTCAAGGATTTCGGGATCTATGTTACCAACACATCATTTTAACATATAAATCAACTAAGAACTCAATTAAAATCAATAAAAAACAGAGCCTAACTCATGAAGTCCGAAAATTAAGATTTCATCCACAATTTCACAAGATTTTGATCTCCAATCAAAACTATGTTGAAAACTCAATCAAAAATTGTATTTAGAAGCCAAATATCTTGGGAATTTCAATAAAAAACTTTGATTAGAGGTTGAGAACGGGATTTACCTCCAATCCTTGCTTCCTTCAATAGATGACAAGTTTTCCTTGCAAAAATCTTGAAGAATTAAGAAGGATCTCTTGAAAATGATTTAGGAAATGTTTAGAGAGTTTTTGGGAGAACGAATTCTGGAAAAAGATGAGAGAAAATTGTGTTTGGCTGAAAATGAGAGAAAATTGGTAGTTACGTAAGTGAAAATCTCATTAACTACCTTTTAATTAATTAATATAAAAATCCAATTAAAATCATTTAATTAAAAACCCTTTTAAATCACATGCCATATTGAAGAAAGGTCAAATTGACTTAAAGCCACCTAAAGATTCTAAGATTTTGGCTTCCACCGTAAAAATCACATTTTTCCCAGTTTTGAAACTTTACAATTTGGTCACTACTCAAAATGTCCACTTTCCAAAACCTTTTTTTTGTAAAATTGACTTGACCAACCTCTCAAACATATTTTTAGAGTATTTTAGCAATTTGTATCATAATTTTATCCTATCCCGATCCTTAATTTCCTTAAATCACCTTAAGCGATTCGAACCGTTCTCGACCGGTCCGATCCAATGTCTAAAACATCTAGGCCCAAAACCAGGGCGTTACAACTCAACCCCCCACTTAGGAAATTTCATCCTCGAAATTCTTACTTGACGGAAAGAGATGCGGAAACTGCCACAACATGTCCGCCTTGCTTTCCCACGTGGCCTCCTCAACTCCCCGGTGTCGCCACAACACCTTCAAAAGTTCTATCGTCTTGCCACGAAGAACTTTGCTACTCATGTCCAGAACCTTCCCTGGCTCCTCATCATGTGACAGATCCGGATTTAACTCTATCTCCTCAATAGGCATCACATGCGAAGGATCCGATATGTACTTCCGTAACATAGAGACATGAAACACATCATGTATCTTCTCCAACTCTACAGGCAATCTCAACCGATATGCCACATGACCAATATGCTACACAATATCGTAAGGTCCAATGAACCTTGGGCTAAGCTTACCCTTACGCCCAAATCTCGTCACCTTCTTCCAAGGCGATACTTTCAAGAACACATGTTCGCCAACCGCGAACTCAATTTCCTTATGCTTCAAGTCTGCGTAAGACTTTTACCTATCCGACGTTGCCTTTAAATGCTCACAAATGAGCTTCACCTTCTCGGTGGTTCCCTTAAGCATAGCTGGCATCGAAATCAGCTTTTGCCCAGCTTCTGCCCAACAAAGAGGGGTTCGACATCTTCTCCCATACAAAGCCTCGTATGGAGCCATTTGGATACTTGCTTGGTATCTATTATTATATGCAAACTCAAACAACGACAAGTGCTTCTCCCAAGATCCCTGAAAATCTATCACACAACATCTCAACATGTCATCAAGCACTTGGACCACACGTTCCGACTGTCCATCTGTCTAAGGATGATAAGAAGTACTGAAATTCAACCGTGTACCCAAAGCTTGATGCAAACATTCCCAAAATCGTGCCGTAAACCTCGGATCTCTATCCGACACAATGGACTTTGGCACACCGTGCAACCGTACAATCTCAGCTATATATAGCTCAGCCAACTTATCCAAAGTATACGTAGTATGCACAGGAAAAAAATGTGCACACTTCGTGAGCCGATCCACAATCACCCAAACTGAATTCTTCTTTGTCGGTGACAAAGGCAAACCAGACACAAAATCCATGGTGATTCTCTCCCACTTCCATTATGGGATTCTCAAAGGCTGCAACAACCCAGAAGAAACCTGATGCTCATCCTTCACCGGCTGACACACCATGCACTTACTAACAAACTCAGCCACATCCCTTTTCAACCCTACCAGTAGTACTCATCCTTCAGATCATGATACATCTTTGTACTACCGTGATGTATAGAAAAAGGACTACTATGAGCTTCAGTCAGAATAGTGTGCCTTAACTCAGCATCATCTGGCACCACTATTCGACTCCCAAAGCACAGAACACCATCATCACTAAAGCTGAAATCCGAAGGTCTACCCTCCGCAATGTCCTGAACATGCGAAACAAGAGAATCATCAAGCAACTGTTTATCTTTGATCAATTGTATCATAGATGGCTTCACTTGCAATTATGCAAGAAGACCACCATCACACGATATACTGAAACGAGCAAACATCGCTCTCAACTCCACAGCTACCTTCCTGCTCAAAGCATCAGCTACAACATTAGCCTTACCCGGGTGATACTCGATCGTCAGATCATAATCCTTAAGCAACTCCACCCAACGTCGTTGCCTAAGATTCAACTCCTTCTGAGACATAAGGTACTTCAAGCTCTTATGATCCGTAAACACAACACATTTCTCTCCATACAAGTAATGCCTCTAAATTTTCAAGGCAAACACCACAACTGCAAGCTCAAGATCATGAGTAGGGTAGTTGCGGTCATGCACCTTCAACTGCCTAGATGCATAGGCCACTACTTACCCTTCTGCATCAACATGTAGCCCAAACCAACAATGGACGCATAACTATAGAGCACAAACTCCTTACCAGACTCAGGTTGAATCAAAATAGGAGCTTGCGTCAAAGTTTCTTTAAGCTTCTCAAAAGCTTGTTGTCTCGCCTCCGTCCACTCAAAGCGAACATTCTTTTGCAACAACTTGGTCAAAGGCGCTGTTATCTTCGAGAAACCCTCGACAAACCTACAGTAGTACCCAACTAATCCAAGGAAACTCCGTACCTCTGTCACTGACTTAGGCACTTTCCAACTCATCACAGTTTCTACCTTGTGTGGATCAACGCGGATACCCTCAGCCGACACAACATGTCCAAGGAAGACCACTTCACTAAGCCAAAACTCACACTTACTCAGCTTGGCATACAACTGATTTTCCAGCAACGCTTGCAAAACAAACCTCAAAAGCCTATCATGATCCTCATCGGTACGTGAAAACACAAGGATATCATCGATGAACACCACCATAAACTGATCCAAGAATTCATGGAATACACGATTCATCATGTCCATGAAAGCATCAGATGCGTTGGTCAAGCCAAACAACATCAACAAAAATTCATAATGTCCATATCTCGTACGAAAAGCTCTTTTAGGTACGTCCACATCCTTCACCTTCAATTAATAGTACCCTGATCTCAAGTCTATCTTAGAAAACACCGAGGCTCCCTGAAACTGATCAAAGAGATCCTCGATTCTAGGTAAGGGGTACTTGTTCTTGATCGTCAACTTGTTCAGTTGCCGATAATCTATGCACATCCGCATTGTCCCATCTTTCTTCTTTACAAACAAGACCGGTGCACCCCAAGGTGACACACTCGGCTGAATGAAACCTCGATCCAACAACTCCTACAATTGTGTTTTCAATTCTTTTAACTCTTTGGGTACCATACGATAAGGAGCAATGGACACCGGAGTTGTATTCTCGTACAACTCTATACCAAACACAACTTCTCTGTTTGGTGGCAACCCAAGCAATTCTTCAGGAAAGACACCCGAAAAATCGCGAACAGTTCAGATGTCCTGCACACGCACATCTTTGGTGCCAGGATTCATCCCATAGGCAAGATAAGCCTCACAACCCAACCTCATAATACGGTTTGCTTCCAAAGCCAAAACCACATTTGACAAGAATTTCACATTCTCGCCTACTACCACTACTTCATAGTCATCGACCAACTTTAAGTTGACTCGCTTAACATCAAAGTCAACCACTGCCCTATGCTCCGTCAACCAATCCATACCATGGATTACATCTAATCCATAGAAATTTAACTCCATCAAATCCACAAGAAAAACATGACCTTGAACACACAAAGGGCATCTCCTATAGAACTTCCTAGTGACTACAGTCTCATCAAAAGAACTAGTCACTTGCATTCCTATTTCAAGCATCTCAACAGGTATATCAAGCAAATGTGCATGCTCACTCAAGATGTAAGAATGCATGGATCTAGAATCAATCAAAGCCAGCAAAGATAAAGACTGAAGAGCAAAGGTACCTGCGATGACATCAGTATCATTACACTCATCACGCTGAGCATAGACCCTCGCTGGTCCACCTATCTCAGGTCGAACTGCTAGAACATGAGCAATACCTCGCTGCCCCTCATATCTCCTCTAAAAGTTCCCACGGTCGCACCCACGGCCTCGCAAAGGTGCAACTACCACAGGAGCACGTCCCTGACCTCCACCAGCCAACAAAGGACACTCCCTCCTCATGTGATCCGCTGAACCACAATTCCAACAAGAGTTCCCTGTCACCACAACAGGAGCCTTAACCTCCCTAGATGCTCGAGGACAATCTCGCCTCAAATGGTCCATCGAACCACATGTCCAGCATATATGCTGCTCAGATATCACACGACCTCCCTGAACCTAACCACCTCGACCCGGAACACCACGCCTTCCCTCAGACTGATGTCTCCTATCACGACCTCTCTTGTTCCATCCACCATCGGAACTATAATCAGCGGCTCTCTTCCCAGAGCTAGAACCAACACCTCTAGATGACAAACCCAGGTTCTGGTCGATGTCTTTTGCTCGACACACAAGCACGTTAAAGTGAGAGTAGTCTGCAGCTAGCATGTACGTCTTAACTTCCTGTACCAAACAATACCATAAGCGATCACATCGATGCCTCTCACTAGGTACCAACTCAGGAGCATAATGGCTCAAGCGTACGAACTGGACCTCGTACTCAGCCACAGATAGATTGCCCTAAACAAGCGACATAGACTCTCTTTTCTTTTCATCCAAGTATCTCACCCCTAGATACTTTCTCCTGAAGGCACCTCTGAAAAACTCCTAATCAACCTCATTGGGTTCCATACCAGCCGTGGTAGTCGTCCACAAGCTATAAGCATCACCTTGTAGCAAAGAAACTGTGCATCCCAGCTTGCGCACATCATTACAACCCATCTGATCCATTATGCGTATCATTCTCGCTAACCAGGCTTCAGACGCCTCAGAAGACATACCATAGAACTCTACAGCTCCCAAGCTCCTCAACCTCTCCAAAGGTAAGCCCACCTGCCCAGCTGCATGGGCTTGTACATGTGCTCCAGCAACAGCAGCCTGAAATGCTCCGGTGATCGCCTGAATTAGTGGCTCCAAATCATCCAAACCAAGACCAGCTTGTCCTTGTTGCACATGCTCCCCATCTCCAGGTGGTGGCAGAGGAGGTAGATCTCCACCAGGAGGGACATCAGCCCCTTGCTCATCCTGGTTTCCCTGCTCAGCTGTAGGCACTATCGTATTCGATCTTAACTCTCTTCTTGGACCCATAATGCTATTTAACAAGACATAACAACAAAACCAGTCAAACCATTTAGGCCAGCTGCAAGCAAGAATCCAAGTTTACAAAACATTTGAGTAGTGTAATAAGGCAATGGGCACCCAATTTTCCCCACAGAGCATAGCATCCATGAAACATCATGCTCACATACTTTTCATCCACATAACATCATCATCACATAATCATATTCATTTCACATGCAATTTGCACCAAACAAACATGGCATAGGGTGCAAAATTCAACCAATAGCATGCTTTTCAAACATCATACTTCAATACATATCAATTTCATATACCAACATTCCCAATTCTTTCGTAACCTTGCTCTGATACCAAAAAATGTAAACCCCTTAGCCCAGCTTAGATGTTTGACCCGAACAACGAAGATTATACGGGGAAAATCAAAGTCAACCCGAAAGTCAACCTTGATTAACGATCCTTTTTTTCTTTTTATCTTTTCTAGATGCTCAATATTAACCTATATGACTAGAAAATCGATATGGTGAAAACAGCACAGCGATCGGAGTTCAATTAGGGGTTCAATTGCATACATTTGACTTTTAGGGACTAAACTGTAAATTTCATAAATTACAGAAACTTTCATGATTTTAAAGTTACCAATCCTCATTTAATCATATAACATGCCAACATGTCCAAAATCAGCTCAAACGGACCATCTTAACACGATCAATTGCACACACAATGTTTAAGGACCAAAATGTAAGAAATAGAAACTCAAAACAGTTCAAAATTTCAAACCCAACAGTCAGGCGTTTCGATACGGATGGCCCTGTACCGAAACGGTCGTTTCTAAACAGGGTTGACAATTCCAATACTCGGGTGCGTTCCGAGACTCGTATCGAAACACCCTCTTCGAGTAGCCAAAACGTTTCGATACGCCTTCACCCCTTCCGAAACTTTATGGCCATTTCAGGCACCTGTTCTGAAACAGGCAAGGGCGTTCCGATACGCCTTGCCCTGCAATAACATATTTTTCTGGTTTTTCATGGTTTGACACATTCAACTCATTCCCGAGACATTCCACATCTTGCATACAACATGGATACATATCAACAACCATCATATCTAGGCATTAGCTATAACAAGGCAACAAACATGCAAGATTAGGTGCTATAGGCATGCTCTCTAGTCCACCCAAAACAATAATAAGACAAAACCATTCTCCACATCCAAAATCAAACCATAAAGGCCAATTACATCCCAAAAGTAACTATGAAGCATGCTCAAAACAAAAGGAAATTTATCTCATCCATGCATTAGCATAAACCCCACCCATTGCCCTTTATTACACCGACAAAAACCACATACTTTGCAAGATTAAAAGCTTGGATTCCTCTTGCCTTCTTGCTGCCTTCAAAGCCTAGTTTTCCGCATTGATGAAACAAAAGAGCGTAAGCACAAAGCTTAGTGAGGATCGCTACACAACATTCATCAATGCATGTCTCATACTTTGCAAAACCAACACTTTACATCTCATGCCATTTTATAAAACATGTCTTCTCAAGACCTCAATGCACTTTTTAACCACATGCTCATATGCATCATTTTAAAACAGCAAATAAACCTTTGCTCATGCTTTAACAAGCATCACATGCATTTTTGCATCATACAGAAATATCTCATGCATCCTTGCATCATATACAAGCATCTCATGCTTCACATTATTCATTTACATTATATTGGCTCACAAGTGATAATCCATAAACCATTTCAACACAAGACACAATCGGATACGCGGATTACAAGCGTTGTCCATCACGCTTCATACAAACTACTGGATTACACAAGGTGGAGATTAATGGCACAATCACAACCCTTCAACACCCGTGATGGAGATTAATGGCACAATCACAACCCCTCAACATCACTTATCGGTAGTTGTATAATTCCACTAACGAGAGTATCAGACACATTCACAAGACTCACACACGGAACTAACCATTCACCGTTGTGATCTTAACCTCAATCGTTAGGGTACTTGGATGGAAATTACGGCACAATCACAACCCCTTGACATCCAAGGCGACTTTATTAACGGTGCACCCAATCCTATAGACGGCTAACTATATCAAAATAAAGAACCAAAAACCATTTTCATCACTTGCCAATATAATCATTTAACCACATTAATCTAATGTTTTACAAGCATAACCACAATGCCATTTCCACAAGCATCACATGCTTACATTCATATGCATTCAACACATGCAAACCAAGGATCACTTACCTAGTGCATCCTTAACATGATGGAATTATAATCCATCATTAAACCATGCTTAAACATGCTTAAAAACAGTAAACAAATCCACTCTTACATTAAGAGCAATTTCATCAAACATAGCACATTTCCAAGACAGGGATTATCGAAACACTTACTCTTGAGCTTAGTTAAGTGTATCAAACTTACACTAAGCTCCCTAGATCATGCTCAAAGTGTTACAAAGCAAGAAATCACTTTTCCACTCACCGATACGCGAAGCCTTGTTCACCGACACGGAAATTACACCTCCGAAGCCTCCTAGATCGCCTCGTTTGTTTCCGGATCAAGATCCTCTGTTTTCACATCATCAAAACAGAGATCTAAATGCATTAAAATGCATTCTAACACCAGCTACAATTCGCAAACTCGTTGCCCAGTCAAACTACACAAAAATACCCTTCCAAAACAACCGAAAACTCAAACGATTGCTTCCTAAACCAAGCCCAGCCATCATACACAACTACCAAACAATTATCTACATAAAAAAACATCTAATAAACATCCTAACTCATCCTTTTACCTCCAGCAAGCAAGATTCCACCATTTGACCCTAAAATCTCACTTAAAACTACCAAGAAACTCAAAGATCTCAAGGATTTCGGGATCTATGTTACAATCAATACAAAACATAGCCTAACTCATCAAGTCCAAAAATCAATATTTCATCCACAATTTCACAACATTTTGATCTCCAATCAAAACTATGTTGAAAAGTCAATAAAAATTAGTATTTAGAAGCCAAATATAGTGGGAATTTCAATAAAGAACTTTGATTAGAGGTTGAGAATGGGATTTACCTCCGATCCTTGCTTCCTTCAATAGATGACAAGTTTTCCTTGCAGAAATCTTGAAGAATTAAGAAGGCTCTCTTGAAAATGATTTAGGAAATGTTGTGAGAGTTTTTGGGAGAAAGAATTCTGGAAAAAGATGAGAGAAAATTGTGTTTGGCTGAAAATGAGAGAAAATTGGTAGTTACATAAGTGAAAATCTCATTAACTACCTTTTAATTAATTAATATAAAAATCCAATTAAAATCATTTAATTAAAAACTCTTTTAAATCACATGTCATATTGAAGAAAGGTCAAATTGACTTAAATCCCCCCTAAAGATTCTATGATTTTGGCTTCCACCTTAAAAATCACATTTTCCTAGTTTTGAAACTTTACAATTTGGTCACTACTCAAAATGTCCACTTTCCAAAACCCTTTTTGTAAAATTGACTTGACCAACCTCTCAAACATATTTTTAGGGGATTTTAGCAATTTTTATCATAATTTTATCCTATCCCAATCCTTGATTTCTTTAAATTACCTTACGCGATTCAAACCGTTCTCGACCGGTCCGATCCGATGTCTAAAACATCTAGGCCTAAAACCAGGGCGTTACAGTTATGAAGAATCGAGAATATAGTTATGATTTGATAAGGAATTTTAATAATGTTTTATTTAGGTTAAGTCTTTTTAATGAAACAAGCGTTTTACTATTGTATAGATGAGTAAACACGATCGTTTTGTTAGATAGGGTTTTCTTTATGTTGGAGACTTATCCTTAGAGTTGGTTATCGAATGAAAATTATTGTGAATTGTCTCTCTTTTTAATGAGAGAGTTCTTAGTCTCCCTTTAATCTTCGTTTTCTCTCTCTATAAAATTCTTTTGTGATTTGCCTTGTTATAAGGGTATCAGAGCCACAACGATCCTCGGAATGGTGGAAACACGAAGTCAGATGATGATAGCAGCTATGGTAGCTCACACAGTTGCAGCTACAGATGGAAACCAAACCCAGTTACAAGAATGGAGCCATGAGTACATTAGGCTACAATCTGACATCAATCGACTTGAGGGAGCCATGGAAGATCGATTCCAAGTTATGAAAGCTAAGATGATGACGAATTTCCACAACTTTTGGAGATTTGGCTTGGGAAGAAAATCGACGCAGGAGGTTTACTTTCGTAGCAAGTGGGCATACTGCGTAATCCTCAGCAAGGGACGACCTCGGCTAGCACGCAACCAGTTTCAGCTAGCACTCACACAGCTCCTGCAATCAACATTCTAGTTTTGACCCCACCTATCATTGAAATTTCTGAGCAATAAGTGAAGGAATTGCTAGGTAATGGACAGAACTAGACTAATAATTTTTCTTACAAATTATTGTGTCCTAAGTTTGATGGGGATGATTTTCAAGGGTGGTTTTTATAGTTGGAACAATACTTTGATGCTCAATTTGTACTAGACAAAACTAAAATTAGAGTTGTCATGTTACATTTAGAGAGTAGAGCATTATAGTGGCTTTGAGCATTTTGCTCCAGGGGGCTTTGAGGGTCCGTTTGCTAATTTAGTAGAATTGATTCATAATTTGATAGTAGAAAAGTATTATAATTTTATCCATCTGATCAACCATGTTCAATTACCGGATGAGTATGTGTTGTCCTTATTTTAGAATCACTTTTGAATTGATATAGGGGCTTATGTTAAGTTTTTGCAACCAATTTTTTTGGATGCATTTAATCTAGGCAAAAGGTCAAAAATAACCCCCAACATTTCACCATTTGCTCATTTTATCCCTATTCTTTTTTTTTTTGGTGTAAATAGCACCCAACGTTTCATTTTCGTTCAAATTTCAACCTTTTTGAATGGAAACCATTAGTCAACTAACGATTAATGCATGAGGCTTACGTGGCATGTCTGCATCGCATGAGAGATGATGTGGTGATACCACGTAACACTTTGATGATGTGGCATTTTAAAAAAATTAAAAATTAATTAATTATTTTTTAAAGAAAATATTTTTGAAATATTTCTAACAAATCCGATGATGCCACGTCAGTAAAGTGCCATGTGGCATCATCTGATTGGTTAAAATATTAAAATAAATATTTTCTGTAAAAAATAATTAATTTTTTAAAAAATGCCACGTCAGGAAAGTGTCACGTGGCATCGCCACGTCATGTTTCCATGCAATGCAGACATGCCACGTTAGCCTCAAGTGTTGATCGTTAGTTGACTAGCGGTTTCCATCCAGCAAGGGTGAAATTTGAACGAAAATGAAACGTTGCGTACTTGTTTGCACCAGAAAAAGAATAGGGCTAAAATGACGAAATGGTGAAACTTTGGGGGGGCTATTTTTGACCTTTTACCTTTAATCTAGCTAGACATGTAGAGTCTATGATATTCCCTGCTATAAAGAAAGTTATAGGCACACTGTCTAAGTAACTGACACCATTATCTTTGGCCATCCCTTACAAGGTAGCCCCAATGAGCTTCAACAAGAATAATTTCAGTGTGGGGAGCACTTCTAGACCAACTTCAGTGAGAACTAACACACCTAGCACCTTGAGTCCAACCTCTAAAAAACTAGGAGTTGGTGGAGCACTAAGGGGGTATGGAAAAACTATTTTTGCCATTGAGATTGAAGAGAAGAGGAAAAAAGGGTTGTGTTTTTGGTGTGCGACAAAATACTCTCTTGGACATAAATGTTCTAAAACTCAATTGTACCAAATAGTTGTGAAAGGGCAGAACAGAAAGGAAGTACATTGTACCAATTGAAGGTAGCGGTTGTTGATGGCAATACAATGGGAACATTGGTAGAATGTAAAGAATTAGATTGGGAGATCCAAGGTAAGAATTTTATGACTGACTTTTTAGTACTTGCATTGAAGAACTGTGATGTAGTACTAGGAATTTAATCGTTGTCACAATTGGGAAGTATAAATTGGGATTTTGCAGCTTTGGAAATGAAATTTAATCTGAGAACTAAGCAAATCATTCTTAAGGGATGCAAACCTAAAACTGTTCGTTTGGTTGAACTCAGATTGTTTGAAAAGACTTTGAAGGGAAGAATTATTTCATAGAATGTTGCCTTGATATATATTAATACACAGTTGGAATTGAAAGCGGAGAAAGAACCTATTCTTGGGGAATTAAGGAAACTACTGGAACAATTTACCGTAGTCTTTGAAGAACCTAGAGGATTGCCTCTTAAGAGAGGTCATTAGCACAAAATCACATTGATGGATGAACATTCTATGGTAAAAGTGAAACCATACAAGCATCCCTCTTCTCAAAAGAATGAAATTGAGAGAACAATTTAGGAGGTGTTAGTAGCAGGGATTATTAGAGATAGTATAGTACTTTTTCTTCCCCAATTGTTATGGTAAAGAAGAAAGTTGGATCTTGGAGAATGTGTATAGTCTATATTAGGCTTAACCAATTTACTATGAAAGATAAATTTCATATACTTATTATAGAAAAGTTTACTGGGTGAATTGGGAGTTGCCACAATTTTTTCCAAGTTAGATTTGAGATCAGGGTATCATCAAATCACGATGAGGGAGTCAAACATACACAAAACAGCTTTTAGAACCCATGAAGACCACTATAATTTTTTAGTTATGCCATTTGGGCTAACTAATGCCCTTACAACTTTCCAGAGTTTGATGAACAAGGTGTTTAAGAGATTACTAAGGAAATCAGTCCTAGTTTTTATAACATTTTAGTGTACTTCTGAAGGATGAGACACATCTGAAGCATTTTGAGGAGGTTTTGAGGATTTTGAAAGATAACCAATTATTTGCAAAATTTAGCAAATGTTGTTTTGGGGCCAAATAATTTAATTAATTGGGGTATGAAATTTTTGAAGGAAAAATTTCTATGAATAAGGACCGGGGTGGGCTGCATACTAGGTTGGCCTTCTCCTAAATCTGTGAAAGAATTGATGGGTTTTTTGGGGCTCTTTGGATATTATAGAAGATTCATCCCATGGTATGATAGCAGAGCTAAACATTTGACAGACCTATCGAGAAAAAATGGATGGAAGTGGTTCCAAGAAGAAGAAACAACCTTCCAAAAGTTGAAGAAGGCCATAAATATTGCTCCTATTTTAGCTTTACCAGCAATGAGGAATTCATTATTGAGACAAATGCTTTAGATATAGGAGTGGGGGCAGTTATGATTCAGAAGGGAAAACCCCTTGCCTTTTTTAGTAGAAGATTGAGAATAAGGCATCAAGCTTTATCTATTTGTGAAAATGAAATGTTGGCAAGGTTGATGGAAGTGAAGAAATGGTCCTCTGATCTGGTTGGAAGAGTGTAACCCCCTCGACTCGGCCTGGCCTATAGACCGAAACTAAAGGATCACACGGGGAATATTAAAGTAAACCAGGAAGGTTTACCTCGTTAAATAACCCTTTTTTTCTTTTATCTTGTCTAAATGCAATTAGGTTCCTAAGTGTAAACACATAAGTAGCAGATTAAACAACAACACAATCACCCTTTGATTTCAACTAAATTAGTGTTTAGGGACCATTTTGTAAATTTGACAAAATATAAGAGTTATTAAAAAATTCAGATTATCAGCCTTTAATTAGATTCATTATAACCTCCTCGATGAAATCTCAGCTCAAAATAACATCTAGAATCCATCCAATTCCATACGAGGAAAACATGGACCAAATTGTAAGAAACAGAAACTCAGAACAATTCAAAAACTACATTAACGGTCGGATGTTTCGAAACAGATAGCCCCATATCGGAACATCCGTTTCGAAATAGAGCTGATTGTTTCGATACGTGGGTTTATTTTGAAACCCCTCATGCAAGGGTGTTTCGAAACACTTGGGCTTCCAATGTTCTAAAAAGCTATTTAAACTCGACTTAAATCGTCCAAAACCATCCTGACACATGCCCACCCAAGATGGAAACTTAAATACACATCAAAGACGACTCACACGAAGAATAGGTAACAACATAGCATCATTCTCAATAGCAATGAGACTAGAGGCATGCTTCTTAAGAGTCAAAAATACCAAAAGGCTAAAATACATATACATGCATAAACCAAAACACAAACGCCATTTACAAGTCCAAATATGCATCTCAAACTTGCACAAAACCAGAAATTAACAAACCAATAACATTCATTGCATTGGACACCCCATTGCCTTTATTACACTAGTTCAAGAACACAACATACTTTTAGAAAGCGTCTTGGTAAGATTCCCTTGAAGATGTTGCCTCCAAAAGCTTAATTGTCTGCATTGATGAACAAAGAGAGCTAAGCATATAAGCTTAGTGAGGATTGCTCAAAACCACAAGCACCATCAATGCATAAAACCATATTTCGTTCTTTTAAAACCATTATGCCTTTCTTGACAAAACACGCACTTTAACATCAAACACATTGTATTATACATCTTACGACATGATTCATATAGATTCAAAAATTAAACCATTGCTACATGTATTCAAAGCCTTCCAAGCATAAACACAATTATTCCAAGCTTTAATCAAAACACGAATCTTTCAAAATATGCACTAACATCTTTTTACACAATAACTCGTCTCATTATATTGGATCATAAGTGATAAGCAACAATTCAAAACATATAACGGATACACGGATTACTAAGGGTTCTCTCACACCCTTTATACACTATACCTATATTACAAGGCTCACACACGAGAGCGACCCTCCATCATTGTGACACTCGTGGTGGAGTATTCGGTACAATCACAACCCCTCAACACCACTCATCGGTAGATGTATAACCCACTAACAAGAGACGAAACACACACAAGATTCGCACCCGAGAGCTACCCTCAACCGTTGCAACCTTAAACAATCCTCAATCGTTAGGGTACTTGGATGGAGAACTCGGTACAATCACAACCCCTCATTAATAAAACACTTTATTCAACATCTCTTACCAGTATAACCCATATCTCATGGATATCTCACAGTTTTTACAAAACATTCATGATAAGGAATAAATCAAGCATTAAACCATGCTTCAAATCTCATACATCAACACATGCATAAAAGGATCACTTACCTAGTGCATCCCTAAACAACATGACATCATCATACACATTTTATACATTCAAAACATGCTTTAAAATAATAGGTAATTGCAATTAAAATTAAGTGCAACCATTGGTTCAAAACTAGCACAATCTGAGAGTAAAATTAACTTTACTTACTTCCGATCTTAGTAAAACATTTCAAGCTCTTAATAAGTTCCCAAAACCTTTTCGAAAATGTTTCCACGCTGGAAAACCAAGTTCCACTAACCAACTTGTGAAACCACACTCGCTGACGCAGCTATTGGTCGTCCGATGCCTCCTAAACCACTTAGTTTGCTTCTGGAATAATATCCTCTTCTTTTAACACACCAAAATAGATGTTCAATGCATTAAAATGCATCCAAAACACCATCACTCACAAATAATCCCGCAGCCCTGCTCTAAAGCATCCAAACACGCATCCGAAACAATCGAAAACTCAATTGATTGACCTCTAACCTCAGCCCAGCCATTACCCAACTCATCCAACACATTTTAGGCATTTCTCTACATCCAAAAATAACCTAAAACCATCATTATACCTCCAACAACTCAAATTCCTCAAGAACACCCCAAAACTCACTCGAAAACACTTCAAAAATGAAGGATCTCAAGGATTTCGGGATCTTTATGATTAACACTCCATGTCAAAACCAAAAACCTCTCAAAACTCTTTTAGAAACAACCTCAAACCAGCCAAATCAATCAAAATCCAAAAATCACATTAAAATCCATTTTCTATCAAGATTTTAATAGTTTATCAATCTAACAACAAAACCTCAATTAAATTCATTAATAAAGAGTCAAATATCTTTGGAATTTTATTAGAGAACCTAGATTAGAGGGTTAGCACAAAATTTACCTCCAATCCTTGCTTCTCCTCTAATTTGGCAAGATTAGCTTGAAGAAACTTGAAGGAAAATGGAAGAAATCAACAAGGAAAAGATGGAAATAAAAAAGAGTATTTGAAAGAAAAGAATTTTTGGAAAATTTAGAGAAAATGGAGAGTGTTTGGCTGAAGTGAAAGTGAGCAATGAAAAGCTCGTCAAAAATTTTGTTAACCGATTAACTACCTTTTTAATTAAATCAATTAAAAGCCTTTTTAATTATTTAATAAACTTTTAAAACACAAGCCAAATTAGGGAAAAGGCATAATTTCCAAGTAGCTCCCTAAAGATTCTAAGATTTTGACTCTTCTTGAAAAATGCATTTTTCCCAACTTTTAAATTTTTACATTTTGGTCACTGCCCAAAATGTATACTTTCAAAAACCCGTTTTGTAAAATTGATTTAACAAACCTTTTAAATATAATTTTAGAGGATTTTTACCATATTTTAATCCCATACTGAACCTTGATTTCCCTAAACCACCTTTTAACGGATCGAACAACCGACACTGGTTCCACCAGCCCAACCCGACTCACCAAAACATCTAAGCCCAAAACCAGGGCGTTACAAAGACATTTCTAAATATGGAAAAATCACCCAAGTCTAATATTCCTGGCTGAGAATCAGGCAGTGACACCTTCACAATAGAAGTGGGTAATGAAAATGATGGGATAAGACTATACATTGAGTTATAAAAAGGGCATCAACAATGGTGTGTTTGATGGGTTGTCCAGGAAACCTAAAGAGGTTGAATGTCAAGTCATGGAAATCAATAGTGTATCTTTTGAAATTATTAGAGGAGTAGCCGAAACATAGAGTCAGGATGATAAGCTAAAGAAGATTATCCAAGAGTTAGAGCTAAGATCAAACAAACATCCAAATATAGCTGGGATGAGAAACAATTGAAAATAAAAGGGAAATTGGTGGTTGGTAACAATGCTAATGTCAAAGAGGAATTATTGGAATTCTTTCATAGTAGTGTAATTGGAGGACACTCTAGATCACATGTGACAACAAAGAGAATTGTTGATACTTTTGTAAAGTGCCCATAAGTCCTATATTTTGCATGCATTCCATCTCATATTATTGTCATTCTTATGTGCATTTTAGGCATATTTAGGTGCATGCATGCATTATTTACAGTATTCTTTGCTTTGCCTTGTTTTTATTGAATATCTTTAATTTGGTGGGAAAATATATTGTTTTAGTTTAGTTTTAGTTTCAGGTGCTAGAAGCTGTCAAAAGGGGATAGGAGTTGATGTTGAGGTAGAAAGCCAAGGAGTTGTACTAAAGTAGCTCAATACAGAGATAGATGTTGCCGAGTAGCTGCCGCCGCCATATCTGCCGCCCAGGGCAGCAACATGAGGAATTGGTGAATTTGAGTGTGATTGAAAGAGCATAATTTTCCGAGTCCAATAAGCCCATCCACGCAATTTATTGATGCCAGAAATAGCGAACACAACAACCAAAGGAGAAATTTTCCAAGGCGGCCTAAGCTTACTTGTGGCACATGGAGTCCAATTTCAAGTCAAATAAGTTAGATTTAAAGGATGCATTTAATGTAAAAGCTACTTTATCATGAAGAAGACTTCTACTCCAAGGAGGACTTAACCTAGGCCATGCCCTATATATACCCGATCATATTTTGTATTTTAGACAACTCATAGTCGGCATAGCTTAGGTTTCTCTTGTGTTTTCTTGTCGCCACTATGTTCTAAATTCTCTAGGCTTTGTGTTATGTTGTAAAGTAGTTGTGAGAACGGTTGTTTAGGTTTAAGTTTGTTTTTGCAATAAATTCAAGGTTTGCAATAAATTCTCTAGGTTTTGGGTTATGGATTGTGAGCAATCCTTTTGCTTGGCATCGAGAAAATCAAACTCACGAAACAAGTAAGCACAATCTCATCAGTACCAGGTGTTGATCAATCCAACCTAGACATAAGTTAGGGTTTAAGGCAGTTAAAAGAGGATGAACCAAAGGTTGTTGTTTATTGCAAGACTCACACCGACATGTATTATCTGCAGCGGGCATCAATAGTATTCTAACTTAGACATATGCGGAATCATTATCGAAGCGTTCTGTCGAGCCTTGAAGGTCTGTCGAGTTTTCCCCCGAGCTAATCTTCCATTCCACATGCCGAGGCAGCGAAAGCGTCAAAACATCAATCTGCCATCTTCCGCCGAGGCAGCAAAGTCTGGCGGTGCAATACAACTTGACCTATTCAACGCAATTTGAAACTACGGAGTAGCATAACTTGACCCATTCCATCATTTTGATCTCTTCTCTTAATTACTTGTGTTTATTATTTTTCTTCTTATAAAGATGAAATTTACTTGTGTATTTAAATATTCTTTGTGCAGGAATTTATATTCGAGTTAGCTGTCCAATCCTCATGGAAGACAATATCTTTTATATTATAACTTGACAAAAGTGGGCACTTGTGCTCATACTTAGAAAACACCCCAACACTCTAAAAGTTTTTGGCGCCATTACCGGGGATTGACAACAATAAATTCGTCTTTATTTTTCTGCACTTTTATTTTATTGCATTTAGTTTCAGTTTTTAATTTTTCTTTTTATTCAAAAAAAAGTACAGTTTTCTTGTCTAGTATATGACCAAAGCCAACCCATCGACCGAAATTGTTTTCATAGACGAGTGTAGAGTGTCCATGAGTTCTATATTTTGTACACATTCCTACCCTTATTATTGTTATTCTTGAGCACATTTAGGTGCATTGCATGCATTATAAACAACATCTTCTTTTTTGCCATGCTTTTATTGAATATCTTGTGTTTTGTGAAGAAAAGTTATTGTTTTAGTTTAGTTTTTGTTTTCAGGTGCTATAGCTAGGAGAGGAGAGGACATGACTGGACGAGAAAGCTGGAACCAAAGGAGCTGTACTGAAGCAGCTCCTGTTGCCGCCAAGGATGCTTCCGGAGTAGCATTGCCGCCAAGTGCCGCCCGGGCAGGACTTACACCGACTTAGCCAAGATGGATCTCGATTTCAAGAGGGCAATTTCCTAAGCCCAATGAGCCCAACCTTGCAATTCCTTGAAGACTGTAGCGGCCGATAGAGCTAATCCAAGACCGATAAGAAGGATCATTTATTTTAAGATTGAACACTTATCCTTTCTTGCGGAAGAAGGCAACGTCCAAAGAGTCTATATTTAAAGTATAAAGGAGTTGTAATAAATGTAGACATATTTTAAGAACTTCTACTCTAAGGAGGACTCGAACTTAGTAACCCTATGAGAGGAACATTAGACATAACACCAACACGTACTATCCAGGCTGGAAAAAGCATCCAAAATTCTCCTGGAGTAACCCTAACACTGCTGTAAATCCAAACCAACAACCATGAGCATATCAATAGAATCTGTCACGGCAGCAGCCTCAACAACAACAGAATACGAACAATAATTCACTCGAAACTACTTTATATATTTTTATGTCTCACACTAGTGATTTTATTGTTTGTACTAATAAATTTATTAACAAGACCGAGTCTTTTATAGATAGGACTGAGATGCGGATGAACAACCACGAGGCAACAATAAAGAACTTGGAGACCCTGTTCGGGCAATTCACTTAAATCATAAGCAATAGGTTAATAGGTGCATGATCCAACAACATAGAGGTCACAACAAAACACACTTATGAGCAGTGTAAAGCAATAACTACAAGAAGTGGGAAACAATTGGATGAGCCCAGAGTTGACCAGCCAAAGGAAAATCAGCCAGAACCGCCTGGTGCAGTAGTACATAAACAACCTACTATGGCATCAGAAGAAACTGATGTCCGGGGAGAGAAGATAGACGACAACCCTGAGACAGATGATCCTGAACCCCCACAGATCAGATTTCCCTGTAAGGAACGCATCTAGGACATACGTCTGTCGCCTCCTTTCCCCCAAAGGTTTAAAGAGCAAAAGCAAGAGCACCAGTTCAAGAAAGTTCTGGATATCCTAAAATAGGTGCACATCAACATCCCATTTTTGGAAGCCATACAAAACATGCCAAATTATGCGAAGTATCTAAAAGATTTGGTTTCTAAAAGAAGAAGAGTTGGGGAATTCGAGATGGTAGCCGTAACTGAAGAGTGCGTGGCAATGCTGCAAAACAAGTTACCACCTAAGAGGAAAGATCCAGACAACTTTATCATCCCTTGCAAGGTAGGCATCAAACATGATATGAGAGCTCTATGTGACCTAGGAGCAAGCATTAATCTGATGCCCAAGGCTGTCTTCAACAAATTAGGAATTGGAAAAGAAAAACTAACCTCCATCATGCTCCAACTAGCTGACCATTCCTTCGTGCAACCGGAAGGAAAAGTTGAAGACATCCTTGTACGAGTAGGCAACTTCATTTTTCCAGCTAATTTCCTTATCATGGACTGTGAGGCAGACGAGAACGCCCCCATCATTCTTGGGCAACCATTCTTAGCCTTGGGCAGAACATTAATAGATGTAGAGAATGGGGAACTTATAATGAGGATTGACAATTGGAACATAAATATACATGTTTTACAGCCCACGAAGCCAACCAAGGAAAAAGATGTTTTCCATGACATACATGCCTCCAAGGTCAGCACAAAAATAGAGCAAGGCAGCAGCCGCCAGGGCAGAATGCAGGGCGGCAACAAAGATCCTAAGGAGCAAGATGACCCACCTGGACAAAAAGAAAAACACAACAAGCTCAGAAAGTGCTTATGTTTGGGAGATGCACCCCAATGCACTCCCAACATAACTTAATTTATTTTTAATATCTTTCTTTTTATTTTTATGGTTTAGGATTAGATTTTAATTTATTGCAATTTACTTTCCACATTTTTATTTTTCTTCGAATTTAATTATTTTTATTTCTGTTTTCTTTATTTTTTATTTCAGGTTTAGGAATAAATAAGAAATACCAAGAAGGCCCAACAAGGAGCCCGCCCACCATGTCATCGAAACAACTGAGGGTAGCCCAACGAAAAAAAAACGCGTAATGGCTATAATACCGCTAAGGGCTAGCTGCCATCAGCTACAGTGTAACGGGCATTTAATCGCGTAACACGTACCCCAAAATCTTCTAGTTTGGAATTTAATGACGCCACGACATCTCTCGGCAACCCCTATATATACCTCATTATTTCATTCTATTTCTTCACTTCACCTCCTTGTTTAAACCTCTTCTGTGTTAACTTGCTTTCGTAATATTTTTATTTTTCAGTTTACTTTTAGCTTACAACCGTCTCACTACCATGGCAGCAACACAATCCAAACCCTCATTCCAGCGTTTCTTCTTAAAATTAGACCAAACGAGGCACAACACACAATTCGCCAATCGAGCAGTTTGGGAGGAGCAAGGGTTTCACTACTCCCAGCAAACGGGAGACTTAGGTCTCGAGCCCGCCCTCTTCGAGAAGATACATGGCCAGGGATGGGAAATCTTCGCAAAATAGCCCGAGGTGGCCAATGTCACCCTTGTTTGAGAGTTCAACGCCCACCAACCCTGCCCAAAAGTTCCCCAACGTCGACACCTCTCTGCCCAGATTCCCAAAAGAATTGGCCGCTACAGCTGAACCAAGAGTGGCTACACCGCCAGAAGCTGCTACCTGCCACTCCGTCAGATACCTTCTCCCACATGATACTTGTCCTACTCAGCCACCTCTTCCTCTCACACGGTGGCCGACACTCCAGAAAGGCATCAACAACAACTTTCTCCAATGATCACAGCGGCAACAATGGCAGACACCTCCCCGTCCAACAATGCTAGGCAGCTGACGACAGAAACCATGGAACCAACAACAACGACAGAACCGTCGGTAGTACCCATGGCGGATCCAAGCAGGAAAAGGAAGAAACATATAATCTCGGTCGAGCCGGAGGATAAGGAATCACAATATGAACTGGACCGCAGTGAAGCTCCCGGCCCCACTCTGAAGAGAATCCAGCCGCCGCGCACAGCAAAAATTTCACATGCCAAGCCTACTGCCAGGACCTCTGCCAGCCACCGCCTGGTCATCCAATCCTCCTCCTCCTCCTCTGCCTCAAAGACTCCAGCATCATCGCAACCATCTGAAACTTCTAGCGTTGTTTATTTTCTTTCTTTCTATTACTTGTTTTTTTTTGTTTTAATTATTTTTCTTGTATTTTATTTCCATGTTTTATTTAATTTTGTGCATTAAGGGCCATGCACATCTCGAGTTTGGGGGGATTTGCACTCATTCCTTTTCTAGGTATACTTAGATAATTTAGTTGCATATGTAATTTCCTTAAAAAATTAATCAAGAAGAAATTTTTGTTAAAATGCTAAAAATTAAAATCAAGAATAAAAAGAACTTAATTTTGGGGAAAGCATGAAGAAAACTTATAATTTTTCTATAAATGCTAAAAATTAAAATCACTATCGTTACTTGCTGAATTTGAGTGAATTCCTGATAAAAATTGTATGCTTCAATTATTTGTAAAATTCTAACATGGTTGCAGGAAGCTGCCGCGGCAGGCAACAAACAGAAAAAGAAAAGCACTGCCATGGCTGGAAAGAGAAATATATATGTTGTTTTTCCCTAGAGGTGCCCGAAAGAGGCTCTAGGAAGAATCATGTGCCAAGGACACTCCGTTGCTATCAAAGTCCATGAATTTGAATTTTTTTTGAAGTGACGGACAAATTAGCATGAGTGAATGAAAGTCTTCACGAGATGACTCTACTCAATGGGTTCGGGGTTTTGTAGTCTGAGCTTATCTTAATTTCAGACCTAAAGAGTAGTTGTGATAAGTTGAAGCCCTTACTGCCATGAGTATAAATTGTGCTTAATTGTGCTGCCTCGGCAGCAACCTTATATTACCTTGACAACATCTTTGTTTACTTAGAATATTCTTCAGATTCAGCATGTACACAGTTTCTGCACATACTGCACTAGTATTGTAGTTTAATTCCGAGGTAATTCATGCTATTATCCTTTCACTAATCTAATGATAGATGCCACGCCTTGATGTGCTAAATCAAGTTTAAAACATGTTCTTCTTTCTTATTAGTGCAAGGGTAAGTATGTTTAGGATTGCATTGCTTGAGGACAAGTAATAGTTCGAGTTTGGGGGTGTGTAAAGTTCCCATAAGTCCTATATTTTGTATGCATTCCATCTCATATTATTTTCGTTCTTAATTGTATTTTAAGCATATTCAGCTGGATGAATGCATTATTTACAATATTCTTTGATTTGCCTTGTTTTTATTGAATATCTTTAATTTGGTGAGAAAATATATTGTTTTAGTTTAGTTTTAGTTTCAGGTGCTAGAAGCTGTCAAAAGGGGAGAAGAGCTGATGCTGAGGCAGCAAGCCAAGGAGCTGTACTGAAGCAGCTCAATACAGAGATAGATTCTGCTGAGTAGTTGCTGCCGCCATATTTGTCGCCCATGGCAGCAACATGAGGAATTGTTGAATTGGAGTGCGATTGAAAGAGCATAATTTTCTGAGTCCAATAAGCCCATCCATGCAATTTATTGATGCCAGACACAACGGATAAATCACCAAAGGTGAAATTTGCCAAGGCGGCCTAAGCTTACTTGCGACACAAGAAGTCCAATTTCATGTCAATGAAGTCAGATTTAAAGGATGTATTTAATGCAAAAGCTACTTTATCATGAAGAAGACTTCTACTCCAAGGAGGACTTAACTAACCTAGGTGTTGATCAATCCAACCTAGACATGGGTTAGGGTTTAAGGAGGCCAAAAGAGGATGAACCAAAGGTTGTTGTTCATTACAAGATTCACGCCAACGGGTATTATCTACAACATGCATCAACAATATTCTGACTAAGACATAAGTTGAATCATTATCGAAGTATTCTGTCGAGCCTTGAAGGTTTGTTGAGTTTGCCACCGAGCCAATCTTTCGTTCCACCTGCCGAGGCAGTGAAAGCGTCGAAGCATCAAATTGCCATCTTTCGCCGATGTAGCAAAGTCTGGCAGCGCAATACAAATTGACCTATTCAACGCAGTTTCACACTACGGAGCAGCATAACTTGACCCATTCCATCATTTTGATCTCTTCTCTTAATTACTTGTGTTTATTTATTTTTCTTCTTATAAAGCTGAAATTTACTTGTGCATTTAAATATTCTTTGTGCAGGAATTTATATTCGAGTTAGTTGTCCAATCCTCGTGGGAGACGATATCTTTTATATTATAACTTGACAAGAGTGTGCACTTGCGCTCATATTTAGAGAACACCCCAATGCTCTACAACTTTCTACTAGAAAGGAATGAGGAAGGATGTTAAGAGAATGGATAAAGAATGTGCTACATGTCAAAAGAACAAGGATGATTTGACACACCTTAGGTTGTTGTTACAACATTTACCCCATACCTGAGAGTGTGTGGTCATCTATTAGCATGGATTTTGTTGAAGGGTTACTAGTGTCAAGGAAGAAGGATACCATACTAGTGGTAGTTGACAGGCTCTCAAAGTATGGCCATTTCTTGTCATTGAGTTATCCTTTCACTGACAAGGATGTTGTCAAAGTGTTTTTGGAAAACATATTCAAGTTACATGGCCTTCCCAGTGAGATTGATTGTGACAGGGACAAGATTTTCATGAGCATGTTCTGGCAAGAACTATTTAGCAAGTTTGGAGTAGATATTCATGCATCTACTACTTACCACCCCCTATCAGATGGTCAAGCAGAAAGGTTAAACAAGTTTCTCAAAACCTACTTGAGGTGCATGATAGGGGAGAAGCCTAAGGAATGGGATAATTGGTTGCATTTAGCAGAGTGGTTATACGATACTCCATACCATTCTACAATTTAGGCTACACCTTATGAGATTATGTATGGTCAAAAGCCTCTCATTTATATTCCATATGTTGCTAGTGACACGAGGGTGGCTTGGGTGGATAGAAGTCTACAAAGTAGACATGCAACACTGAAGATGTTGAAGTTTCATTTAAGAAGAGTGTAACGCCCCAGTTTCGGACCTAGAGGTTTTGGGGATGGTTTTGGGGTCCGTTGGACCGATGTTAGAGATTCAGGTAAGTTTCGGGATGAGTTTAGGGAAAACATATTTAGGAAGTTGATAAAAATATGGAAAATTTATCTAAAATCTTTTTTAAATACATAAAAGGTTTTGGTGAAATCAATTTTGGGAAACGAGTTTCAGAAATATGACATTTTGGACTAGTGATCAAAGTGTAAAGTTTGAAAACTGGGATTAGTGACTGCTTTGTAAAGGAATTAAAAAAGAATTATTATTATATACGCGCTTTAATTAAAGGAATTAAAAAAGATTTAATAAAGGAAGGTGGTTATTTTCTAAAATCACAATTTGACGTAACTTTCTTTTCTCAAGATTTTCTGTTAACTTCTCTTTAGCCAAAGACATTCTTTTCATCAGAATATTTAAGGCAATGACTTTGATTTATTAACTATTTGATTTCCTAAATGATTCTTTAGTTTGTTTTCCAAAAATCTTATTGAATCTCTTTTATTTTCAAGAGGAAATCATCCAATTACGGGAATCTCATACATTGGAGGTAAGGTTCGTTCTGCTCCTCTAATTTAATGTTCTTTACTGAAATTCCCATGTTCTTGATCCTTTATATATGTTTTCTAATGGGTTTTGATGTTTTAATTGTGGAAATTTGGTTTAATTGAGTTTTAATTGGTGAAATTGATTGAGATTAGTTTTGGTTCTATTTTCTGGGTTTATGATTGATTTTAATCATGATTTTAAAGTTTAATAATTTTAAGATAAAGGTTTTAACATTGTAATCCCGAAATAGTGTGAATCTCTAGTTTTTTAGGTTGCTAGATTTGCGTTTTGTGGAGTTGTGGTGGTTTTATGAATGCTGGAGGTATAAGGTTGATAATATGATGATTTTGGATGTTAATCAATGATAATTGATGGTTGAAAGTGTTAGGTTTTGGATGTTGTTTTGGGTTGTTTCAGATAATCAATTGATAGTTTTTGGCAAGGCAATGTTGTGTAATTTCATGTTGGGATATTGATGCATTAAGATGCATTAATCCTTTGTTATTATGTGGTTAAAACAGGGGAGATTGATCCGAAAGAGATCGGTGAAGCTTTGGAGGCTTTGAACGCTTGAATTCGCATCGGCGAATTGAGGTTTCGCGTGTCTGTGAGTAAGAATGTGAATTTCTGCTTTGAAATGTTTTAAAGGTGGTTTTCGAAACTTAGATTTAAGCTTGAAACGCTTGTCTAAGTTTGGAATTAAGTATAAGTAGTTTTCTCTCTCAGTCGTGCTATTATGAAATGGTTTTTATGCACTAGGTTTTGATTTCATATTACCTACTGCTAAAGCATGTTTAAAGTATGTGATATACTATTTTTTAATGATGAAATGATGAAGGATGCGCATGGTAAGTGATCCTTGTAAGTATATGATTTATACTTGTGGTTTAAAGCATGGTTTGTTGCTTTGGAAAATGGTTTAATGTTGATGCCTTGAAAAAAAACGAGGTATATGGTTAAATGTGAATTATGTTTGCAAGTGATGGTACAGAAATTATTTTGAAAATGCCATTGGATATAATTAGCCGACTATAAGATTGAGTGCACTATAAACAAGTCGCCTTGGATGTTGAGGGGTTTATACGGTGTACCGAATACTCCATCCAAGTACCCTAAGGTTCGAGGAAGTGTGGTGTCCTGTCTCTCTTTAGTGGGGTTATACATCTATCGATGAGTGGTGTCGAGGGGTTTATACGAAGTACGGAATACTCCACCACATGTGTCACAACGGTTGAAGGGAAGCTCCCGTGTGTGAACCTCAGGATGTTGGTGAGATTGTATGAAGTGTTGGGACAACACTTTTGAATCCGTGTATCCGATGATGTTGTGATTTGGAAATGGAACTTGGTTAATGATCACTTGTAAGCCAATATAATTGTTGGTATATCATGTTTTGTATTATGGGATTTATACATATTTACTCTTTAAGCTTTACATATGGTATATTATCCATGGGAAGGCTTAAATTTAGGTTAGCAATGTGAAATGTTGTGGTTTTCGATACATGTTGCATAATGTTTAATATGCTGGTCTTTGAATGGTTAAAATGCATGGTTTATAAGGGCAAGATGTTTCAAATGATGATTTGAATGTGGCTTTGGAAAATGGTTTAAAAGTGCCTTGATGGTGTTTTGTCTTTGAGCACTCCTCACAAAGCCTTGTGTGCTTACGCTCTCTTTTTCCATCAATGCAGAGAATTAGAGCTTGGAAGGCAGCAAAGAGCAAGAGATCAAAAGAGACATAGATAATTAAAAGTATGTTTTCGGTTTAGACTATGAGTAATACGGGCAACAGGGGATTTGTTGTGTCTTTAGGAGATATGTGTAAACTCCATGTTTGAGCAAGCTTATATTGTTGTGCCTTTGTTGTTTGGATTATGCTTTGTTATAGGTTTTGGTATCTTACTTGATGTTTTAGAAAGCATGCCTATAGATTCCTTTTTGAAGCATAATGTAATGAAATGATGATGATTATGCTACGTTAGGTTGAGGATCGATCCTTAGATATGTTGTATATGTATTAGAAGCATGATTAAGTGGATTGCTTAGCTTAATTGTATGTTAAACTAATAAAAATGGGCATTTCAGGCCCAAGCGTATCGGTACGGGTAGGCCAAATTTGGCTTGGCGTATCGTTACGGGAGACCCGTACCGATACGGTCTTAGAGCAAAATGGTTGGGCGAATCGGTACGCGAGACTAAATCGATACCGTGTTGAGCTACTAGAATTTAGAATTTAAGTTACCTCAAAACTGTACTGATATATTGCTCGGTGTATGGATACAGTAACGAGTAAAGTAGTTATTTGAGAAGCTTTTGAAGTTCTGATTTCTTATGTTTTAGTCCTTGAATGTTGTGGATGTAATTAAAAGAGTTTATATTATCAAATTGAGCTGGATTTGACACAGTAGCATGAAACATGACTAATTAAAGGTTGGTAACCATGAATTGGCTGAAGTCACTGATATTCAATAAAATTACAATTGGTTCCCCAGAATATGTATGTTATCAATTTAATTTCAAATCATTGTTTGTTTTAATTGAAATTTCTTCCGCTGCAAGTTTGAATCACATAGGATGATAATGTGCCTCTAGAGAAGATAAAAGAAAGAAAATTAGGGTCATTTATTGAGGTAAACCTTCCCGGTTTACTCCAATATTCCTCGTGTGACTCGTTCGGTTGGTCTCGCATCTTGGCTGGGTCGAGGGAGTTACATTTGTTTGTATCAGAGCCATGTTTACGATAATTGAGAGGTAAGTTGTGATTGATGAGTGTTGTTGTTGATTGCTTAAACCAAGATTGTATTAATTTGGAATGTTGATATTGGTTGAAGGCTGATGATTGTTATGCACGATGATTGTTATATATGTGTTGATTGTGATATGCTACGTGGGGTAAGTTTTTCAAAAGATTGGGATGTTGGTAATTTGTTTTGAAGTTGTTGTGAATTGAATTCTGTTGTTTGCTATGCACGGTATTTGCAATATGTGCGTTGATTGCTTTATGCCATGTTGGGGGAAATTGGGATGCCCATTGCCTTATTACTATAGTTTGAAAAGTTCTGAAATGTTTTGATTTGAAAAGGAAGTCTTGGATCCTTTCTTGAAGCTGACCTGATTATTTTGTTTGGTTTATTATCATGCCTTAGACATAATAGCACGATGGGATCGAGGAAAGAGTTGCGATCTAGTACGATTCTTGCTGTCATAGGGCAGGGAAATCAAGAGAATGAAATACCTCCTGGAGGGATTCTACCACCTCCGCCTAATCCAGCTGGACCAGTGTTGGGTGATTTGACGCCTTTGGTTCAGGTGATGATTGGAGCTTTCTAGAATGATGTTGCTAGAGTGCATGTGTATGCACCAGCTGTTGGGAAAATAGGGTTGTCGTTAGAGCGTCTATGTAGTTTGGGCGGTGTTGAGTATCGTGTTTTGTCGCCCGAGGCATCCGAGGCTTGGATGGCCAGTACGATTCAATTTTGGAACAGAAAGGGTGTAATGATGCACGTAAGTTGTGATGTGTTGTTTCTCTGTTGCAAGATGATGCTTACAATTGGTGGACGACTGTAGCTGCAGCTACGGAGCCTAATGATGTGGATTAGGAGTTTTTCCATGTTGCCTTTAAGAAAAAGTATCTAGGGGGTTAGATACTTGGATGATAAGAAACGTGAGTTCATGTCTCTAGTTCAGGGTAGCATGGCAATGGCTGAGTATGATGTTCAATTTGTTCGTTTGAGCCAGTGTGCTCCTGAGTTGGTGCCGAGTGATAGTCATCGTTGCGACCGATTTCGTTATGGCATGGTGTAAGAGGTGAAGACCTATATGTTGGCCTCTGATTATACGGATTTCAATGTGTTGGTGACACGAGCTAAGGATATTGAACAAATCTGGGCTTGTCTTCTCGTATGGGTGGTTCTACTTCAGGTAAGAGAGCTACAACTTTCGGCTCTGGTGGTGGATTGTTTAAGAGACATCGTGATCATAGGTATCGTCCTGAGCAGAGACAATGTGTTGTTGGGCATGGTGTACCAGATTAGGGTAACTGGGTGATGTCCTAGCAGAATGCTAGTTGGTTTTATGGATGGTGTGATCATTTGAGGCGAGATTCTCCAAGTTTGGCTCGAGAAGGACAAGCTCATGCTGCAATTGCGGCTAACTCTTGTTGGAGTTATGGATTGAGTGATCACATTAGACGTGATTGTCCGTTGTTGGCTTGTGGTGGCCAGTCTAGGGCACCTATTGTTGCACCACAGAGAGGTCATGGGCGCAGTCGTGGTAACTTCCAGCGTAGGGAGGATGGTTAGAGAGTTGTGGCTTATGTAGTGGCAGTTCAACTTGAGGGTGGTGGTCCTGCGAGGGTGTACGAACATCGCAAGGAAGCATTGACACAGATGTGATTGCATGTACTTTTACTTTTCAATCCCTTCTGTTGTTTTCTTTGGTTGATTCGGGTTATACGTATTCATACATGTTGAGTGAGCATGCACATTTGCTTGATATGTCGATTGAGGTATTAGATGTGGGTATACAATTAACTAATTCTTTTAGTGAAACAATTGTTACAAGAAGATTTTCTAGAAGATATCCTTTAATTGTTCAAGGTCATGTGTTTGTTGATGTGACCACAACCATCAAGAATTCCAATGAATTTCCTAGAGGTCCTATGACTCGTGCAAGAGCTAAAATGATTCAAGATGCTGTGGAAAGTTTGCTTTGCCAATGCTGGAAAATGAATGAAGAAATGACAGCAACAATTAGATCTTGCAACATTTTGAGTTTGTTGGAAAGTTGAAATAAGTTGCATAATAATTTGCATGAGTAGTTGCATAAGAATTTGCATGAGTAGTTGCATAATAGTTCATTCATTCCATGAGAATAAATATGCTTGTTTATGCATTTATGCAAGCTCTTCATTTATGAAAATACTTCACTTATGTATGTGTTTCATTTAAGCATGTAGGTTCATTAATTAAACTAGTTCATTCATTGAACATTGAGGGGGAGCTCCATGCACACAAGAAAGAACACTTGAAGAAGGAAGGCTTCACATCCTCCCTTGGGTTCAAGTGTTGGTAAAAATTCTAGTTGTTTGTGTTTTCATTTGTTCATTTTTAGTTTAAATTCAACTAGTTGATCATATATGTTGGACTAACATTTTGATGATGCTTTGAGTAAGGGGGAGCCTTTTTAAAACCAAAATTCTTATTTTCATCAAAGTTTTTAGTTTTACCTCTATTGTTATTTTGAACTTAATGTTTAAATTCTTTTTGATATAACAAAAAGGGGGAAAAATGGTTTGAAAAATTGAATTTTCAAATGAATAAGGGGGATCTTTGTAACCCCCTTAGCCCGGCCTAGACGGTTGACCTGAACTACGAAGATTACACGGGGAAAACCAAAGTCAACCTTGATTAACAACCCATTTTTTCTTTTTAATCTTGTCTAAATGCATATTAACCCTAGGTGTACTCTTGAGATAAGCATACTTAAAATCACAGCAATCGGAAAACAATAAGGGACTCAATTGCACTACATACGAATTTAGGAACCAAATTGTAATTTCTGGAAATTAAGAGGACCTTGCCAACTTTTAAATTACCATTATGAAATTAGTCATGTTTCATGCTTCTCTGCCAAATTTCATCTCAAACGGACATCTCAAACTCAACCAATTGCATATACAAAGATTGGGACTAAAACGTGAGGTTTTCAAAACATATAACTATAAGATTCAGTGCCCAACGGTCGAGTGTTGCGAAACGGGGAAGTACCGTTCCGAAACGCGGGACCGTTCCGAAACCTGTTGCGGAATAAGGCTTGACAGTAGCAAATCCGTTTCGGAACGGCTCTACCCGTTTCGAAACGCCATGGCCATTTCAGGCCACCTGTTCCGAAACAGTAGCACCCGTTCCGATACGGGCTGCCCAGAAATGCAGAATTTTTCTGGTTTAACAACCTTTCGACCCAACAAACACATTCATATGACCTCCTTAACATACCAACAAGTCATCAAACATTAAGGGAACATATTAGCATCATCAAAACCCAATCATGGCATCAATTAAGGAAAATCCCAAATCTATAGGCATGCATCCTATAATGAAAATCATGCAATCATCAAATCACCAAAACCAAATACCAAATGGCCCTTTACATGTTCTAAACACCATAGGCATCAAACCAAACTTAGGGAGTCCAAAACATCTCCCAAAAATCACAACCTAGGTTCCCATTGCCAAATACCAAAAGCTAATAGTGTTGTGAAAATAGTCACCATACATGAGCTTAAACTTTCACTTGGATCCTTAACCTCCTTGCTTCCCTTTAAGCACTTCAATGCTCTGCATTATTGGTTCAAGAAAGAGAGAGCGTAAGCACATATGCTTAGTGAGGAATGCTCTAATAAAACAACACAATAATGCACTTTATAAAAACACCTTTCCAAGGCCTTTAATTTCAAAACAACATTTATCATGCATCTATGCATACAAACCAAACATCTCATGCTTCAATCCAACAACATGTCATATTGGCTTTCAAGTGATAATCCATAACCATTTTACAACTCAAAACACAATCGGATACGCGGATTACAAGCGTTGTCCCATACGCTTCATACACACTACCAATATCAAGGTGGAGTTTACCGATACAATCACAACCCCTCAACACCCGTGATGGAGTCTACGGTACAATCACAACCCCTCCACATCACTCATTGGTAGTTGTATAACATCACTAACGAGGACACGGGACACACAACACAAGATCCACACATGGACTTTTAACCACCATTGTGATCTTAACCATCTCGTTAGTGTACTTTGATGGAGTTTACGGTACAATCACAACCCCTCAACATCCAAGGCGACTTTATTCACGGTGCACCCAATCCTATAGCCGGCTAACTATATCCGATTCAAGTACTTTTAAACCAACACATCACTTGCCAATATACATCATTTAACATCATCAATCCACTGTTTTAAAGCATTTAACAAAGCCATTAAATCAACATGCATCACTATGCATCAAAATCACATTTATCAATGACAAACCAAGGATCTCTTACCTTGAGCATCCTTCAACACATGGCTTACAAAACCAGCATTACACATGCTAAAATATGCTTTCAAAACAGAATTTAAAACATGCAAAATAAACACATTGCATTCAACCATCTCATGGTTCTTCAACAAGAGAGTTTCTCCGAAAACTTACTCTTGAGCTTAGCTAAGTTGTTTAGACTTAAACTAAGCTCCCATAACCTTCAAACATTGGTTTCAAAGCTGAAAACTAAACTTCACTCACCGATTCCGTTTCGCAAGCTTGCCGAAACACCGATCAAGCCTCCGTATCAACACCACAAGGATCCGAAGATGTCTCCTCTGTTTTAAACACATCAAAGCAGAGGATTAATGCATCATCATGCATTAAAATCTTCAGCCACAACACCTAAACTCGTTGATCTCACCAAAACTCACACTTCGGCTACCAAACACAACCGAAATCACATCCAAACATCTCTACAACATTACCCAGCCAAGATCCATCAATTCCAATCATTCTTAGACCTCAATTAACATCCAAAAAGAACCTAATCACGTCCTTATACCTCCAGCTATAGCAGAACATCAAAATCATCCCAAAAACCACCATTAACTCAAGCAAAAACTTAGGAAAATCAACCTATTCGGGATTGCATTGATTAAACCTCAATTACACATCATTTATACATCCAAAATACATCAAAAAGACATCTCAAAACAGAGCCCAATCATTTATTACGAATTTCTTCAAAATTAAATCCAAATCTTGCATTTTAAGCCAAGATCAAGAACACAACATAAAAACCTTTAATAAAACTCCATTTAAGGATTGAGAACTTGGGAATTTCAGTAAAGAACTGAGTATTTAGAGGAAAAGGACGTTCATACCTCTAAATGTGAGTTTCTCCTTGTTTAGAGCCAAAATTCTTGAAAATTCAATAGGCAAATGATGAGGATTTGGTGTAGAAATGATTAGAAATCATTTAGAGATTGGAATCTCAACTTTAGATGTGAAAATCAGAGGAAAAGTGGCTGGGGAAATGTGTTTGGTTGAGGGAAAATTGAGAGAAAAAGAAATGGGAAAATTTTGACAAAAGTTAGTTATAAAACCAAAATATCTATTTTTCTCCTTTCCTTTTATTAAATAACATTAAAAAAATCTTTAATATTTAAGAAAAATCTGGAGAAACCCTCCCTTGGGTAAATTAGCTCCTTAAAGATTCAAAGTTTCAATCCTTTAAAAACAGTCACCAACTTTTCAAAAATTACATTTTAGTCACTAACTTGAAATGTCATATTTCCAAACCCCATTTTGTAAAATTGATTTCACCAGTCTCTTATATATAATAAAAGAGGATTTTTAGATATTTTTTCATATTTTTAATGCATCCCGAACTAGGCTTTCCCTAAAATCACTTTTTATATTCGAACCGTAATTTAAACCGGTCCGGTTCATACCCTAAACTTCCAACCCCAAAATTAGGGTGTTACAATCTTTATTTGATTTCATATCTTTAATCTCTTATTCACAGTTTTAAAGTCAAAGGGGGAGAATCCCAAAACAATTTTTCAAGTTAGTTTTATTATTTCAAAAAGGGGGAGATTGTAGAACTAATGTTTTGATATAATAATTGAAAAATGTTTTGGACTAATTTGAAAAGAATTTAAAACTTTTTTTAAGTCCAAACAACTTGAAATTATGTTTGAGGTATTTTAAGAGGTTTTTGGCAAAGAATTTTCATGTTTATAATAGCCAAACTTAAGATTTCAGAGTACCCGTATCGATACGGTAAACCCTCGTACCGATACCTCTTTGCCCCAGTTTGGCCACTGTCAAAACCCGTATCGATACAGGCCCTTTTCGTATCGATACGCATCGGGATCATTTCGATACGCCTAGTCAGCGTACCGATCCCCTTTCAACCACCCCAACGACTATTTTCCCAATGGCCATTCAAATATGAACCTGTACCGATACGCCCTCAAGCGTATCGATACGCCTATGCTGGAAGGTGCCCAACGGCTAGTTCCTATGAAGGCCGTATCGATACCGTTCCACGCGTATCGATACGAATAGCTGCAGAACATCATTTATGAAGGGAAATAAAGTCCTCAACGGCTCCAATTCATCCCCAACGGCTAGTAACGGCTACAAACTCATTTGGGAGTATAAAATGGACCTCCAAGATCAAGAGAAGACTAATGCTCATATTGTCAAACATCAAATGATCAATAAATTGTCTTAGCACTTAAATTTTCATTTCTTGTATAGACAAACACTAGTGAGCCAAAATTGTCAAATTTGCTCAAGTGTTTTAGGTTTTGGGTGAGTGCTTAATTGTGCAAACAAACACCTACTAGAGGGTTTTAAGTTTGCTTATTGTTTTTGTTTGTAAATAGGGTTTTGATCAAGGCTTTGGGTAGAAGCTTGATCGGTTGTAAGGGTTTCCTCCTAATCCTAGAAAAGGGGACGAATCAATAGTGGATTGATTGTGAAATCCTTAGTGGGGAGCTAAGGTAGTGGATGTAGACCTTGGTTAGAAGGTTGAACCACTATAAATCATTGTGTCGATCTTTATTTTAGCTTCCACAACCCTTCCACCCAAAAATCCATCTCTCCACCACTTGGTGAGCAACATTGGTTGATCGAATCGAGCCCCACACAACTCAACATATGTTTTTGTTGGAAATGCACTTGAGTTGAATGTGGTTTTGATTACCGTTTTAGAACATGTTTTAAGCATTGTTGATGTCGGTTTTTAATGCCATTTTGTTAAGGATGCACTTGGTAGGTGATCCTTGGATTTATGAGATATATGCATTTGAGTTTAAGCATGTTTATGCTTGTGAAAATGTCATTGTGGTTTATGCTTGTAAAACAGTGAAATAATGATGTTGAATGATTATATTGGCAAGTGATGGAAATGGTTTTTGGTTACTTAAATCGGATATAGTTAGCTTGCTATAGGATTGGGTGCACTGTGAATAAAGTCGCCTTGGATGTTGAGGAGTTGTGATTGTGCCGTAATCTCCATCCAAGTACCCTAACGATTGAGGCTAAGATCACAACGGAGGATGGTTTATTCCCGTGTGTGAGCCTTGTAGTATGTGTCTCGTACTCTCGTTAGTGGAATTATACAACTATCGATGAGTGATGTCGAGGGGTTGTGATTGTGCCATTAATCTCCATCACGAGTGTTAAGGGGTTGTGATTGTGCCATGTATCTCCACCTTGTGTAGTCCGGTAGTATGTATGAGGCATGTGGGACAACGCTTGTAATCCGCGTATTCGATTGTGTCATTTGTGTTGGTTTTGATATGGTTTGAGATTAATCACTTGCGATCCAATATAATGTTGATAATTAAATATTAAGCATGAGATGCTTGTGAATTATGCTGGAATGCATGTGATGCTTGGTTTAAGCATGAGCAAATGATTTTGTTTTTGTTTATAATGATGCAATAAGCATGTGGTTTTAAAAGTGCATTGATGCCTTGAAGGGCATGTTTTAAAGGAAGGCATGTGTTTACAAATGATGATATGTTGGTTTTATAAATGCATTGATGAATGTTTGGTTTTAGCGGTCCTCACTAAGCTTTATGCTTACGCTCATTTGTTTCATCAATGTAAAGAATTGAGCATTCAAGGCAGTCCAAGAGCAAGTGGGATCCAAGCATTTTGATCTAAGCAATGTATGTGGTTACCTTAGTGTAATAAGAGGCAATGGGTGGGATTTCTACACTTGGTTTTGTTGGTGATGTTTAACACCTTAATCATGTTTTGGTTTCTGATTTTGGATTGTAAATGGCCTCTAATTGGTTTACGGTATTGCTTTTAGCGTTTTGTCCATGCTATGGCTAGTTTCCTTAGGCTTGCTAGAGTAGCTTATGATTCACTATGGTTTGATGTGCTTGATGAGTATGTTATACTGTTTGATGATGCTTACATGTTTAGTAGAATGTTTATAGCTTGTATGCATGATATCAGTCTGTTTAGATGTGATTAAATGAGTTAAAATGACTTTTGAAAATGCATCTCCGGTATGCGTATCGATACACGAGGACGTGTATCGATATGCTAAGGCCAAACCCAAGCTTTTCAGCATAGGTGTACCGATACGATTTGCCCGTGTATCGATACGCCTAGGCATATGTTTGAAGGTTGTTTCGATACGAGCTTGGGCGTATCGATACCCTTTTCCCAAGGGTTGCTACTGTCGATTTGCATATCGATACGGGGAGAAGTGTATCGATACGGGTTAGTTATTTTCAGTTAATGGAATCTTTTAAGTTCTGAATTTATACATTTTGGTCCTTGAATATTGTTTATTCAATTAGTTGAATTTGGATGATCTATTTGGGATGAAATTTGATATGCTGCCGTGTTACATGACTAATTATGGATTGGTAACTTTAAAAATGGAAAAGTCCTTGTATTTTCTATAAATTACATTTTGGTCCCAAAAAGTCAAAATATGCAAATTGAATCCCTAAATGAACTCTGATCGTTGTGTCGTTTTCTCCTAAGTGCTTTGCTGAACGCATAGGATAATAATGTGCATCTAGAGAAGATAAAAAGAAAAAAAAGGGTCGTTAATCTAGGTTGACTTTTACGAGTTTACTTTGGTTTTCCACGTATAATCTTCTTAGTTCGAGTCGAGCGTCTAGGTCGGGCTAAGAGGGTTACACAAGGAATGGCCTACCCAAAATAATTTGCACGTTAGTGTCAGCTACATAATCCAAAATGATAAAATTAGCTGGAAATATAAATTTGTCTACTTTTCCAACACATCCTCAATCTTACCCTTCGGATGTGCATAAGATCGATCTACCAACTGAAGTGTCACTGTGGTAGGTCTTGCTTCTATACCAAGCTTCCTGAAAACATATAGTGGCATCAAATTGATGTTGGCTCCTAAATCACACAATACCTTAACCATGAATTTTTTTCCAATTGTACAAGGGATAGTAAAACTGCATGGATCTTTCTGCTTTGGTGGCAATCGGTTTAGGATCATGGCACTGCATACTTCAGTAAGAGCAACAGTTTCAAACTCTTCCAACTTCCTCTTTTTGGACAAGATGTCTTTCATGAACTTTACATAGTTGGGCATTTGATCAAGGGCCTCTACCAATGGAATGTTAATTTGCAATTGTTTAAGCACTTCTGTAACGCCCCATTATTGGACCTAAATGTTTTAGGCATATGTTTAGGTTAGTCGAATCTAGATTAGAGATCTGGGTCGGTTAAGGGAAATCTTAGTTCGTGATGTGATAAAATCATGTGAAAATTTTATAAAATCCTAATTAAATATGCAGTGAAGGAAAGTGAAACCAATTTTGAAAATAGTTTTTTGAAAGTCGATATTTCGGCTTGGTGACTAAAATGTAAAATTTGAAAGTTTTGTTATAATGGCTAAATTGAAGAGAGTCAAAACTTAGAATCCTTAGGGAGCTATTACACCATGTTGGTAATAGATATCTCTCTTGATATGGTACTTTAAATGGTTTAATTAAGAGTTCTAATAAAAGAGTTTTAATAAAAAGAGATATCATTGGTTTAAACATTTTCTCACGTAACAACTTTTCTTCAAACTTTCCTCTCAACTTTTCCCAGCAGCCAAACTCCCTTTTCTTCACTAAAATCTTCAGAGAATTTTCTTATTACATTTACTTTTTATTACTAATTGATGCTCGTGGATTTTTACAAAATTGAGCAAGAGTTTTCTTGAAGGATTTCACCAAATTCATTGCAAATCAAGGGGAAAATGCTAGTTAAAGATTTAAAAGATGGATTTTCAAGATTTTCGTTTGGACATTGTTTTGATTGATTTTTGAATGATTTTAATTATATTTTGGATGTTAAATGATGAGGAAATAGTGGTTTTGTTATAATAATCCTGAAATAAGATGGATCTCTAATTGTTAGATTGTTAGATTTTAGGTTTTTGGGTTGTTGATGTGAAATCTGAGTTGCTGGAGGTATAAGAATGATTTTAGGATTTTTTGTATGTTCATTTATGGTTAAATGTGATGGAATTGTTAGATGATGGTTGGGCTAAGTTTAGAGAGCAATCGGAGGTGATTTCGGTTGTTTCATATGGGTATTTAGTGCTTTAGGATAGAGCGACGAGATTGTTTAAGTTTCTGGTGGTTTTGATGCATTATGATGCATTGATCCTCTGTTCTTGTGTAGTATAAATAGAAGAGAATAATTTGGAAGCTATCGGTGAAGATCCAGGGGCTTCAGACGCTTGATTTTCGCGTCGGCGATTGAGCTTTCGCGAGTCGATGAGTGGAAATGGGATTTCCAACTTTGAAACACCGTTAAAGTGGTTTTTGGAACTTAGTGTAATCTTGAAACGCTTTAATAAGTTTGGAAATAAGTAAAGTGATTTTCTTCCTCAGATTGTGCTATTAGGAGCTTGTTGATGCACTTGTTTTTATATGTGGTTACCTACTGTTTTAAACATGTTTTCAAGTAAGGGATTGACTTTTTATAATGCCATATTGATGAAGGATGCACATGTTAAGTGATCCTTGTATGCCTATGCTTATACATGTTTAATGAAGCATGGTTTAATGCTTGGATTATGGCTTTTTGATAATGCTTGAAAACGGTGAGGTTTGTGCTAAATGAGAATTATATTGGAAAGTGATGTTGTGAAAAGTTATTTAAATATGAAATCGGATATAGTTAGTCGGCTATAGGATTGAGTGCACTATAAACAAGTCGTCTTGGATGTTGAGGAGTTGTGAATGTATCGAAAACTCCATCCGAGTACCCTAACGATTGAGGAAATTGAGTTGTGTCCCGTCTCTCGTTAGTGGGGTTATACATCTACTGATGAGTGGTGTTGAGGGGTTGAAAGGTACCGAATACTCCACCACGGGTGTCACAACGGTGGAGGGTAGCTCTCGTGCGTGAACCTTGAGATGCATGTGAGAATGTATGAAGTGTTAGGACAAAACTTGTGAATACGTGTATCCAATACGTTTTGAGAAATGAGAATGTTGATGATCACTTTTTAGCCAATATGATTGTCAAATTGCTATGAAATGTATATGATGCATATCATGAAAAATGCATGTTTTACTCTTTAAGCTTTGCATATGGTAGCTATGCATGGAAAGGCTTGAAATGGGTTTTAGCAAATGGTTTTGCTGTTGAAGTATGAGACGCTTGCTGGAAGATGTAAAATATGCTGATTTTTGTTAATGAAGTGCATGGATTTCAAAAAGGCATGATGGTTTCCAAATGGTGTAAAATGATTTTTAAGCATTGATGGTGTTTTTAGTTTGAGCTTTCCTCACTAAGCTTGTATGCTTATGCTCTCTTTTGTCCATCAATGCGGATAACTAAGTGTTTGGAGGAAGCAACTTGAAAGGGGATCTAAGGAGACTTCACGTTTTGAATGTATGTTTCATTTTAAAGACTAGAGTAATAAGGGCAATGGGGGTACCATAGTCTATGTGGGAGAGGTGTTTGAACTCCCTTTATGTGCATGTTTGGTTATTGGTTTTGAACTTATAAATGACCTTTATATGATAGTTTAAACCTTGTTTTGAGATTTGACTTTTTGATGCCTTGATTTTATAGGAAGCATGCCTTTAGATTACCTTGATGAAAATTGCCATGTTTAACTCTGCTATGTATGCATAAGGAATGCTTATAGATTCATTGTTGTGTTTGAAAGTATGTTGAACTGCTTTTGGTTCAGTTCAAATAGATAAAACCAACGTTTTGTGTAGTTACAGACAGAAGGGTATCGATACCCTTCTTAGAGTATCAATATGGTCTTGCAAATTAGGAAGGGGTACCGATACGCGGGGGCGTATCAATACAAATTTTGGCTACTAGTTTTGGGCGTACCGATACGGGTTCGAAAGGTATCGGTACGGCCTTTGTGTTTTTGAATTTGAGTGTTGCATCCATCGAGGGCGTATCGATACCCTCCTCAAGGATTTCAAAAAGGTCGTACCGATACTTGTTGCAAGATGTTAAATATGCTGATTTTTGTTAATGAAGTGCATGGATTTCAAAAAGGCATGATGGTTTCCAAATGGTGTAAAATGATTTTTAAGCATTGATGGTGTTTTTAGTTTGAGCGCTCCTCACTAAGCTTGTATGCTTACTCTCTCTTTTGTCCATCAATGCGGATAACTAAGTGTTTGGAGGAAGCAACTTGCAAGGATATCTAAGGAGACTTCTGTTTTTGAATGTATGTTTTATTTTAAAGACTAGAGTAATAAGGGCAATGGGGGTACCATAGTCTATGCGGGAGAGGTGTTCGAACTCCCTTTATGTGCATATTTGGTTATTGGTTTTGAACTTATAAATTGCCTTTATATGATAGTTTAAGCCTTGTTTTGAGATTTGACTTTTAGATGCCTTGATTTCATAGGAAGCTTGCCTTTAGATTACCTTGATGAAAATGGCCATGTTTAAAACTGCTATGTATGAATAGGGAATGTTTATAGATTCATTGTTGTGTTTGAAAGTATGTTGAATTGCTTTTCGGTGAGTTCAAATAGGTAAAACCATCGTTTTGTGTACTTGCAGAGAGAAGGGTATCGATACCCTTCTTAGAGTATCGATATGGTCTTGCAAATTGGGAAGGGTGTACCAAAACGCGGGGGGGGGGGGGGGGGGGCGTATCGATACAAATTTTGACTACTGGTTTTGGGTGTACCGATACGGGTTCGAAAGGTATCGGTACGACCTTTGTGTTTTTGAATTTGAGTGTTGCATCCGTCGAGGGAGTATTGATACCCTCCTCAAGGATTTCAAAAAGGTTGTACCGATACTTGTTGCAAGATGTAAAATATGCTGATTTTTGTTAATGAAGTGCATGGATTTCAAAAAGGCATGATGGTTTCCAAATGGTGTAAAATGATTTTTAAGCATTTATGGTGTTTTTAGTTTGAGTTCTCCTCACTAAGCTTGTATGTTTATGCTCTCTTTTGTCCATCAATGCGGATAACTAAGTGTTTGGAGGAAGCAACTTGCAAGGGGATCTAAGGAGACTTCACTTTTTGAATGTATGTTTCATTTTAAATACTAGAGTAATAAGGGCAATGGGGGTACCATAGTCTATGTGGGAGAGGTGTTTGAACTCCCTTTATGTGCATGTTTGGTTATTTGTTTTGAACTTATAAATGGCCTTTCTATGATAGTTTAAACCTTGTTTTGAGATTTGACTTTTAGATGCCTTGATTTCATAGGAAGCATGCCTTTAGATTACCTTGATGAAAATTGCCATGTTTAAAACTGCTATGTATGCATAGGGAATGGTTATAGATTCATTGTTGTGTTTGAAAGTATGTTGAATTGCTTTCTGGTGAGTTCGAATAGGTAAAACCATCGTTTTGTGTAGTTGTAGACTATTTATCATTGATTTTATTATTATTTCTCATTAACTATTTCGTCTTTCATTGAATAGGCAATTGTAACCCCCTTAGCTCGGTATAGGCATTTGACCCGAACTAAGAGAATTTCATGGGGAAATCGAAGTCAACTTGCTAAAGTCAACATCGATTAGCAACCCTTTTTTCTTTTTATCTTGTCTAGATGCAATTAAGGTTCCTATGTGTTTTACGAAGCAGCAGATCAAACACAACACAAACGCTCATCAATTTTATCTTATTACGGTTTTTAGGGGCCATTCTACAAACTTTACAAATTCCAAGGGTTTTCCTCAATCTTGTATTACCAACCTTTAATTAGGTTCATTATACGCTTGCAGGTGAAATATCAACATCATAGGATCACTCAATCATCCATAATTGCACATTAAATAAATAGGGACTAAAATTTAAAGATTTTAAACATTCAAAGATACCATTTAACCAATTTAACTATCTCGGTATCGATACTCTTAGAGAGGGTATCGATACTCCCTAGGCGACCAGCCCTAAAGTCAAGTTTAGCAAGCTTGTAACCCCCTTAGCTCGGCCTAGACGCTAGACCCATTGCTACGAAGATCACACGGGGAAAACCAAAGTCAACCCAAAAGTCAACCTTGATTAACGACCTTTTTTTTCTTTTTAAACTTCTCTAGATGCGCATTAAACCTATGTGAAAGCCCAAGAACCTTGGAAGAGAGAAGCACAACAATCAGAAACGTTTAAGGACTCAATTGCAAGAAATACACTTTTAGGGACCAAAATGTAAATTTTGGAAAATAAAAGGACTTTCAAGATTTTAGTTTTACCAAACCTCAATTAAACATATTACAAGCCTCTCTGCCAAATTTCAGCTTAAAAAGACATATCAAGCTCAAGCAATTGCAATTACAACTTTCAGGACTAAAATGTAAAGCATGCAGAATCTGTGTCCAACGGTCACCCGTTTCGAAACACTGACACCCGTATAGAAACACATGTGTCGTACGCCCGTATCGAAACGGTGTTGACCGTTTCGATACGCGGGTATGTTCTGAAACTAGTTCCGAAACAAGCACTTCCAGTAGCAAAAGTATTTCGAAACACTTCTAGCCGTTCCGAAACGCCCAAGCCATTTCAAGCACTTGTTTCGAAATAGCCAAGGGTGTCTCGATACACCCTGCCTAGAAACAGCAGAAAATTCTGGTTTTTCACTTCAAAACACCATCAAACATAATTGAAACCATTCCATAACACATCATCAACATGATAAGCATTATAACTATCAAATTACATCAAAGACTAGATACATTACAAACATTAAGCACACCTACTCATTCATCACATCCAACACATGATCTTGCTTTTAATCAAAGAGCATAGCATATCAACTTATGAAGAAGAAGATTCAAATATGGCAAAGCGATCAACAACAAGGTTCAAACCATAAACCGAACATGGTCAACATACACAATCTCATTACACAACAACATAAAAGACTCTCCCCTCATTGCCTTTATTATCTATAGCTATAAACCTAGACATACTTCTCAAGTGGAGCTCTTCTTGAATCCCTTGCTTCTTGTTGTCCCAACTTCAAATATCTGCATTGATGGACAAAAAGGAGCGTAAACAGATAATGCTTAGTGAGGAATGCTCAAAACCAAAACACCATCAATGCAACGAAACATAAAACCTTCTTTAAATGTAGATACAATTCAATAAATCAAAGCATTGTTTGAAAACCTCCTTTGAAACAACATTGCTTTAAACCATGCATTGCTCAACATGAAAACCAACCTTTAACTTTGAAATGCTAAACAACTCACCCCAAACCACACTCTTGCAAATACTATCTTTTAAACCTTCCCATGCATGAACACTTTATGCAAAGTTTAACTTAATTTCCTTGGAAATCACTTCCACTTCACACCATACTTTTCTCATGCTTGATGATCATTTCAAAGCTAAATGCCTTTTGAAAACCAATTGTTCTCTCTATCTATCTCATGCATTCAACAAGTGCAAAACACATGAACTACAAAAGCAACATTTGCATTACGTGCCTTTTTAAAACAAGCCTTTATGAGATTCTATGTACATATGCACCATTCACAATAGAAGATATACTTTTGCTCATGCTTAACAAGTATCACATGCATTCTTGTATCATTTACATATATCCCATGCAACCTTCCATCATTTTCAAGCAATTCTCGCTTTATTACATTCAAAGACATTATATTGGCTTTCGAGTGATAGATCACAAACCATTTCAACACAAGACACAATCGGATAAGCGGATTACAAGCGTTGTCCCACATGCTTCATACACACTACCGGCTCTACAAGGTGGATTTTATCGGTACAATCACAACCCCTCAACACCCGTGATGGAGTTTAACGGTACAATCACAACCCCTCAACATCACTCATCGGTAGTTGTATAACCCACTAGCAAGAGCCGGGACACAGCACAAGGCTTACACATGGGAGCTACCTCAACCATTGTAATCACCTTAACCAAGCTCACACATGGGAGCTATCCTCTACCATTGTGACGCTTAACCAAGTCCACCCACGAGAGCCATCCTCCATCGTGGTGACACCAATTTCCTCAATCACTAGGGTTCTTGGATGGAGTTTACGGTACAATCACAACCCCTCAACATCCAAGGCGACTTTACTTACGGTGCACCCAATCCTATAGCCGGCTAACTATATTCGATTCAAGTACTCTAAAACCATTTCATCACTTGCCAAAATACATCAAATACCATCATCAATTCATTGTTTTAAGCATTAATCAAAGTCACTTATCATCATGCATCTCCATGCATCATAACCAAATTAATAACATGTCAAACCAAGGATATCTTACCTTGAGTATCCTTCAATACATGGCTTTCAAAACCAGCATTAATCGTGATAAAATATGCTTTCAAAACAGTAACTAAACATGCATTTCATAACCAATGCATCAAACCACAACATAGCACATCCGAAGGAGTTTTTCCGAAAACTTACTCTTGGGCTTAGCTAAGTTGTTTAGACTTAAACTAAGCTCCCTAAACCTCCAAATAATCGTTTCAAAGTTGGAAAACCATCTCCACTCACCGATACACAAAACTATGCTAGCCGACAAGCCTCCCAAGCATCCGAAACTTCCAACGCCACCTCTATTGCTTTCGGATCATTCTCCCATGTTTTAAACACATAACAACATAGGATTAATGCATCACCATGCATTAAAATCACCAGCAATACAACCCAACTCGCTGCTCTACTCAAGAACCCCATTTCGGCTACCAAAAACAACCGAAATCGCCTCCAAACTCTTCCAAAACAAAGCCCAGCCAAGATCTATCAATTCTTAACATTTCTAAACATAAATTAACATCAAAAAGAAACATAAACATGACCTTATACGTCCAGCAACAGCAGATCACCAAAACCACCCCAAAAACCACCATTCTAGCAAGCAAAACTTAGGAAAACAAATCTATTCGGGATTTGATTGATAAAACCTCATTTGTAACATCAATTAACATCCAAAATGCATTAGAAAACAACCTCAAAATAGAGCCTAACCAAGATCCACGAAAATCCTCAAGATCTCTTCCAAAATCTTGAGTTTTAAGCCAAAATCTTGTTTCCAACACTAAAACCATTCATAAAACTTTAATAAAGGATTAACAACTTGGGAATTTTAGTAAAGAATTGAGTATTTAGAGGAGAAGAACAAGATTACCTCTAAATGATGATTTCTCCTTGATTTGGGCAAGTTTCCTTGAAAATTCAATGTAGAAATCAAGTGGATTTGATGAGGAATTGATTAAGAATCAAAGAGGAATTGAAATCTCATCAAATGAAGTGTAAAATCAAAGTAAATTTTCTGGAGAAAGTGTGTTTGGTTGAAAGGAATTTGATAGAAAATGAAAAGAGGGAAAATTTGTGAAAAGTAGTTATGAATAGTCAAAGTTAGTTGCTCATTTAATTAAACCTCATTTCCTTTAATTAAAACATTAATAAAATTACCCAAATTAAGGAAAAATCTGGAGAAAAACATTTTAGGTAAATTAGCTCCTTAAAGATTCAAAGTTTCAATCCTTTACAAAACAGTCACTTTTGCAAAAACTGCGATTTGGTCACTACACCGAAATGTAATATTTCTAAACCTCATTTTGTAAAATTGATTTCACCATTCTCTTTTATATATTAAATGAGGATTTTTAGATATTTTTCTATATTATTAAAGCATCCCGAACTAGGTGTTCCCTAAAACTCCCTTTTATATTCGAACCGATTTCCAGACCGATCCGGTTCAGACCCTAAACTTATAAGCCCAATTTTGGGGTGTTACAACTCTCCCCCTCTTAGGAAATTTCGTCCTCGAAATTTCAACCTGCGAAAAGAGCACGATACCAATCTTCCAAAAGCAACACACAATGTAACACAGGAGACTTAACCACCACTGAAACATCCTCCACCCAAAACACCACAAAATCAACTCATCCTCAAATCAAACTTACACTATACCCAAACCCAACACCACTACTTACGGTTCAAGACTTCTAGATCACTCGGTTATTAGCCTCAGCTTAACTTTTCACACTTTCGAATTGTGCACAGCCCTCAACAACCCGAAGAACCTTCAAACGTTTACACCATACTCCGCCTTATCTCATAACTCCCTCAACAAAACTCGCACACACAGTGACACCAACCCATCCAGTTTCAACCACCATGTCACCCACAACCTTCACTGCTTCTAAAACCCCTTGCAAAACCGCTCAACTCCTTTCAAAGATTACTTCAACAAGCAAAGATTTCTTAAGCAACAACTGCTTACTCAAACTTCTCAAGGTATTGATAACATTCCTTCACATCCGCCACTATTACTACCATAACAACTCATCAAAACTACTCACACAACATCTGAAATCCACATCACAAGACTCCAACCTTAACTCCGCCAGCTGTTCCACTCACCCCCAACTGACTTAAGAAAGATTTACTTATACTCAACTAACAAACCACTTCTCTCAAGAACCCGGCCAACCAACAATGGCCCTTGAACTTACATTGTCTTCCACTTCAAGCTTTGACCATAACACTAACCTTACCTGGATACCACCCATTCCATACAAACATATTAAGATTACGAAACCTCTACTCATCCCAAGCCAAACCTTATCTACAGCTCTCAACACAACCTCCTCCTACCTCCTCTAAGGTTGCTACGAACCATCACCTACATAAACAACCCTCCTATTACAAGCATCAACGCCAAGACGCCTCAACACTCCGGAAACACATCCACTAGCCCACAACATCATTTAACACAAAGAAACTACCACACCGATTAACTATTCACAACCACCTCGACCGATTCTAACTTCAACTGGTAACCTCCTTACCACCACACCGCTAAACTCTTTAAGCACCAAAACACCTTCCTTTCTGCCAACATGCTAGATCGCACTCACTATTACTGACAACTTGTTCACTACCTTCTACTACTTCCAGCATTCACCCAGCACTAAAACAACACTTAAAACCCACCATCCAACCTAATCCTAGCACAACACTAACGGACCCAACTAGCTATTAGCAAGTGTGAACGTTCGTATGCATGGTCACTAACATGCCCTATCAATGCCTGTGTACATGTATGCAAAACCTCTAATGTCATGTCGCATGTATGCATGTACCAACATATATATATATATATATAATATATATAACAAATGGTTTTAACTGTGTATGTATGTCGGTTCACACTTACCAATAACATCCTTAAAATCCGCCTAAGAACAACCTCTTACCTCACTTCTAACTTATCCAACTCTACCATTCTAACAATCCGCTAACCACAAAATACTACTCTAATACCCTCTTCACACTAAAGTTGTTTTCAAAACAACATCGGCTACTACCCCAACTTGCTAGCTATAAGACCTTACCCACTACACAAGGGAATCCAAACCGGAACCAACAAAGATAACTAGAACAAAGATTACTTAGCAAAGTTAATTGTAATCACATCATTGCCCCGAAGCTCCAACAGACAAACTCTCTTCCTCGCAGAACCATTATTCTCTGGCCGCACCGCCGCAGAATCAACCAACACTTTAAAGTCATCACCGTCTCTCTACGGTAAAGAACCCTGACTACCCCGAGCTAACTCCAAACAATTCCGTCTCAAATGTCCAACAGACCCACAATTCCAACAAGATCCATCCTCCAAACACCTCACACCTTTTTGCCTTTCTTACCACTTCCGAACTATGTCTCGGCCGCGCTCACGACCTTTATGAGACCCTTTCGCACCCACTGAAGTTGATCTCACCACTTGAGGACAATTCCGCTTCACATGCTCCATAGAACCGTAGTTCCAACAAACCCCAACAAACTCCAACATGACACCTTCTACAACGGTTACGCATCGGCAACTGAACCACCACCCTTTGATCATGTAGCACTTGACCCACATCTGCACTACCACCTAAACTTCGATTCAAGCAAACCCTTCTGTAGCGTAGCCTCTTACGCTAACCACTCTCAAGGTCAGTACCCACAGCTCCTTTGCTTAAACTTTTCCTACCATCATAGTTTGAAGCCACACCCCCACGTTGCTTAACCCCTGAGAACTTCTCTCCAAGGTATCTTCCATTAAAGGCAGACGCAAAGAACTCCCAATCTATATCGTGGATATTCATTGCCATCGCCACAGATGTCCACCAAGCACAACCATCCTCCAACATTAACGAGACAACACTTCCCAACTTACAGGCGTTGTCACACCCTTCCTGATCCAAAATCGGAATTATACTGGCTAACCAAGCTTCGAACGCCTCAGGTGTCGAACCATGATACTCCACAGCTCCCAAATCATATAAACGTTGTTTTGACAAACTCGCATGTCCGACAGTCGGTACGCACACAGGCCTCACCTTTACCACGGCTTGGGACGTTCCTGACATCTCCTGAACCACAGATGATGAATCCTTCATCACAGAACCAACTTTCTCATTTTGCCTTACTTCCTCAACTCCAGGCACCGTAGACTGAAATGAAACACCTCCACCAAAAGGTGAATTCCACCCCTTTACAACTTGCTCTAAAGCAGCAACCATCGTACCCAACTGTCACTCTCTCATCGATCCCATTGTGCTATTATTAACAAAGCAATGATAACAAAACAAACAAAACGATCAGGCCAGCTTCAAGCAAGGATTCAAGACTCCAACTCCAACATAACACAATAGCTATAATAATAAGGTAATGGGTATCCGAAATTCTCCCCTTTTATATGACATAACAATCAATAAAAAATTTGATATCACAAACATCGAGCATATCAATCAGAAAACTCAATCATGCTCTCATCAAACCACATTCACCCTCAACAGCATAACATCAACATATAATACCCATCACATTTTCATTATTCAGAAAATCAACTCACAACACCAGCATATCACCAATACATGCTCACGCTAGCTCACAGAAGATTCATAACCAAAAAGCATGATAAAAACATTAATAATTCACTCAAAGACACATTTTCCAACCAACTTTCAACCACACATTATAATAAACATCCAACACTTATCATAACAACTTACCATAAACTTACCGTTGCCCCAAAAGTTCACAACTTAGCTCTGATACCAACAAATTTAACCCCCTTAGCCCGGCCTAGACGCTAGACCCATTGCTACGAAAATCACACGGGGAAACCCAAAGTCAATTCGAAAGTCAACCTTGATTAACAACCCTTTTTTTCTTTTTAAACTTCTCTAGATGCGCATTAAACCTATGTGAAAGCTTAAGAACCTTGGAAGAGAAAAGCACAACGATCGGAAATGTTTAAGGACTCAATTGCAAGAAATACACTTTTTTAACACCCCAATTTTGGGCTTGGAAGTTTAGGGTCTGAACTGGACCGGTCTAATTTTCTGTTCGAATATAAAAGGTGGTTTTAGGGAAAGCCTAGTTCGGGTTGCATTAAAAATATCTAAAAATCATCTTTTAATATATATAAGAGAGTGGTGAAATCAATTTTACAAAATAAGGTTTGGAAGTGCAACATTTCAAAATAGTGACTAAAATGTAATATTTGAAAAGTTCAGTGGTGACTGTTTTGTAACGATTGAAACTTTGAATCTTTAAGGAGCTAATTCACCCAAGAAAGGATTTCTCCAGATTTTTTCTTAGATTTTAATGATTTAATTAATGTTTAATTAAATAAAGGAAAAGTGGAAAAACCAATTTTTAGATTTCATAACTAACTTTTGTTAAAACTTTCTCATCTCATTTTCTCTCAAAATTCCCTCAGCCAAACACATTTCTACAGCAACATTTCTTTTGATTTTCACACCAAATGGTGAGGTTTCAATCACCAATTGATTCCTAATCCTTTCTACATCAAGTTCTATTGTTTTGCTTATTGGATTTTCAAGGAAATTGTCTCTAATCAAGGAGAAATCTACATTTAGAGGTAAGGATGTTCTTCTCCTCTAAATACTCAGTTCTTTACTGAAATTCCCAAGTTCTCAATCCTTAAATTAAGTTTTATAAAAGTTTTAATGTTGTGATCTTTATTTTTGGCTTAAAACTCAAGATTTGGAACAAATCTTGAAGAAATTCGTGGTGATTGTTTGGGCTCTATTTTGAGATGGCTTTTTAATGTATTTTGGATGTTTAATGATGTGTAATTGATGTTTAATCAATGCAATCCCGAATAGGTTGATTTTCCTAAGTTTTTGCTTGTGAAAATGGTGGTTTTTGGGGTGATCTTGGTGTTCTGTTATAGATGTAGGTATAAGGACGAGTTTAGGTTCTTTTTGGATGTTAATTGATGTTTAGAAATGTTTAGAAGTGATGGATCTTGGATGGGTAATGTTGAGGAAGAGTTTGGAGGTGATATCGGTTGTGTTTAGTAGACGAAATGTTAATTTTGGTGAGAGCAGCGAGTTTAGGTGTAATGGCTGAAGATTTTAATGCATGATGATGCATTAATCCTCTGCTTTGATGTGTTTAAAACAGGAGAGACATCTTAGGATCCTTGTGGTGTTGATCCGAAGGCTTGATCGGCGTTTCGGCAAGCTTGCGAAACAGAATTGGTGAGTGGAGTTGGATTTCCAACTTTGTATCGAATGTTTGAAGGTTTGGGAGCTTAGTTTAAGTCTAATCAACTTAATTAAGCTCAAGAGTAAGTTTTCGAGAAAACTCTCTCTCTTGGATGAACCATGAGATGGTTGGATGCAAAGTATTTTATTTGCATTTTAAATTATGGTTTGAAAGCCATGGGTTGAAGGATGCTCAAGGTAAGAGATACTTGGTTTGATATGGATAAATGTGGTTTTAATGCATAATGATGCATGATGGTTTAATGGCTTTGATTAATGCTTTAAAACAGTGGATTGTTGATGATAAATGATGTATATTGGCAAGTGATGTGTTGGTTTTAAAGTACTTGAATCGGATATAGTTAGCCGGCTATAAGATTGGGTGCACCATGAATAAAGTCTCCCTGGATGTTGAGGGGTTGTAATTGTACCGTAAACTCCATCCAAGTACACTAACGAGATGTCTAAGATCACAATGGTGGTTAAAAGTCCATGTGTGGATCTTGTGTTAAGTGTCCCGTATTCTCGTTAGTGATGTTATACAACTACCGATGAGTGATGTTGAGGGGTTGTGATTGTATCGGTAAACTTCACCTTGTGTGTTCGGTAGTGTGTATGAAGCGTATGGGACAACGCTTGTAATCCATGTATCCAATTGTGTTTTGTGTTGTAAATGGTTATGGTTTATCACTTGGAAGCCAATATGACATGTTGATGTTATTGAAGCATGAGATGCTTGTTATGTATGCATTGTTGCATGAGAAATGATGTTTATGTGTGAAAAGGCCTTATGAAAGGTGTTTTATTAAATGCATTATTGAGTTGTTTCTTTAGAGCATGCCTCACTAAGCATTTGTGCTTACGCTCTCTTTCTTGAACCAATAATGCAGATAATTGAGGTGTTTGAGGGCAGCAAGGAGGCTAAGAATCCAAGGGAAAGCTAAGCTCATGTATGGTGATGTTTTCACAACATTATTAGTTTTTGATATTTGGCAATGGGAACCTAGGATGTGAATTGGGAGATGTTTTGGACTCCCTAGTTGTGGCATGATGCCTTAAATGTTTTAGATTTGTAAATGGCCATTTTCGTGCTTGTTTTGATGCTTTGATGGTTGTTTGGTTTGGTTATTAGGATGCATGCCTATAGACTTGTGGATTTCCCTAATTGATGCCATGAATGTGTTTTAATGTTCCAAACATGTACCTTATATGCGTGATGACTTGTTGGCATGATTAGGAAGTCATTAGGATGTGTTTGAGTGGTTAAATGCATGTTAAACCACCAAATTCTGCACTTTCTGGGCAATGTGAGTTTTGGTGAGAGCAGCGAGTTTAGGTGTAATGGCTGAAGATTTAAATGCATAATGATGCATTAATCCTCTTCTTTGATGTGTTTAAAACAAAGGAGAAAACTTCGGATCCTTGTGGTGTTGATCCGGAGGCTTAATCGGCATTTTGGCAAGTTTGCGAAACGGAATTGGTGAGTGAAGTTTGGTTTTCAGCTTTGAAACCAATGTTTGAAGGTTATGGGAGCTTAGTTTAAGTCTAAACAACTTAGCTAAGCTCAAGAGTAAGTTTTCGGACAAACTCTCTTTTTGATGAACCATGAGATGGTTGGATGCAATGTGTTTATTTTGCATGTTTAAATTCTGTTTTGAAAGCATATTTTAGCATGTTTAATGCTGGTTTTGTAAGCCATGTGTTGAAGGATGCTCAAGGTAAGAGATCCTTGATTTGAACATTGAAAATGTGGTTTGATGCATAGTGATGCATGATTATTTAATGGCTTTGTTTAATGCTTAAAAACAGTGGATTGATGATGGTAAATGATGTATATTGGCAAGTGATGTGTTGGTTTAAAAGTACTTGAATCGGATATAGTCAGCCGGCTTTAGGATTGGGTGCACCGTGAATAAAGTCGCCTTAGATGTTGAGGGGTTGTAATGGTACCGTAAACTCCATCCAAGTACACTAACGAGATGTCTAAGATCGTAATGGTGGTTAAAATGCCATGTGTAGATCTTGTGTTGTGTGTCTCGTGTTCTCGTTAGTGATGTTATACAACTACCAATGAGTGATGTGGAGGGGTTGTGATTGTACCATTAAACTCCATCACGGGTGTTGAGGGGTTGAGATTGTACCGGTAAACTCCACCTTGTGTGTTTGGTAGTGTGTATGAAGCGTATGGGACAACGCTTGTAATCCGCGTATCCGATTGTGTTTTGAGTTGAAAAATGGTTATGGATTATCACTTGAAAGCCAATATGACATGTTGATGTAATGAAGCATGAGATGTTTGGTTTGTATGCATTGATGCATGAGAAATGATGTTTTTGAATTTAAAGGCCTTTGAAAGGTGTTTTTACAAAGTGCATTATTGTGTTGTTTCATTAGAGCATTTCTCACTAAGCATGTGTGCTTACGCTCTCTTTCTTCAACCAATAATGCAGAGAATTGAAGTGCTTTAAGGGCAGCAAGGAGGTCAAGGATCCAAGTGAAAGTCTAAGCTCATGTATGGTGACTATTTTCACAACACTATTAGCTTTTGGTATTTGGCAATGGGAACCTAGATTGTGTTTTTGGGAGATATTTTTGGACTCCCTAAGTTTGGTTTGATGCATATGATATTTGAAGTATGTAAATGGCCATTTGGTATTTGTTTTGAAGATTTGATGATAGCTTGATTTCCAATTATAGGATGCATGCCTATAGACTTGTGGTTTTTCCTAATTGATGTCATGATTGAGTTTTGATGATGCAAATATGTTCCTTTAATGTTTGATGACTTGTTGGCATGATAAGGAGGTCATATGAATGTGCTTGATGGGTCGAAAACGTGTTAAACCAGAAAAATTCTGCATTTCTGGGTAGCCCGTATCGGAACGGGTGCTACTGTTTCGGAACAGGGGGCCTGAAATGGCCTTGGCGTTTCGAAACGGGTAGAACCGTTCCGAAACGTTTTTGCTACTGTTAAGCCCTGTTTCGCAACAGGTTTCAAAACGGTCCCGCATTTCGGAATGGTCAGACCCCGTTTCGGAACACTTGACCGTTGGGCACTGAATCTGATGGTTATATGTTTTGAAATCTTCATGTTTTAGTCCTGAACCTTGTTATTGCGATTGTTTGAGTTTGGGATGTCCGTTTGAGATGAAATTTGGCAGAGAAGCATGAAACATGACTAATTTCATAATGGTAACTTAAAATTGGTAAATTCCTCTTAATTTCCAGAATTTACAAATTGGTCCCTAAATTCGTATGTTGTGCAATTGAGTCCCTTATTGTTTTCTGATTGCTGTGATTTTTGAATATGCTTATCTCAAGAGTACGCCTAGGGATAATATGCATTTAGACAATGCTAAAAAGAGAAAAAAAAAGGATCGTTAATCAAGGTTGACTTTTGGGTTGATTTTGGTTTTCCCCGTGTAATCTTCGTAGTTCAGGTCAACCGTCTAGGTCGGGCTTGCAGAGCTGTACATTGCTGAGATTGTGTGGCTGCATGGTGTGCCAGAGTCGATCGTGTCGGATAGAGATCCGAGGTTTACATCGCGTTTTTGGGAGTGTTTACATCAGGCTTTGGGTACATGACTGAATTTCAGTACTTCTTATCATCCACAGTCGGATGGACAGTCTGAGCGTGTTATCCAAGTGCTGGAAGATATGTTGAGGTGCTGTGTGATTGAGTTTCAAGGCTCTTGGGAGAAGCATTTGACTTTGGTGGAGTTTGCTTATAACAATAGCTATCAGGCAAGTATTCAAATGGCACCTTATGAAGCCTTGTACGGGAGGAAGTGCAGAACTCCACTTTGTTGGGCTGAAACAGGTCAGAAGTTGGTTTCAATGTCAGCTTTTTTGAAAGGAACCACCGAGAAGGTGAAGCTCATTTGTGAGCGCTTGAAGGCAGCTTCTGATCGACAGAAGTCTTACGCGGATTTGAAGCGTAAGGAGATTGAGTATGTTGTAGGTGACCGTGTGTTTTTGAAAGTTTCGACTTGGAAAAAGGTGATGGGGTTTGGCCGAAAGGGTAAGTTGAGCCCTAGGTACATTGGACCATACGAGGTGATTGAGCGTGTGGTTCCTGTTGCGTACAAGTTGAGGTTGCCGCAAGAGTTGGAAAAGATTCATGATGTGTTTCATGTCTCTATCCTTCGGAGGTATAGATCGGATCCTTCGCATGTTATGCCTATGGAGGAAGTGGAATTGAATCCAGACTTGTCTTATGATGAGGAACCGGTGGAAATCCTGGATTCGGATAGTAAAGTTCTTCGAGGCAAGACCATTGAGTTGGTAAAGGTGTTGTGGAAGCATCGTGGTGTTGGGGAAGCCACGTGGTAACGGAAGGATGACATGAAGAAGCAGTTTCTGTACCTCTTTCCTCTAGGTAAATTTCGAGGATGAAATTTCTTAAGGGGGGGGGAGTTGTAACACCCCAATTTTGGGCTTGGAAGTTTAGGGTCTGAACCGGACCGGTCTGATTTTCGGTTCGAATATAAAAGGTGGTTTTAGGGAAAGCCTAGTTTGGGTTGCATTAAAAATATGGAAAATATCTAAAAATCCTCTTTTAATATATATAAGAGAGTGGTGAAATCAATTTTACAAAATAAGGTTTGGAAGTTCATCATTTCGAAATAGTGACTAAAATGTAATTTTTGAAAAGTTCAGTGGTGACTGTTTTGTAAGGATAGAAACTTTGAATCTTTAAGAAGCTAATTTACCCAAGAAAGGATTTATCCAGATTTTTTCTTAGATTTTAATGATTTAATTAATGTTTAAATAAATAAAGGAAAAGTGCAAAAACCAATTTTTAGATTTCATAACTAACTTTTGTTAAAACTTTCTCATCTCATTTTCTCTCAAAATTCCCTCAGCCAAACACATTTCTATAGTAACATTTCTTTTGATTTTCACACCAGATGATGAGGTTTCAATCACCAATTGATTCATAATCCTTTCTACATCAAATTCTATTGTTTTGCTTATTGGATTTTCAAGGAAATTGTCTCTAATCAAGGAGAAATCTACATTTAGAGGTAAGGATGTTCTTCTCCTCTAAATACTTAGTTCTTTACTGAAATTCCCAAGTTCTCAATCCTTAAATTAAGTTTTATAAAAGGTTTTAATGTTGTGATCTTGATTTTGGCTTAAAACTCAAGATTTGGAACAAATCTTGAAGAAATTCGTGGTGATTGTTTGGGCTCTATTTTGAGATGGCTTTTTAATGTATTTTGGATGTTTAATGATGTGTAATTGAGGTTTAATCAATGCAATCCCGAATAGGTTGATTTTCTTAAGTTTTTGCTTGTGAAAATGGTGGTTTTTGGGGTGATCTTGGTGTTCTGTTATAGATGGAGGTATAATGACGAGTTTAGATTCTTTTTGGATGTTAATTGATGTTTAGGAATGTTTAGAAGTGATGGATCTTGGCTGGGTAATGTCGAGGAAGAGTTTGGAGGTGATTTCGGTTGTGTTTGGTAGCCGAAATGTTAATTTTGGTGAGAGCAGCGAGTTTAGGTGTAATGGCTGAAGATTTTAATGCATGATGATGCATTAATCCTCTGCTTTGATGTGTTTAAAACAGGGGAGACATCTTAGGATCCTTGTGGTGTTGATCCGGAGGCTTGATCGGCGTTTCGGCAAGTTTGCGAAATGGAATTGGTGAGTGGAGTTGGATTTCCAGCTTTGTATCGAATGTTTGAAGGTTTGGGAGCTTAGTTTAAGTCTAATCAACTTAATTAAGCTCAAGAGTAAGTTTTCGGGAAAACTCTATCTCTTGGATGAACCATGAGATGGTTGGATGCAATGTATTAAATTTGCATGTTTAAATTCTGTTTTGAAAGCATGTTTTAGCATGATTAATGCTGGTTTTGAAAGTCATGTGTTGAAGGATGCTCAAGGTAAGAGATCCTTGGTTTGATATGGATAAATGCGGTTTTGATGCATAGTGATGCATGATGGTTTAATGGCTTTGATTAATGCTTTAAAACAGTGGATTGTTGATGATAAATGATGTATATTGGCAAGTGATGTGTTGGTTTTAAAGTACTTGAATCGGATATAGTTAGTCGGCTATAGGATTGGGTGCACTGTGAATAAAGTCGCCTTGGATGTTGAGGGGTTGTAATTGTACCGTAAACTCCATCCAAGTACACTAACGAGATGTCTAAGATCACAATGGTGGTTAAAAGTCCATGTGTGGATCTTGTGTTGAGTGTCTCGTGTTCTCGTTAGTGATGTTATACAACTACCGATGAGTGATGTTGAGGGGTTGTGATTCTACCGTAAACTCCATCACGGGTGTTGAGGGGTTGTGATTCTACCGGTAAACTCCACCTTGTGTGTTCGGTAGTGTGTATGAAGCGTATGGGACAACACTTGTAATCCGCGTATCCAATTGTGTTTTGTGTTGTAAATGGTTATGGTTTATCACTTGAAAGCCAATATGACATGTTGATGTTATTGAAGCATGAGATGCTTGTTATGTATGCATTGTTGCATGAGAAATGATGTTTAGGTGTGAAAAGGCCTTGTGAAAGGTGTTTTATTAAATGCATTATTGAGTTGTTTCTTTAGAGCATGTCTCACTAAGCATTTGTGTTTACGCTCTCTTATTTGAACCAATAATGCAGATAATTGAGGTGTTTAAGGGCAGCAAGGAGGCTAAGAATCCAAGGGAAAGCTAAGCTCATGTATGGTGATGCTTTCACAACATTATTAGTTTTTGATATTTGGCAATGGGAACCTAGGATGTGATTTGGGAGATGTTTTGGACTCCCTAGTTGTGGCATGATGCCTTAAATGTTTTGGATTTGTAAATGGCCATTTTGGTGCTTGTTTTGATGCTTTGATGGTTGTTTGGTTTGGTTATTAGGATGTATGCCTATAGACTTGTGGATTTCCCTAATTGATGCCATGAATGTGTTTTAATGTTGCAAACATGTACCTTATATGCGTGATGACTTGTTGGCATGATTAGGAAGTCATTAGGATGTGTTTGAGTGGTTAAATGCATGTTAAACCACCAAATTCTGCACTTTCTGGGCAATCCGTATCGGAACGGGCACTAGCGTTTCGAAACGGGTAGAGGCCGTTTCGAAACGTTTTGGCCACTGCCAGGCCCTGTTTTGATACAGGTCTCGGAACGAACCCGAGTTTCGAAACGGTCAACCCCGTTTCGAAACAGGTGACCGTTGGGCACTGATTTGAATGGTTTTGAGGTTTGTAAGCTTTACGTTTTAGTCCTGAAATTTGTATTTGCAATTGCTTGAGTTTGAGATGTCCGTTTGAGGTGAAATTTGATAGGGAAGCATGTAACATGATTAATTAAATGTTGGTAACCTTAAAATAAGTTAAGACCTTCAAATTTCCAGAATTTACATTTTGGTCCTTAATATTGTGATATGTGCAATTGAGTCCCTTATCATAGTTTGATCGCTGTGCTTTTCACGTATGAGTTTCTCAAGAGTATGCTTAGGGTTAATGTGCATCTAGACAAGATTAAAAAGAAAAAAAAAAGATCGTTAATCAAGGTTGACTTTTCGGTTGACTTTGGTTTTCCCCGTGTAATCTTTGTAGTTCGGGTCAACCGTCTAGACCAGGCTAAGGGGGTTACACTTTTAGGGACCAAAATGTAAATTTTGGAAAATAAAAGGACTTTCAAGATTTTAGTTTTACCAAACCTCAATTAAACATATTACACGCATCTCTGCCAAATTTCATCTTAAAAAAGACATCTTAAGCTCAAGCAATTGCAATTACAACTTTCAGGACTAAAATGTAAAGCATACAGAATCTGTGTCCAACGGTCACTCGTTTCGAACCACTGACACCCGTATAGAAACACCCATGTCGTACGCCCGTATCGAAACGGTGTTGACCGTTTCAATACGCGGGTATGTTCCGAAACCAGTTCCGAAACAGGCACTTCAGTAGCCAAAGTGTTTCGAAACACTTCTAGCCGTTCCGAAACGCCCAAGCCATTTCAAGAACCTGTTTCGGAACAGCCAAGGGTGTCTCGATACACCTTGCCCAGAAACAGCAGAAAATTCTGGTTTTTCACTTCAAAACACCATCAAACATAATTGAAACCATTCCATAACACATCATCAACATGATAAGCATTATAACTATCATATTACATCAAAGACTAGATACATTACAAACATTAAGCACACCTACTCATTCATCACATCCAACACATGATCTTGCTTTTAATCAAAGAGCATAGCATATCAACTTATGAAGAAGAAGATTCAAATATGGCAAAGCGATCAACAACAAGGTTCAAACCATAAACCGAACATGGTCAACATACACAATCTCATTACACAACAACATAAAATACTCTCCCCCCATTGCCTTTATTATCTATAGCTATAAACCAAGACATACTTCTCAAGTGGAGCTCTTCTTGAATCCCTTGCTTCTTGCTGTCCCATCATCAAATATCTGCATTGATGGACAAAAAGGAGCGTAAGCACATAATGCTTAGTGAGGAATGCTCAAAACCAAAACACCATCAATGCAGCGAAACACAAAACCTTCTTTAAATGTAGATACAATTCAATAAACCAAAGCATTGTTTGAAAACCTCCTTTAAAACAACATTGCTTTAAACCATGCATTGCTCAACATGAAAACCAACCTTTAACTTTGAAATGCTAAACAACTCACCCCAAACTACACTCTTGCAAATACTATCATTTAAACCTTCCCATGCATGAACACTTCATGCAAAGTTTAACTCAATTTCCTTGGAAATCACTTCCACTTCACACCATACTTTTCTCATGCTTGATGATAATTTCAAAGCTAAATGCCTTTTGAAAACCAATTGTTCCTTCTATCTATCTCATACATTCAACAAGTGCAAAACACATGAACTACAAAAGCAACATTTGCATTACGTGCCTTTTTAAAACAAGCCTTTATGAGATTCTATGTACATATGCACCATTCACAATAGAAGATATACTTTTGCTCATGCTTAACAAGTATCACATGCATTCTTGTATCATTTACATATTTCCCATGAAACCTTGCATCATTTTCAAGCAATTCTCGCTTTATTACATTCAAAGACATTATATTGGCTTTCGAGTGATAGATCACAAACCATTTCAACACAAGACACAATCGGATACGCGGATTACAAGCGTTGTCCCACACGCTTCATACACACTACCGGCTCTACAAGGTGGAGTTTATCGGTACAATCACAACCCCTCAACACCCGTGATGGAGTTTAACGGTACAATCACAACCCCTCAACATCACTCATCGGTAGTTGTATAACCCACTAGCGAGAGCCGAGACACAGCACAAGGCTTACACATGGGAGCTACCTCAACCATTGTAATCACCTTAACCAAGCTCACACATGGGAGCAATCCTCTACCATTGTGACGCTTAACCAAGTCCACCCACGAGAGCCATCCTCCATCGTGGTGACACCAATTTCCTCAATCGCTAGGGTTCTTGGATGGAGTTTACGATACAATCACAACCCCTCAACATCCAAGGCGACTTTACTTACAGTGCACCCAATCCTATAGCCGGCTAACTATATCCGATTCAAGTACTCTAAAATCATTTCATCACTTGCCAATATACATCAAATACCATCATCAATTCACTGTTTTAAACATTAATCAAAGCCACTTATCTCCATGCATCATAACCAAATTAATAACATGTCAAACCAAGGATCTCTTACCTTGAGTATCCTTCAATACATGGCTTTCAAAACAAGCATTAATCATGATAAAATATGCTTTCAAAACAGTAACTAAACATGTATTTCATAACCAATGCATCAAACCACAACATAACACATCCGAAGGAGTTTTTCCGAAAACTTACTCTTGAGCTTAGCTAAGTTGTTTAGACTTAAACTAAGCTCCCAAAACCTCCAAATAATTGTTTCAAAGCCGGAAAACCATATCCACTCACCGATACACAAAACTATGCTAGCCGACAAGCCTCCCAAGCATCCGAAATTTCCAACGCCACCTCTATTGCTTCCGGATCATTCTCCCTGTTTTTAAACACATAACAACAGAGGATTAATGCATCACCATGCATTAAAATCACCAGCAATACAACCCAACTCGCTGCTCTACTCAAGAACCCCATTTCGGCTACCAAAAAAAAACCGAAATCACCTCCAAACTCTCCCAAAACAAAGCCCAGCCAAGATCTATCAATTCTAAACATTTCGAAACATCAATTAACATCAAAAAGCAACATAAACATTTTAGCGACTAATTTTTGAAAATACACTTATTTATAGGTGTAAAAATTGAGAATTTGGAAAATATTTGATAACGGGGTAAAAATGGAATTTTTAGAAATTTTTGGAAATATATTGGGAGTTTTAAAATTGTTTTTTTAAAAATAGGGGAATCTGAAAAATGTTTTAAAAAATAGAAGGAGTCGCCACCGGCCACTTTAAATGGTAGACCGGACACCGGAAATTGAAACCAGAGATTCGAAAAGGGTTCGGGAGTCGATTACACGCGAGGAAGGGTTAGCACCCTCGACGTGCCCAAAATTGGTACCTAAACTTTACCGCTTAATTAAAATCAAATTTTGCGACTTGAAGTGACAATTTTAACCGAGACTTGGTTATATACGCGAGTAAATTTCGAAAATCCTAATATTCGGAAACGAACGTTCGAACCACCACCACTACGACTAGTACTGGCCTCGTTCGTTCCCGAATAAAAGGACATCGCACTTTTGAAAACAATTTTATATTTTTTTGAAAAATGAAAAAAAAATAAATGCATGAGTACAAAATTAAACCTAATCTAAAGTCCTACGGCGCCAAAGGAGTCGATACCCGAATACTCGGAATACCGTTCCCACGCGAACACCGGGACCGAGAGCGCTGTCAAGGGAACAATAAGTAACACGACGGTAAAATACATGAACAAATAAATGTGCAACAGCAAGGAAGATTATGATTTAAAAGAAAATAAACATATATACATATTCGAACAAGCATCTACTAATGCCGAACCTAAACGATCGTCATGATGATACTACACGTTTTTTAACACATGAAATAAAACAATACAAGCAAAAATGAATAAATGAGATGAATACCCAGACATACAGTCGTTTATGGAAAAATAATATATATAACGTGTATATGTTATATGGAACCTGATGTAAACCCACATTATTATACGTATGCATACTCATATATATATATAAATGTATATAATATAAAAACCATAAAATATGTATACATAACCATCATATTATACATATATTATATAAGGGTGGGTTAAGAAAGAAAAGTAAGAAATGAAAGGAAAAAACCGTGTTTAAAAGGAAAAAAAATATCTTAAATGGTATTAATAAGAGGGAACATGGCATTAATATGCCATTAAAAGAATAAAAAAGGGGTAGGATGAAAATAGAAACAAATTTACTGTGTGCCTTAAAGGAAATTAATTTATAAAATAAAATAAAAAAAGGAATATAAAGATAATAAAAGAGAGAAAAAAGAACGGTAATGAAAAGGTAAACTTTGAAAGTAATGAAAATAACAAGCTGTCATCCAACTATTAATGGTGCAATTAATTTGCAAAATAAAAGAGTCAAAAGGATTAATTAAAGAGTAAAAAATGCGTGGAAAAATGAACAGATAAAAAAATGGATTTCAAAAGCCCCTTTTGCTCTTGTTATTTTCTTTTCTTTCTTTTTTTTTTTGAAACCAGAAAGCCTCCCCTCCCTTTTGCTTTCTCTCCGGCGCCCTAAAAACCTTTCCCTTTTTTTTTGAAACCATAACAGATACCAGAAGCTCCCCCTTTTTACAGATTCAAAACCAGAATCGAAATCCTTTTGTAAAACCTGAAAAACGAAATAAAAAAAACGTTTTGAAAATAAAACTTTTAGCGCTTTCCCTTCACCGATTCACCATATACGACCTGAAGGAGGTCGATGGCTTATCACCGGCGAGATGGGATGCGGCCAAACGGCAGGGAGGTAAAGACTCGAAGAAACCCTCTCTTTCTCTCCTTTCCTTTTTTATGTATGTGCATGCAATCGGAGATAAAAAACAGTAGTACCTTGAAAGTTTTTTGATGTTTTTTTTATATTGATTCGGGAGAAAAAGCCCCCTTTTACATTCTCTTGATTCAGTTTTTATAACCGGATGTTACAACGATTGCAGAAAGAAAAAAAGTTGACTTGCTCGGTTTTTGGTTGCCTTTGTATGTGACTTCTGAATTTGTTGTTGTGCTTTCTGAATTTGTTGTTTTTTTTCTTTTCTGTTTTGGGTATCTGAAATTTTCTGACCGAGGCTTTTTGTTGCCGGTATTGCCTGATCGGGAGGAACACAAACGGCGCGGAGAGGAAGTGGTCAGAGGAGGGGTCACGGGCATGCGTCGGGTCTCGAACAGCCGCGAGTGTGCGCGTGGGTACTCGAAGGGTCGCTATGAGCCGTTAGATCGAGATTCGATCTAACGGTTGAGACCTCGTGCGGCGCGAGCTGAGAAGTGAAGGGCCACTAGGGTTTCTGGATGGAGGGATCCGGACCATTGGATCACGCCTAGATCCGACGGTGCGGGGCGTGCGGCGCTGGGCTTGCTGATGCCTTGCTAGGGTTTTTCCTCGGTTAAAATCTGGACCGTTGATCGCTGGCTTGATCTAACGGCTCCTGATCTGGGCGGCGGCTGGATAAAAGGATAGACATGTATTAGGGTTTCTGTTTGGGACTATGGGCTTGTATGGGCTTGCATTATATTTTGTAGTGGACTGACTTAAATAAATTGGGTCCTTATTATTATTCATATTGGGTTTATTATTTTTTTTGTGTTTATTTGTGTTACCATAATAATAATAATAGTAATATATATAGCTCGTAATAATAACAATAATAATAATAATTAATAACATTAACTCGCACAATAATAAAAATAGTAGTAATAGGTGATAGTAATACCTAATATATATTATACTAATAGTAATGACAATATAAAATACACAATAATAATAGTAGTAATAATGATACTAATAAAAAATATTAAGATAATAAATACAAGACATATATAGGGATAATATTAATAGTAACACATGTATATATATATTTTCGTTTTCTTTTTTCTTCTTTTTTTTCATTTTTCTTTTAAGCCCAATACAAGCCTTGAAAACATAATCAAAACGAGTTTAAGATTCGGGACAAAATTAGTGATTACAGTTGCCCCTCTTTGCTTATGCTTGTGCAACAAGGATAAAGCAAAGACCATAAGCATTAATTTTGTCCCACTTCCCTGTTGGATGTGGGTGATCCGTTACGCCACCGACGACGAGACGAGATCAGGAGATTGGAGTGGATCAAGCTGCGACTCCGACGAAGAGGCAAGACCCGGTGAGGAGGAGATCCGATACACCATTAACGGCATAACAAGATCGATGTGGAAAAAGATCCGATACACCATTAACGGCATAACAAGATCGATGTGGAAAGAGATCTGCTACACCACCAACGGCATAACGAGATCGATGTTGAAAGAGATCCGTTACACCACCAACGACATAACAAGATCGATGTTGAAAGAGATCTGCTACCATCAAAGGCAGTACGAGATCGATGTTGTAAGAGATCTGCTACACCACCAACGGCATAACAAGAACGATGTTGTAAGAGATCTGTTCCACCCCAAACGGCATAACAAGATCGATGCTGAAAGAGATCCGCTACCATCAAAGGCAAGACGAGATCGACGTTGAAGAAGATTTGGTATTGTAGTTGTTCCTCTTGGCGGGGTCCAACTTCCTTATTGATTTGTCTTTTTGTTGGCGTGACTTTCCTTTGAGGGTTCGCCATCTTTGTTTTTGACCTGTTTGTTTGTTGTTGTTTTTGTATGAATGAGGTTTGTGTGCTTAGTAAGGATGCATGTAACTTGATGTATGATGTAGATGCTTGATTGTGAATGCATGATGAATGCACTGATGTAAATGATGTGTAATGCAGATGGTCCTGATGTTGACATTCAAAGGGATGCCCTTGATTTCATGGTCATACTGGCTCGGTCTTATCTGTTTTAGTTTGGTCTTGTAGCCTTGGTCGAATGGTTAGTGCTGCCTTGTTGTGATGATGCCTTTTGACTTCTCGTGGTCTTGACCATATTCTTGTGAAATGTCTCCTCCTTGGGGAAGACCAACTTATAGGTGTCTCTTTGGCTAGGGTTCGTTCTTTGCGTAAGTGCTTTGCACATTTATCGTTAGTCCCTGTACTTTTAGACCTTTTGTAAAGTAGTGCAGAGAAATCTTTTGTTTCACTACAAAACACAGACCACATATTTTTTACTCCAATGTGAGATGCTTATTAGAGAAAACAAGTTTTTCTTTTTCAAATCATGGATAGCCTAAGCTAGATCAGATACCTTGAACATCAAGTGTAGGAGCGACAATGAAATGACTTACCGGGGATGCCCCAAGCATCTCTTGTGTCTAGAAGACCTCGTAAGTTGGGTTGATATCTAAAGTGTGAAGTACATCTTAACTTATTTTGTAGCACCATTTGCTGATTTTGGCGTTATTTTGCTTTAGTAGAGTTTTGGGGAAATCAAATCATCACATTCCTTTGGCTTGAAGTTAAAGATGGAGCAAACACCGAAACCCCTAGTTACTCGGCATTGTCATGATTTGAAAATATTACCATCACTCGTGAAGCTGAGGTTCTTGAATTTAAATGGTGCAATGCAACCTTATTGGCCCTTTTGCTACAGCGGAGTGCCCCAAAATTGCCACACTCTTATCCGAAATGCCTATTACCAGGCTTCGAACATTGGAGTACTTTTTGATTTTATTTTGTTCATTTTTCTTTTTTGGGTGGTTGATTTTTTTTTTTGGAAAATTTGACCTTGGTCTCAATTTAGACCTTTTTATTTTAAAGATGCATTAATGCCCTACAGACTTAAACAAATGACCAACTTAAGTCGGGATGTCAGTCACAAATTAGTTATCTTCGCAATTTCCGATTTCTAGTAGACACAAGCTGCTCGAGTCCAACCTTCGGGTCACAATTGATGTCCCTCGCACAATTGATATACAAGGGTCCGATAAGCAGATATACATGAAAAGAAGAGATAATTGAGACACAAAATGCGATGCATCCTTTCATTGAAAATAAAAAACATGGAGTCATAGGCCCTTACAAAAGATCATCACCGCCTTCGGGCTTAAGCGGGTGAGTTTGATTCAATGCACTACTCCAAAAGAGATTAAAAGCAACAGGGGAACCTACGAGAGTTTTAGACCGGTAACCATGGGTAAGCTTGGATAGATCCTACCCTTAGGCTTCCTTTTCTAGGAATGTCAGATCAATGCTCAAATTTTCTAAGAGTTCCTCGATTATTGGTTTCCCGACACTACCTTCATCTGCTTCCTTGACGACATCCCCAAATGGTGCTTCAAGTTGCCCGATTGGACCAGAGAATCCTCCCAGCAAAAAGATCTGATCTAGAAGAGGAAAAAGCACGGGCTCCACCTCTCCTTGGTCTTTTGTTTCCTCTCCTTCTTTAGGCTCGTAGCCTAATCCGAAGCGGTCTACCTTAGCAACCATGCTTGCCCCAAACTTAGATATCGGGGACTTTCCCTTGGCAGAAGCAGTTATAAGCCCCGAGGTTGGCTCTTCAACAGTCTCTTTGACTTCCTCGAAGAATTCGATCTCTTTGTTATCCATTAGCCCCTGGACTATAGTTGCGAACTCACAACAGTCCTGAATAGTGTGTCCGCTTTTGGCGTGGAACTCGCAATAAGGGCCAACAAACCCCTCGGGCTTCATTGCCCCCTGGCTGACTAGACCTGCCTTGTAGAGCTTCATCCATACCCAACTGAAGGGTGACTTGACTTCAGACACACTGGTCTTGGTCCTCCGATTGCCCTCCTCGGAAATGGCGTTTACTCCTTTGGCATGATTTGGTAGAGGGTTCGTGTTTGTAGCTGGTCCACCTGATTTCTCGAAGCTTATGACCCCAAGCTGAATGAGCCTCTCTACATTCTTCTTGAAACCAAAACAATTCTCGATCGAATGCCCCACTTGCTCACCGTGGTACTCGCATTTTGCCTTGGCGTCATACCATTTAGGGAATGGGGGTTGCAAGGGGGCACGTAGTAAGGTGCCACTACATGGATATCAGAGAGCTGCTTGTATAAATCTCCATACGATATCGGTAACGGAGTGAACTCAATCCTCTCATTGTTTTTTTGTTGGTTGTAGCTTTGACTTGAGGAACCTTGGGCGTTTGAGGCCGCTTTAGGTTGCACCACCGCCACTGGCTTAATATTGTAGACGTCTGAAGCATTCACTTCGTTATCCTTCCTTCCGTGAGCTGGCCTCTTGTGGGACGAGTTTCCTCCCGTCTCAATCCTACCACTCTTGACAGCATTTTCAATGAGCTCACCGGACAACACTAGGTCGGCGAAGTTGGTGGTTGCATTTCCTATGAGGCGGTCCAAAATTGGCCCCTCCAAAGTCTGGATAAACATGACCACCGTTTCTTTCTCACCAAGTGGAGGTCGCACCTGAGCTGCCACATCTCTCCATCGTTGTGCATACTGCCTAAAGCTCTCATTTGACCTTTGTTTCATGTGTTGTAGGGTCCACCGGTCCGGTACCATGTCACTGACATGCTGGTATTGTGCTAAGAAGGCCTTGGCCAAATCTTTCCATGTCTTGATCTGATGACGGCTTAACTGATTGTACCAACGAATGGCGGGTCCTGAGAGACTATCTTGGAAGCAATGGATCAACAGTTTGTCATCCCCACCATATCCGGTCATCCTCCGGCAAAACATGGTGAGATGAGTGCGGGGACAACTTGTTCCATCATACTTCTCAAACTCTGGAGCCTTGAATTTAGGGGGTAGCACTAGATCTGGGACAAGACTGAGTTCGGCGGCGTCAAAACCTGTGAAAGCATCGACCACTTCCATGGCTTCCAACTTTTCCTCGAGTCGCTTACAACGGTCTGCGGTCTCTTTAGATGCCTCAAACCTTGGCTTCTCGATTTCCATTAACTGATCGAGGTCTGAGACGAAATTCTCGGCTTGGTTTCCACCGGGCCTCTCTTCCGGCGCGGAGGGTGGATTAGCAGGGAAAGGGGTATCAGTCTGATGAATTGGCATTTTTCCTTGATCGAGTATCACCTGAGGGGTAGCTTGGACCCTAACATGAGTGGGGGTAAATCCTGGGGGATATGGGAGATCTTCATTCGCAACGGTGGGCCTCGTCGCTGGATTACCGTTCGAGGCCTCTCCTTGTACGGGAGGTCGGGTTCCTAGCATCTGGCCTATCTGGCTAGTATATCTTCTTGAGATTTCCTGAGCTGCTCCCTCATCTCCTCTTGGGCCCTAGCTAACTGATCCTCCAACTTCTTGGTCAAATCCGCTTGCATGTCCCTTTGAGTTTGTTCAATTTGGTCCAATCGGCCTTCGTTCACCATCTTAGTTCTTCGTCGGGTTCCGTAAGGGTGCTGAATCGGCTGTCTTTTTTCCTTACCCAGTATCACTCCTAAGGAACATCCCGATGATTAGTCACAACATCTCGGAAGTGAATGCATGAAAATGCGTGATGAATGTCATAATATGATGATGCAACTATGAATGGATGAGTAATGAGCTTATGATGATGCTAATGATATTAGATGTGGTGTGTGGAAGCAGCAAAACAAACGAGTTAATGTAAAACAAAACCGAGATAAACAAGCACAAATACACCTATTTTTGTCTAGCACCTAGGTTTTCCGCATGGCTCTAAGGGGTAGGCTTTCTAGTTCTCTACATGCAATTTTGGTTCTAGGAGGTACTCGAATTGTCCTCGTTGTCCCCTACTAAGGGTAGCAAGGCCCCCGGTCATCACCCATTATAGGCTCATTTCAACCGAGTTCAATTCTAGGGGACCCTTTAGCTATATCCAGACGGAGAAACGATATTCCCACGAAGATATAGGGTAGTCGAGCCCCGAAGGTACTTACTAGGCCCATACGGAGGAACAATATCCCCACGAAAGCACTAGCGTTTTCCCCCCACTTAAACAAACGGGTGTACATGCCAAAAATGATGCGTCCGAAATAGACTCGCGTTTATAAACAAATATCGGTTAAATTTGTCACTTTAGCTCGCAACCTTTGATATTAATTAAGCGGTAAAGTTCTCTTGGCCTGACTCTCTTTTTTTGTTTTTAAAAACAAAAAATTTGTCCCCAGCGGAGTCGCCATCTGTAGCGACTAATTTTTGAAAATACACTTATTTATAGGTGTAAAATTGAGAATTTGGAAAATATTTGATAACGAGGTAAAAATGGAATTTTTAGAAATTTTTGGAAATATATTGGGAGTTTTAAAATTGTTTTTTTAAAAATAGGAGAATCTGAAAAATGTTTTAAAAAATAGAAGGAGTCGCCACCGGCCACTTTAAATGGTAGACCGGACACCAGAAATTGAAACCAGAGATTCGAAAAGGGTTCGGGAGTCGATTACACGCGAGGAAGGGTTAGCACCCTCGATGTGCCCAAATTGGTACCTAAACTTTACCGCTTAATTAAAATCAAATTTTGCGACTTGAAGTGACAATTTTAACCGAGACTTGGTTATATACGCGAGTAAATTTCGAAAATCCTAATATTCGGAAACGAACGTCCGAACCACCACCACTACGACTGGTACTGGCCTCGTTCGTCCCCGAATAAAAGGACATCGCACTTTTGAAAACAATTTTATATTTTTTTGAAAAATGAAAAAAAAAACAAATGCATGAGTACAAAATTAAACCTAATCTAAAGTCCTACGGCGCCAAAGGAGTCGATACCCGAATACTCAGAATACCGTTCCCACGCGAACACCGGGACCGAGAGCGCTGTCAAGGGAACAATAAGTAACACGACGGTAAAATACATGAACAAATAAATGTGCAACAGCAAGGAAGATTATGATTTAAAAGAAAATAAACATATATACATATTCGAACAAGCATCTACTAATGCCGAACCTAAATGATCGTCATGATGATACTACACGTTTTTTAACACATGAAATAAAACAATACAAGCAAAAATGAATAAATGAGATGAATACCCAGACATACAGTCGTTTATGGAAAAATAATATATATAACGTGTATATGTTATATGGAACCTGATGTAAACCCACATTATTATACGTATGCATACTCATATATATATAAATGTATATAATATAAAAACCATAAAATATGTATACATAACCATCATATTATACATATATTATATAAGGGTGGGTTAAGAAAGAAAAGTAAGAAATGAAAGGAAAAAACCGTGTTTAAAAGGAAAAAAAATATCTTAAATGGTATTAATAAGAGGGAACATGGCATTAATATGCCATTAAAAGAATAAAAAAGGGGTAGGATGAAAATAGAAACAAATTTACTGTGTGCTTTAAAGGAAATTAATTTATAAAATAAAATAAAAAAAGGAATATAAAGATAATAAAAGAGAGAAAAAAGAACGGTAATAAAAAGGTAAACTTTGAAAGTAATGAAAATAACAAGCTGTCATCCAACTATTAATGGTGCAATTAATTTGCAAAATAAAAGAGTCAAAAGGATTAATTAAAGAGTAAAAAACGCGTGGAAAAATGAACAGATAAAAAAATGGATTTCAAAAGCCCCTTTTGCTCTTGTTATTTTCTTTTCTTTCTTTCTTTTTTGAAACCAGAAAGCCTCCCCTCCCTTTTGCTTTCTCTCCGGCGCCCTAAAAACCTTTCCCTTTTTTTTTGAAACCATAACAGATACCAGAAGCTCCCCCTTTTTACAGATTCAAAACCAGAATCGAAATCCTTTTGTAAAACCCGAAAAACAAAATCCAAAAAAAAAAACGTTTTGAAAATAAAACTTTTAGCGCTTTCCCTTCACCGATTCACCATATACGACCTGAAGGAGGTCGATGGCTTATCACCGGCGAGATGGGATGCGGCCAAACGGCAGGGAGGTAAAGACTCGAAGAAACCCTCTCTTTCTCTCCTTTCCTTTTTTATGTATGTGCATGCAATCGGAGATAAAAAACAGTAGTACCTTGAAAGTTTTTTGATGTTTTTTTTATATTGATTCGGGAGAAAAAGCCCCCTTTTACATTCTCTTGATTCGGTTTTTATAACCGGATGTTACAACGATTGCAGAAAGAAAAAAAGTTGACTTGCTCGGTTTTTGGTTGCCTTTGCATGTGACTTCTGAATTTGCTGTTGTGCTTTCTGAATTTGTTGTTTTTTTCTTTTCCATTTTGGGTATCTGAAATTTTCTGACCGAGGCTTTTTGTTGCCGGTATTGCCTGATCGGGAGGAACACAAACGGCGCGGAGAGGAAGTGGTCAGAGGAGGGGTCACGGGCATGCGTCGGGTCTCGAACAGCCGCGAGTGTGCGCGTGGGTACTCAAAGGGTCGCTATGAGCCGTTAGATCGAGATTCGATCTAACGGTTGAGACCTCGTGCGGCGCGAGCTGAGAAGTGAAGGGCCACTAGGGTTTCTGGATGGAGGGATCCGGACCATTGGATCACGCCTAGATCCGACGGTGCGGGGCGTGCGGCGCTGGGCTTTCTGATGCCTTGCTAGGGTTTTTCCTCGGTTAAAATCTGGACCGTTGATCGCTGGCTTGATCCAACGGCTCCTGATCTGGGCGGCGGCTGGATAAAAGGATAGACATGTATTAGGGTTTCTGTTTGGGACTATGGGCTTGTATGGGCTTGCATTATATTTTGTAGTGGACTGACTTAAATAAATTGGGTCCTTATTATTATTCATATTGGGTTTATTATTTTTTTTTGTGTTTATTTGTGTTACCATAATAATAATAATAGTAATATATATAGCTCGTAATAATAACAATAATAATAATAATTAATAACATTAACTCACACAATAATAAAAATAGTAGTAATAGGTGATAGTAATACCTAATATATATTATACTAATAGTAATGACAATATAAAATACACAATAATAATAGTAGTAATAATGATACTAATAAAAAATATTAAGATAATAAATACAAGACATATATAGGGATAATACTAATAGTAACACATGTATATATATATTTTCGTTTTCTTTTTTCTTCTTTTTTTTCATTTTTCTTTAAAGCCCAATACAAGCCTTGAAAACATAATCAAAACGAGTTTAAGATTCGGGACAAAATTAGTGATTACAAACATGACCTTATACCTCCAGCAACAGCAGATCACCAAAACCACCCCAAAAACCACCATTATAGCAAGCAAAACTTAGGAAAACAAACCTATTCGGGATTTGATTGATAAAACCTCATTTGTAACATCAATTAACATCCAAAATACATTAGAAAACAACCTCAAAACAGAGCCTAACCAAGATCCACGAAAATCCTCAAGATCTCTTCAAAAATCTTGAGTTTTAAGCCAAAATCTTGTTTCCAACACTAAAACCATTCATAAAACTTTAATAAAGGATTGACAACTTGGGAATTTCAGTAAAGAACTGAGTATTTAGAGGAGAAGAACAAGCTTACCTCTAAATGATGATTTCTCCTTGATTTGGGCAAGTTTCCTTGAAAATTCAATGTAGAAATCAAGTGGATTTGATGAGAAATTGATTAAGAATCAAAGAGGAATTGAAATCTCATCAAATGAAGTGTAAAATCAAAGTAAATTTTCTGGAGAAAGTGTGTTTGGTTGAAAGGAATTTGAGAGAAAATGAAGAGAGGGAAAATTTGCGAAAAATAATTATGAATAGTCAAAGTTAGTTTCTCATTTAATTAAACCTCATTTCCTTTAATTAAAACATAAACTAAATTACCCAAATTAAGGAAAAATCTGGAGAAAAACATTTTGGGTAAATTAGCTCCTTAAAGATTCAAAGTTTCAATCCTTTACAAAACAGTCACTATTTCACTTTTGCAAAAATTGCAATTTGGTCACTACACCGAAATGTAATATTTCCAAACCTCATTTTATAAAATTGATTTCACCATTCTCTTTTATATATTAAATGAGGATTTTTAGATATTTTTCTATATTTTTAAAGCATCCCGAACTAGGTGTTCCCTAAAATTCCCTTTTAGATTCGAACCGATTTCCAGACCGATCCGGTTCAGACCCTAAACTTCTAAGCCCAAATTTGGGGTGTTACAAAGCTGTTATCGATACCCCCAAGACCAGTATCGATACTCTGATGAGATACTATCAATACTTTCTAGGATAGTATTGATACTTGTAAAACCAGTGGCAAAAATCAATATCGATACGCCCTCGTGTATTGATACCCCCTTCCAATTTACACAGATCGTATTGATACCCTTAAGAGGGTATCGGTACCCAGGGGCCTGTAATGTCAAATTTTGCTGTTTCAACTCATTTTAACACATTCCTAATCATATCAACTTACCTCAAACATACATACAACTCATGTAGACATCAACCACATATTATTCAACACATAGGCATCATCAAAGGCCCATTACAAGTCTTATAAGGAAAAACACACTTGTCAAACCAGGGAGTTTAAACGATCCTCTCCCAAATACCGAGGTACCCTCCCCATTGCCATTTCTACCTTATTAAAAGTGTCAAAACCCATACTTGTAAATCGACTAATGACTTGAGTGAATTTCCTTGCTACTTTACTGCTAATAATCTCACTAATTTGCATTGTTGGAAAGGAGAGCATAAGCATATTTGCTTAGTGAGGGAAAGCTCAATTTAAACAACAACAATGCATTTTTCAAACCAATAATTTCTTTAAATCAAAACCACATCATGCTCAACTTCCTCATGCTTTTAAAACCACATTTAAAACATCATTTATAAACCACATGTATCATTATCTCATGCATATCTCAATGCAAAATCAAGCCGAAGCTTCACATGCTTAAATCGCATAAAGCATAATCATCATGTATAAAAGTCATTATACAAAATCATTTCAAAACCATGATACATGTGCAATTCATATATTGGCATTCCATGTGAATGGGATGGAATCTACCCCCATCCAATAATGATCAGATATACGGACAAACTTGACGGAATCAACCCCCGCCAAGCCCTTAATAGAATCAACCCCTATCAAGTCACATGGTGAAATAAACTCTCACCATAATCTCACTTCGGCCAGGATGCCACTACCTACATTGCCTGTGGTGATAGAATCTACCCCTATCACTTGCAACACAATAGAATCTACCCCTATTGTGTAACCGAAGAATTCATCACACGCGCGAATTTTATATGTTATAGTGCACTTTACAACCTATTGGAAGACCAACATATCTGATAATAAAAATCTCATCACTAAGCCAATATATCATTAAATCCATGTTAACTCACTGCTTTCAATACATCAACAAAATCATTACATATCCAATCTCAAAACATGCTTCTAAAATAGCATAATATATCATCAAGAATGTAACCTCTTGAAACATAACCAAATCATTTCATGGGATATAAATCAGCAAAACCATGCTTATAAAACATGCATAACAGTGAGTAACAAAATATAAATCCAAAACATGAGCATGATAAACCACATGGACTTTAAACCGGGAACTGAGATCTTTAGTAACCATACTTACTTCCAAGATTAGCTAAGCATTTCAAGCTTACACTAAACTCCCAAAACCTTGTTTCCAAGCTTATGAAAACGTTCAAACCACATCCACTCACCGATACAACTTTGCCTCACTTGCCGAAGCTATTTCAAGCTTTCGAAACTGCAAGTGTGCCTTCTAAAGATCAAGCAACGTCTTGCCCTGCTTCTAACCAAGGAAAGCAGAGGATTAATGCACACTCTTGCATCAAAAACTCCAGCAACACAAACTCTCACTCAACTCCAACATTCTCCAAGAAATTAACCATCGATACAAACCAAAAAAACATCGACAAAACAACTCTAAACCATTCCCAATCATTATCCAGTAAAATCAACCATCAATCTTCATCCATTTACCACCTAAAACATTTATCCAAACTCTAAAAACCTCTAGTTATCAAGAAATCACCATAACATCCCCTAAACCTCAAGATTTCATCACTAACTTCTAGCAATCTAACTAGTTTCGGGATTACTCAGCAAAATCCATCAAGTTAACATTATTAACCCATAACAACATGTTAATAATCAATCATTAACTCAGCAATTAACATCAAATCCAAAGATCCACCACAAATCTTCAAGAAACCTCAAGTAAACATGATTTCATCAATTAATATATAAAAACCCATTAAAAACAATAGGTAAAAGACTAAATGCTTGAGAATTTCAGTAAAGAACATGTCATTAGAGGAGAAGAACGAACCTACCTCTAATGATGAGACCTTCCTCCATTTTTGAAAAGAAATCAAAAGGAAACCAAAGGGAATAGAGTAGATTCAATAGGAAATCAATAGAAAATAGATAAATCCTTGAAATCCAAATCAAATTTAGTGTTTACCTTGAAAATCTTGTTATTTGGATGAAGGAAATTTGAGAGAAAAATAGGAGAAGAAAACTATCGTCAAATGGAAAATGAAAATTGTTTTAACTTCCCTCCATCTTTTCTTTATTATAATTATTTAATTAAAATTGTAAGATAGGAGGAAAAGTATCTATTAGCACTTGGTATTGCTCCTTAAAGATTCAAAGCATTAGCCTTTTATGTTTTTGCCCTTAAATCAAACTTTACCATTTTTACATTTTGGTCACTAAACCAAAATGTCCAATTTCAAAAATTGTTTTTTAAAATTACCTTTACCAAAATTAATCATATATAATTATGGTTTTAGGAAATTTTCTCATATTTTTGTCTGGCCAAAAACCTTTCCATTTAATTCTTTCACAAAACTAGACTAGACCACTAAACTCGTTCGAACTGAACCGCCTAACCAAACCCGGCTAACACCTATGCCCAAAACCGAGGCATTACAACTCTCCCCCACTTAAGAAATTTCATCCTCGAAATTTACCTGGTGGAAAGAGATAGGGAAACTACTTTTTCATTTCCTTCTTCCTTTCCCATGTTGCTTCTTCAACACCTCGGTGTCTCCAAAGCACCTTCACCAATTCAATTGTCTTTCCGCAAAGCATCTTACTATCCAAATCCAAAATCTCTACTGGTTCTTCATCAAAAGATAAATCCGGGTTCAACTCCACTTCTTCAACCAGCAACACATGCGAAGGATCCGACTGATACCTCCTAAGCATGGATACATGGAAAGGATCATGTATCCTTTCCAACTCCGATGGTAACCCCAATCTATATGCAACAGGGCCAATTCTATCAAGCACCTCATAAGGTCCAATAAACCTCGGGCTCAACTTTCCCTTCCGTTCGGACCTCATCACCTTCTTCCAAGGCGAAACTTTCAAGAAAACCTTCTCATCAACCTCAAACTTAATTTCCTTACGCTTCAGATCTGCGTAAGACTTCTGACAATCCAAAGCCTCCTTTAGACAATCACAAATGAGCTTCACCTTATCGGTTGTACCTTTGAGCATATCCAGCAAAGGAATCAACTTTTTCCCCACTTCTGCCCAACACACAATTGTACGACACTTCCGTCCATACAAAGCCTCGTACGGTGCCATTTGTATGCTCTCATGATAACTATTATTATAAGTGAATTCTACCAATGGAAATATCTTATCACATGAACCTTGGAAATCAATCACACAACACCAGAGCATATCCTCCAACACCTGGATAACCCTCTCTGACTGACCATGCGTCTAAGGATGATAAGATGTACTGAAACTCAACCTCGTGCCCAAGGCTCGATGCAAACACTCTCAGAACCTTGATGTAAACCGTGGATCTCTATCTGAGACTATAGACTTAGGAAGACCATGCAACCGCACAACTTCCGCAACATAAAGCTCTGCCAGCTTATCCAGGGTAAAGGTAGTATGCCCATGCAAGAAGTGTGCACACTTCATCAACCTATCCATGATCACCCACACAGAATTCTTCTTTGACGGTGTCAAAGGCAACCCGACACAAAATCCATCGTGATTCTTTCCAATTTCCATTCTGGAATCCTCAAAGGCTGCAACAAACCCGATGGAAACTGATGTTCAGCTTTCACACGCTGATACCCCAAACACTTGCTAACAAACTCTGCCACATCCTTTTTCAAGCCCACCCAGAAGTACTCATCTCGCAACCCCCGATACATTTTAGTACTACTCGGATGCATGGCAAATGGACTATTGTGCGCTTTTGTCAAGATAGTGCGCCTCAACTCAACATCCTCTAGCACAAATACCTTACCCTTAAAACAGAAGACACTGTCATCACTGAAACTATAATCCAAAGGATTACCCTCCGTAATGTCCATAACATGTGGTACCAAGGAATCATCAAGAAACTATTTTTCCTTACTCAATTCAATCAAATATGGATTTACCTGAAGCTCGGCCACCAAGCCACCATCACGAGACAAACTCAAAAGAGCAAACATCGCTTTCAACTCCACTACAACCTTTCGGCTCAAAGCATCGGCCACCACATTGGCCTTCCATGGGCGATACTCAATCGTAAGATCATAATCCTTTACCAATTCTATCCATCGACGCTACCGAAGATTTAACTTCTTTTAAGACATAAGATACTTGAGACTCTTGTGATCCGTGTACACGATACATCTTTCGCCATAAAGATAATGCCTTCGTATCTTTAAAGCAAACACTACAACCACAAGCTCAAGATCCTAAGTAGGATAATTACGCTCAAGCACCTTCAATTGCCTCGAAGCATAAACAACTACTCTACTCTCCTGCATCAACACACATCTTAAACCCATATAGGATGCATCGCTATACACCACAAACTCTTTTCTCGATTCAGGTTGAATCAAGATCGGAGCTTGCACCAAAACTTCCATCAACTTTTGAAAAACTTGTTGCTTCACCTCCATCCACTCAAACTTAACATTTTCTGAAGCAATTTCGTCAATGGAGCAACTATCTTAGAAACCCCTTCCACAGACCGACGATAATACCCAGCCAAACCTAGAAAACTATGAACCTTCGTCATTGATTTCGATTGTTTCCAACCCACAATTGCCTCAATCTTTTGAGGATCCACATAGATACCCTCGGCTGACACCACATGACCAAGAAACACCACCTCCCTAATCCATAACTCGCATTTACTCAACTATGCATAAAGTTTATTATCCAACAAAATCTACAACACTATCCTCCAATACTTATCATGATCCTCCTCGATACGAGAGTACACAAGGATATCATCGATAAACACCACTATAAACTGATCATGATACTCATGGAACACCTGGTTCATCATATCCATGAACACAGCCGGTGGATTGGTCAAACCAAAAAGCATCACTAGAAACTCATAATGCATGTACCTTGTACAAAAAGCCGTCTTCGGTATGTCCTTGTCCTTCACCTTAAGCTGATAATACCCCGACCATAGATCAATCTTTGAAAAAAAGCCGTGCCACGAAACTGATCGAAAAGATCATCAATCTGAGGTAAAGGGTACTTGTTCTTTATCATCAACTTATTCAGTTGCCGATAGTCTATACACATCCACATTGTCTCATCCTTCTTCTTAACAAACAAAATTTGAGCTCCCCAAGGCGAGATACTTTGCCTAATGAATCCACGAACCAGCAACTCTTAAAGCTGCGTCTTTAACTCCTTTAACTCCTTTGGTGCCATTCGATAAGGAGCAATAGTTACCGGAGTTGTATCCGTATACGTCTCTATGCAAAACTCGACCATCCTATCAGGTGGCAACCCTGTTAACTCTTTCGGAAACACCCACAAAAAATCACAAATTCTCTGAATATCTTGCGAACATGCTTTCTTCATATTTGGGTTCATCACATATGCCAAATAAGCTTGGCAACCACCATTCATCAACTTGTGAGCTACCACCGCCGAAAAACATTGGACAAGAACTTTATGTTCTCACCCACCACCACAACTTCAAATCATCGGCAAACTTCAACGAAACACACTTTGTCTCACAATGAACCACAACTTTATGTTCCGACAACCAATCTATCCGAAGGATAACATCGAAACCATAGAAAGGCAACTCCATAAGATCAACCTCAAACACATGACCTTCAATAGACAAAGGACATCCCTAATGTCGCAACTTCGCCAATGACATTGCAACTTAAGAAAAATTACCTCAACTAATTCCACAACTTATCCACCTCTAAAACAAAAACTTCAACATAAAGACTACTCCACATCTTGATTTTTAGTCAAGGTTTGCTTCGAGGCCTCATTGTACACAAAACTGCTACCCCTTAAGTTAAACTTAAACCCCAAGTATTCTCAAAATACTTGATTCATCTCAACCTTGAATGCCACTAGGACATTCTTCATCTACACGCCAAAATACTAAACCAAAACATCACCATTATCGACGATTACCGCACTGATGCCATAGGAAAGGAAATCCCAAAAAAACATTCCTAACACCACATTCACATCTTACACACAACCTTAAACAAACCACATCTCAAGGATCACATCACTTGCATTCACCAGACACCAGATCTAGTGTTCGCTAGATCATCCACAGAACTGAACCTCATATTCGAAAATAGTCATGTTTCCTTGCACCAAAGACATAAATTCTCGCTTCTTCTCATCAAGATAACAATCACCCAGATTCTTCCTCTTGGAAACATTTCCCAAGAACTCCCAATTAACATCTGTAACCCCCTCGACCCGGCCTGGCCGATAGAGTGAACCGAACGGATCACACGGGGATTATCGAAGTAAACTAGAAAGGTTTACCTCAATAAATGACCCTTTTTTCTTTTATCTTGTATAAATGCATCTTAGGTTCCTATGTGAACATACACAAGCAGCGGATAAACATCAACACGTTCGCCAATTAATTAAAGCCGATTAAGGTTTAGGGACCATTTTGTAAATTTGGAAAATTATAAGGACTTTTGTCAAATTTAGGTTACCAACCCTTAATTAAGTTCGTTATATGCTTAAAGGTGAAAGCTCAGCTCGAAATGACATTTAGAACTCAACCAATTGCATACTTGACAAACAGGGACCAAAATGCAGGAAATCAGAACTCGGGATAATTCAAATATAGGTCCAACGATCAAGTGTTTCGGAATAGAGGACTCTGTATCGGAACGGCCATTTCGAAACAAGGTTGACTGTTTCAATACGCGGGTGCGTTTCAAAACCCCAAGAGACACGTTCTGGTACGTTGGTTCACAAGGGCAAATTGTTCCGGAACGAGCCTCACTGTTCCGGAACACCATGGACATTACAAGCCACCATTCCGAAACAGGTAAGGGCGTTCCGAAATGCCTGGGCCTGCAACTTTCCAAAAAGCTGTTTTAAAACAAATTTTAACCTCCGGAACCATCCCAACAAATGCCCCCAACACAACATACAACATGTATACACATCAATGTCCACAAACAGAAGCACAAGCTACAACATAGTATTATTCTTGCAAGTTATGGGACTAAAGGCATGCTTCCTAAATGTCAAAAACATCAAAAGGCTAAAAACCAATTACAAGCACAAACCAATACTCAATGGCCATTTACAAATCCAAATATGCATCATAAATTTGCTCAAAACCAAAAATCATTAACATTCAATGCATCGGACACGCCCATTGCCCTTATTACACTAGTTCAAAAGCTCAACATACTTTTAGCAAAATGTCTTGGTGTGATTCCTTGAAGATGCTGCCTCCAATAGTCTAATTATATGCATTGATGAAACAAAGAGAGCATAAGCATACAATCTTAGTGAGGGTTGCTCAAAACCACCAACATCATCAATGCACAAAACTGTTTTTCACTCTTTTCAAAACCAACATGCCTTTCTTGATAAACCATGCACTTTTTCATCAAACTCATTGATTTAAACATCATGCAACATGATCCAAATCAAAAACCAGCAATTAAGCAATTGCTACTCATTTACCAAGCCTTCCAAGCATAAGACCATTACGCTAAGCTTGAACCAAAACATGCATCTTACAAACCATGCATTCACAACATTCTCCACAATATACATTTCCATTATATTGGCTCACAAGTGATAAAAATAATCTTAAAAACAAAGTATCAGATACACGGATTACCAAGGGTTGTCCCACACCCTTCATACACTTTATCGGTATATCACGGCTCAAACACGAGAGTAACCCTCCATCGTTATGACACATGTGGTGGAGTATTCGGTACAATGACAACCCCTCAACACCACTCATCGGTAAATGTATAACCCACTAACGAGATACGGGACACACACAAGGTTTGCACCCGGGAGCTACCCTCAACCGTTGCAACCTTAAACAATCCTCAATCGTTAAGGTACTTGGATGGAGTATTCAGAACAATCACTATACCCCCTTAGCCCGGCCTAGACGCCCAACCCGAATTGAGAAGATTACACGGGGAAAACCGAAGTCAACTCGTTAAAGTCAACTTCGATTAAGGACCCTTTTTTTCTTTTTATCTTTTCTAGATGCACATTATTACCCTATATGATTAGCAACTTGTTTTAGCGAAAACGACACAGCGAACGGAACTCAATTAGAGGTTCAATTGCATACAAATGTCTTTAGGGACTAAATTGTAATTTCTAGAATTATAAGGACTAAATGGGTTTTTAAGTTACCAATCAAAAATTAATCATATTACATGACAGCATGTCAAATTGCATCTTAACCATATCTTGCAAACTCATTTAATTAAACATCCAACATTCAGGGACCATAACGTAAGAAAACAGAAGCCTGAAACAATTCAAATTCAAATCCAACGGTCAGGTGTTTCGAAATGGCCGTTTCGAAACCAGGCTGACCGTTTCGATACGCGGGTGCGTTCTAAAACCCGTTTCGAAATAATGCTTTCCAGTAGCAAAATGTTCCGGAACGTGCTTACCCGTTTCGAAACGCCATGACCATTCCAGGCCATCATTCCGAAACAGATAAGGGCGTTCCGAAACGCCTTGCCCTGCAACTTCAAAATTTTCTGGTTTTTCTCAAACATTCACCTCCGAAATCATTCCAACACATGCCACATCACATATTCAACATGTATAATCATCAAAGACCATTAACATGAAGCACAAGCTATTGGTTCAGAAACATATTATACTTCTTAACTACAATGGTGCTTATAAAAGAATGAGTAGAACGAGGGTCAATCACTGCATATAAATGATGCAAATATAACTCAGTGGTACCTGCAATAACATCAGGTTCATCATTTTCTTCCCTGCTCCTCACATGATACATTTGGGCAGGAGCTTTTGAATCTTGCTTGTTAAAGGGTTTCCCTAGACCACTCGATCGCCCAAAGGTTCCCGATGATCCTTGCTTCGACCCTTTACCTCTAAAGGATTGAGCAGGAGAAGTAGCAATAGTCGGTGTAGCAATAGATTTGGTTGAATTTGAAGGACAGTCGCGTATAAAGTGACCTTGCTCACCACAATAGTAACATGTTCCAGTTTGCTTACGGCATTGTCCCACTGGGGGCCTATGGTGACAATAATTGTAGAGAGGGTGCTAGTTACCTCGATTCGAACCTCCAGTGCTGTCAACGGACGCGGCTTTAGCAAAAGACTGCGTCATAGACTAAGGTCTCTCAATGTTCCCAGATTAGGAGGGCTGTGAATAGATATTCTGTTTGGGGCCTTGATATATCCCCTTCTTTTTCCATCTCAGTGGTCGAGAATCATCCCTGAACCACTTCTCAAATTTTCTAGACCCACCAGCTCGTTGAGCTCTCTGGACAGCTTCAGTGGCCTTGACTCGGTTCACCAGATCCTGGAAGTTGGTGATACTAATGGCCGTAAACATGGATCGTAGCTCATCGCGAAGGCCAGCTATGAACATCCTGCACTTGTCTTCCTCTTTCTTTATAAATTTTGCCTCGTATTGGAAATATTTGCAAAAATCATGAATATATTGCTCAATAGGTCGCCCACCCTACTTCAGATGGAGAAAGGTGTTTCGCCTTTCCGCAAGATAATATTCATTAATGTACTTATTTCGAAACTCTTGGAGAAAGAACTCCCAAGTAATTGATTCTTCAGGAGCGGTGAGAATAGTGGTTTCCCACCACATGTGAGCCTCATCGGTCAATAACGCAATAGCACACTCCAACTTGTGTTCGTCCGAACACTGCAACTGCTTGTTCAAGATACACAGCGTGTTATCCATCCAGTACTCGGCAACTTCATGATTATCATCATCTTGTCTGGAAAAGGAATAGGCTCGAAGTGAAGCCAACTTGTCCATAGGGGCACGAGCATACTGGACAACAGGAGGGGTAGGCTGAACAGATGGTGTTGCTTGCATCGCAACCATAAACTGTTTGAACATATTAGCCATATTCTGTTAACATTCAGCCTGAGCGGTAGGTGTTGCAGGCTCAGCATCCTAAACAGGAGGGTCATGTGGTTGCGATGGGTTCTAAGGATTTCCTCCTCTAATATCTTCATCATGTGTCGAGGAGCCAGTAGCAAGCTCGTCTATATGAACTTCGTTCGTCTCAGACATATCTATATGAAAGACCGAATTAGTTGACAAGTCACAATATACGCAATTTAAAACTCCTAGGTGGCAAAGTAACGCAATAGAAATGCAACAAGCTTCGGTTTAGTCCTAGAATCGACTAAACTCTAGCTCTAATACCACAAATGAAACACCCCCATCTCGATCTGGTCGAGAACTGGATCGGAAGGTGAAACCGATGATTAATACTGAAACCAGTGCAATAAAATTTCATTTTATTATTAACATTTTCAATACACATCATACAATGAATCATTCCCATCAAATAACTCAGTCCAATTTATCCATACAAATAATGCTTAGTCATTCATGGGCTAAATTGCAATTATTACAAGTTTTAGGGAACAATTTGTAATTTTGACAAACTAGGGGTCCTTCAATGCAATTGATCTTACCATTTTGAAATTCACTACTTTAATGACATGTCTACAAGATTTTATTCGATTTGGAGATCATGAACTCATTCAATTTAACCTTACAATGTTCATTGACTAAACTGTGAAATTAGCAATCTGTTCAATGAGCCTTTAACTAACTTACCTAACCCCGTATCGAAACACCCTAGAGTTGTTTCGAAACGGATGAACGATGTTCAACTCCTGTTGACCTTACCCTTAAGACCTTACCGATACGGGCATACCCTGTATCGAAACAGTTTGACCTCCTTTGACTTTGACTTTGACCCGTTCCAATACACTATGAACTCGTATCGAAACGAGGGATTCCATAGACAAAAATGTTTCGAAACAGCCATGGACCGTTTCCATACATTCTATTCTTCAGGCTAATTTATGCTTGCCCGTATCGAAACGCCATCACCCGTTTCGATACGGCCTGACTTGTAATGACAAATTTTAGCTGGTATTTAATCAATTTTACTTATCGAACAATGTCCAAATACAACGAAACTTTACACAAAATATTTCAATGGTATAAACTACTAGCATGCCAAATTTCATGACCATATGAATACGTTTACCATGTTTTTAACTTTTTGAGCTAAATATGCAAATTTCAACCATTTCAAGTTAACCAAAAAGGCCATTTAGGGTTATTAACCATATTACAACTTAGGCATTACACCAACACAACAAAATGGGCATAAATGACTAGTTCAACAACTATGGCACCTTCCAAGGAGTTTATAAGTCAAAAACACGTTACTTGAGGCTTGTAGTGGCTTGTCTTGCCTTTGTAATTCAATCTTCCGATGCACAAACTTTCAACCTGAAAAAAATGCATGAGACATGACACGTTAGGCATACTTTGCCTAGTGAGGTAGTCATAAACAATATGAACAACAACAATGTATTGAATTTCTATATTCATGATCTCATACCTATCAATAACAATGATATGCCATGATATACAATGTTTAACATGTTCATTTCATCATTAACCCTTGGATTGAATCAAGATAGTGGATAGGTGAATTCCTACGCCTCGCCAAATCAATGAATGGTCTAAAACTTCTACCTCGCCAATATGACCAATACCAATACACATCCCTCCGCCTCGCCAAATCAATATAGGTCGTAGCCTTAGGACCATAGTCTACCCGTACACTGAGCTCATGAATTCTAGGCATGCCAATTGTATCCAACGTCTAATCAGATCCAAGGTTCCAATGTTCACATCCATTTCAACAATCAATAATATTCTAATGTCCGATGATTTCAATATTACCAATGACAAATGTATATGTATCTCATCATCAATATTTCATAGTCCAATGTCAATATCAATGTCCAATGTCAATATCAATGTCCAATGATTTCTATACAATAATCCGATGAAAAATACTACATCAATGACAATGCTCAATGACGATATCAATGACCATGTCCGATGTTCAATAACAAACTTATCGACACCTACCAAGGTGTCTGTTTAACCATCCAATGCAAATTCTCCAATGACAAGATAAGCGATGTAATCTAAAACATCAAATAATTATTCGGGAAGGCTTTTCGCCAAATCTCGAGACTCCGACTACACTTACCTTAGCAATCCGAAGCTTTCAAGGCTCTCGGATAACAATCCCCTTGTTCCTAGCTTGAGATGGAGACGGTGAAACCTCTTTCTCCACTTCTTGAGCTAGAAAGTTAATAGAAAACTATTAGGATCGATGTTTCGATATCAAAATCAATACACCGATATCAAAATCGATATCTGACTTCAATATAAACACTAATGATGAAATATCCATAGATGGTCAAAACCCTAGCTTAAGTTTAAGATCGATATATCCATGGAATCCAACGATTGTTTGAGGATTATTGCTTACCCAAACGATAGCAACAATTCGATATCTATCGAACGAAGAAAAACCAAGCTTAAGATTATCTCCAATGGAGGTGCTCTCTTAGTTGAAGAAGATAAGGAAGATGAAGATAGTTAAGGTGCTTGGTGATTTTGCAATCGGGTAAATTTATTTCCTTTAGCTATTCTATAGCTTTTTAATTAAAATAGGTTTCCTTCCTTTGAAGGAAACTCTCCATATATTCCCACGTAAGGGAAATTTGAAAGGAAAAGGGGGCTAATCGCAAAATTAGTCCCTAGATTAACAATACTTTTTAAATTTGTCTCCAAGTTTTAAATTCTCGCAATATAGCCACTAATATATTCCCGCTACTATTCAATAAAGTCCAATATCAATGATTAGCTAGTCAATACTATGTTTAGTCTTTATCGATGCAAAATTTCCGATCATCAGAACCCAATTCTAACTAGACCGGATTTTAGGGCGTTATAGAACGGCTTTTACCCGTTCCAGAACAAAATCCCCAAATAAGTCTCCCCTGCACTCGGACAAAGCAGAGGCGTATCAAAATGACCCCGAGTTTCGATACGGGTTCAAAATATAACTAAAGGTCTCGAAAGGTCTAGTAGTGTTCTGAAACATTAAGGCCAAATATGTAAGTTGTATCGAAACAGCTGCTACTATTTCGAAACACATAGCAGAACTGCATTAAAACAGCAACATTCAAGCACCTTAAAGCACATCATATGACCACCAAAAATCATGCAATCATAGGTAAACATCAACCACATATTTATCCAACACATGTGCATCATCAAAGGTATCTAACATCATGAATTGCAAAACATGATAACTCTAGAGGCATGCAACCTATAAGCAGTCCACACAGAGTATCAAAATCCATAAATCAAACCATATCAACATATAAAGGCCCATTACAAGTCTCAAAAGGCAAAACACACTTTCCAAACCAGTGAGTTTAAACAATCCTCTCCCAAATACTGAGGTACCCTCCTCATTGCCATTTCTACCTTAATAAAAGTGTCAAACCCCATACTTGTAAATCGAGTGATGTCTTGGGTGAGTTCCCTTGCTATTTTGCTGCAAATAAGCTCATTAATTTGTATTGTTGGAAAGGAGAGCGTAATCATATTTGCTTAGTGAGGGAAAGCTCAATTTAAACAACAACAATGCAGTTTTTCAAAACAATGAATTCTTTAAATCATAACCGCATCATGCTCATTTTCCTCATGCTTTTGAAACCACAATTAAAGCATCATTTATAAACCACATGTATCATTTCCTCATGCATATCTCAATGCAACCAAACTAAAGTTTCACATGCTTAAATCTCATTAAGCATAGACATCATGTATAAAAGTCTTTATACAAAAGCATTTCAAAAACCATGATACATGTTCAATTCATATATTGGCATTTCAAGTGAACCAGATGGAATATCCCCCCATCAAATAATGATCAGATATACGAACACACTTGATAGAATCAACCCCCGCCAAGCCCTTGATAGAATCAACCCCTATCAAGCCCTTGATAGAATCAACACCCTATCAAGACCATACTTACTTCCGAGATTAGCTAAGCGTTTTAAGCTTACACTAACCTCCTTAAAACCTTGTTTGCAAGCATATAAAAACGTTCAAACCACATCCGCTCACCGATACAACTTCGCCTCACTTGCCGAAGCTATTACAAGCTTCTGAAACTCCAAAAACGCCTTCTCACGATCAAGCAATATCTTGCCCTGCTTCTGACCAAAGAAAAAAAGAGGATTAATGCACACTCTTGCATCAAAACCTCCAGCAACACAAACCCCCACTCAACTCTAACATTCGCCAAGAAATTAACAATTGATACAAGCCGAAAACATCAGCAAAACAACTCTAAACCGTTCCCAATCATTACCCGGCAAAACAACCATCAATCCTCATCCATTTACAACCTAAAACACTTCCCCAACCTCTACAAACCTCCAGCTATCAAGAAAACACAACACCAGCCCCTAAAACTCAAGATTTCATCACTAACTTCTAGCAATCTAACTAGTTTTGGGATTACTTAACAAAATCCATCAAATTAACATTACTAACTCATAACAACATGTTAATAATCAATCATTAACTTGGTAATTAACATCAAATCCAAAGATCCATCATAAATCTTCAAGAAACCTCAATTAAACATGATTTCATCAATTAATATATAAAAACCCACTAAAAACAATATGTAAAAGACTAAATACTTGAGAATTTCAGTAAAGAACATGTCATTAGAGGAGAAGAATGAACCTTCCTCTAATGATGAGCTCATCCTCTATTTTTGAAAATAAACCAAAAGACAACCAAAGAGAAAACAAGAATTTAATGAAGGATCAATAGAAAATAGATAAATCCTTGAAATCCAAATCAAATTTAGAGTTTACCTTGAAAATTTTGCTGTTTGGATGAAAGGGAGTTTGAGAGAAAATGAGAGAATAAAACTATCGTCAAATGACAAAATGAAAAACCATTTTAACTTCCCTCGATCTTTTTAATATAATTTATTTAATTAAAATTATAAAGTACGAGGAAAATCTCTATTAGCCCTTGGTTTTGCTCCTTAAAGATTCAAAGCATTAGCCTTTTACGTTTTTGCCATAATTTATTCAAACCATTTTAACTTTACCTTTTTTACATTTTGGTCACTAAACCAAAATGTCCAATTTCCAAATTTGTTTTCTTAAAATTACCTTTATCAAAATTAATCATATATATAATTATGATTTTAGGAAAATTTCCCATATTTTTATCCGACCAAAAACCTTTTAATTTAATTATTTCCTAAAACTAGACTAGACCGCCAAACTAGTTTGAACCCGACTAACGCCTAGGCCCAAACCTGGCTAACGCTTAGACCCAAACCGGGGTGTTACATAAATTCTTTTCAATTTAGTCCAAAACATTTTTCAATTATTATATCAAAACAATTAGTTCTACAACTATAATATACAAAATTCGCACGTGCTCTTTGGTTTGGGCAATGCGGGTAGTGTCATCCTATTCCAAAGTGAGAGTGTGGTGATGAGAGATTCCACCACGGTAGGTCTTGATGAATCTATCAAACTTTGTGGCGATAAGAGATGCCGCCATGAGAGTCTTGTGATATGAGATTCAACCGGGGTAAGACTTGACGATGTGAGATTCTGTTAAGCTATTCGTATATCCGAGTAATGTTGCTAAAATGTCAATATATGAGATTCACATGTACCTTGTTTATAAATGATTTTATGAAATGAGATTGCATATGAGATCATGTTTTGAGATATGCTTTATGAGATTTAAGCATGTAAGGCTTTACCTTGAGACTTTACATTTTGATGAATGCATGAGATAGATGATACACGTGATTTAAATGATGTGGTTTTTGCTGTGAAAATGGTTTCAAGCATGAGATAGAATGAGCATGATGAGATAGAGATTTCTAAATGAGAAATGGTTTTAAACTGTATTGTTGTTGTTAGTTTGTTTTGAGCATCCCTCACTAGGCATTATTGCTTACGCTCTCTTTTCCAATAATGCAGAGAATTATCATTTTTGGGGCAGCGAAGAAGCAAGAATGGAACCTAGGAGTGAGGCTTAGCTCAAGTATGGTTTTATGATTGCTTATTAGTAATAATAGTTGGCAATGTGGGGATGCCTTAATGTTTTGGGAGTTGTGTTTTGAAACTCTCTGTTTTGTGGCAAGTTTGTTTTGCCTTTAATGACTTGTAAATGGCCTTTACTTGTTGGTTTATGCCTTTGTTTGTGTTTTGACACTTGAATGGTTATTTTGCATAGGTTGCATGCCTATAGATTTCATTGTTGCATATTGACATGCTATGATGTTGATACTGCCATGTACGATTGAGGTTGGATGCTTAGATATGTTGGAAGCATGTTGGAATGGTTTTGTATGAATTAAAGTGTTATAAACTAAGAAAAAAGTGTCATTACAGGCCCAGGTGTTTCGGTACACTTGAGCCTGTACCGAAACGATGAGCCTGAAATGGCTTAAGGGTATCAAAACGGTGAAAAGGCTGTTTCGGTACGTTTTGCTACTTGAATTACGTGTTTCGAAACACCCTTGAGGCTGTTTCGATACGGGCCCATGCTTCGAGTCGCTTGACTCTATTTTGATACGACTGTTTTGATACAGGGAAACATGTACCGAAACGACAAGTTGTTAAGTTAGTTATTGGAATCTTTTGAAGTTCTATTTATTTACGTTTTAGTCTCTGAATGTTGAGGATGCAACTAAATGAGCATGGATGATTGTTTTGAGCTGATATTTGACTGAGAGGCATGTAATGTGATTAATTAAAGGATGATAACTTAGGAAGTTAATAAGTCCCTATAATTTGGTAAAATTACAAAATGGTCCCTAAAATATGTTTGTATTGAATTGAATTCCTAAATGTTGTATGTTTGAGTTGCAAATCGTTTTGCTATGATGTTAATCATATAGGATGATAATGAGCATCAAGACAAGATAAAATAAAAAATAGGGTCGTTTATTGAGTTAAAATTCCCGATTTACTTCAATATTTCTCGTGTTATATGTTCGGTTCGATCTTTCACCTAGACCAGGTCGAGGGGGTTACATTTGGTGGTATTAGAGCCAGGTTACGAAAGAATTGGGAGGTAATGTTGTTGTTTGGTTGATTTCTTGATGTATGCTATGTACAGTGATTGATTATGCCATGTTTTGGCCATTGTTTGATTCATTTGAGATGCACGGTGTATGATAACATGAATTATGGTTTTTATATGTTGTTGGGGAGAGGTTAAGGGTACCCAATTCCATATTATTACTAATGTAAAGAGAATTTTGGTTTTAGAAAGAAAACTTGAGCACATTAGATTCTTGCTTTGGTCAGCATGATTGTTTTTATTGTTGCATTCTTTTTAGCTATACCGTTTTGATAATGGGACCGAGACGAGAGCTTAAGGCCAATGTGTGTAATGTGGTTGAGAATGATATAAATATGAATGCTGAGAATTTGCCACCTCCTTCTCCTCCTGGTGGTGATAGAGTTGGAGCGGGGGCTAGCGTTGGAGGTGTTGGACCTCAGGCAGCGCAAGAGCAAGTTGTTGCTGATATGACATCGTTAATTCATGCTATAGTTGGGGCTTTTCAAGCAGCGATAGCGGGTATGCATATGGCCGCACCTCAGCCTGGTGCTAATGTTGGTTTACCTTTGGAGCGTTTGTGTAGTTTGGGTGGAACTGAGTTCCAAGGTATATCTCTTGAGGGTTTTGAGGCTTGGTTTGAGAGTACCCAAAGGATTCTTGGTCAGGTGAGTTGCAATGATGTGCAAAAGTTTGGTTGTGTTGTATCTTTGCTTCACAAAGATGCTTATACGTGGTGGATGACCATCACTATGGGAATGGAACTTGCCGATGTTACTTGGGAGTTATTTGGAAATGCTTTCAAGAGGAAGTATCTAGGTGTTCGCTATCTTGATGAAAAGAAGCAAGAGTTTATGTCTTTGGTTTAAGGAAACATGATTGTTTATGAATATGAGGTTCAGTTTGTTCGATTGAGCCAGTATGCTCCTGAGCTGGTTCCTGATGAACAAAAGTGATGTGATCGTTTCCATTATGGTCTTGTGAAGGATGTCAAGACATATATGTTGGCTTTGGATTATACCAATTTTGATGTCTTAGTCACTCGGGCTAAGAACATCGAGCAGAATTTGGGTCTGGTTGCTCGTTCGGGTGGTTCTAGTTTTGGAAAGAGGTCGGCTGAGTTGATGTTGGTAAGGATCGTTACAAGAAGCATAAGGATTGGAGGTATCAACCGAATCCAAGGTGAGGTGGTGGTAACTTTGGTCGTGGTCATCAAGGCCAGAATGATTTTGTTCGTACTCCGGAGTGTAACTGGTGCAATAGGAGGCACACGGGAGAGTGTTGGGGTAATCTAGGTACGTGTTGGAATTGTAGATCGAGAGGACATATGAAGCGTGATTGTCCACAACGGTTAGAGATGGAAAAGCTCTGGTTCGAGCTGTTGAGCAACAAAGAGGCCATGGGCGCGGTCGTGGTGATTTTTAGCATAGAGAGGATGAACAGAGGAATGTTGCTCATGTTGTTGTTGTTCAACCTAATGGAGGTGGATAGGCTAGGGTGTATGCACACTGAGAGGAAGGAAATGACATGAATGTGATCGCATGTACCTTTACTTTGCAATCCTTGTCATTACTTTCTTTGATTGATTATGGTTCTACTCATTCATACATTTTGCGTGAACATGCACAAGTGCTTGGTTTGCATGTTGAGTTGTTAGATGTTGGTATGCGTGTAACTCGTTCTTTTGGTGAAACAATTGTTAGAAGGAAGTTGTATAGGAGATGTCCTTTGTCTATTCAAGGTCATGTGTTTGAGGTTGATCTTATGGAGTTGCCTTTCTTGGTGTGGATTGCTTATCTGAGCATAGGGTTGTGATTGATTTTGAGACTAAGCGAGTTTCGTTAAAACTTTCCAATGATTATGAGGTGGTGATCGTAGGTGAGAATGAAAAGTTCTTATCTAATGTGGTTTCGGCTCTTGAAGCAAGTTGATTGATGTGTTTGGGATGTGAGGCTTTCCTGGCTTATGTGATGAGTCCAAGTACAAAGAAGGTGCGAGTACAGGACATACGTAAAATGTGTGAGTTTCTGGGTGTATTTCCGAAATAGTTGCTTGGTTTGCCACCAAACAGAGAGGTTGAGTTTAGCATTGAGTTGTATGAAAATACGACTCCAGTGTCTATTGCTCCCTATCGAATGGATCCAAAAGAATTGAAGGAGTTGAAGACGCAACTTTAGGAGTTGCTTGATCGGGGTTTCATTAGGCCTAGTGTTTCACCTTGGGGTGCACCAGTCTTGTATGTGAAGAATAAAGATGGCACGATGCGCATGCATATAAATTATCGTCAATTGAACATGATGACAATCAAGAACAAGTATCCCTTGCCAAGAATTGATGATCTTTTTGATCGGTTTTGAGGTGCTTCAGTGTTTTCTAAGATTGATCTGAGATTTGGATATTACCAGTTGAAGGTAAATGATGTGGATGTGCCTAAGACTGCTTTTTGTACAAGGTATGAGCATTATGAGTTTTTGGTGATGCCTTTTGGTTTAACTAATGTCCCTGTTTCATTCATGGATATGATGAATTGTGTGTTCCATGAGTTTTTGGATAGGTTTGTGGTTATATTTATCGATGATATTCTCTTGTACTCTCGTACCGAGGAGGATCATGATAAGCATTTACGGATTGTGTTGCAAGTCTTGTTGGAAAATCAGCTTTATGCCAAGTTGAGCAAGTGTGAGTTTTGGCTCAGGGAAGTTGTTTTCCTTGGTCATGTAGTGTCGGTCGAAGGGATTCAAGTCGATCCTCAAAAGGTTGAGGCGACGATGAATTGGAAGTCGCCTAAGTTGGTTAATGAGGTGCGAGTTTCCTTTGTTTTGCGAGATACTACCGTAGGTTCATGGATGGTTTTTTAAGGATTGATGCTCCTTTGACAATGTTCTTGCAAAAAGATGTTAAGTTTGAGTGGACGGAGGTTAGGCAACAAGCTTTCGAGAAGTTGAAGGAAGCGTTGACGCAATCTTCTATCTTGATTCAGCCCAAATCAGGTAAAGAGTTTGTAGTTTATAGTGATGCATCCTATGTTGGGTTGGGATGTGTGTTGATGCAAGAAGGTAGGGTGGTAGCTAATGCTTATCGGCAGTTGAAGGTGCATAAGCGTAATTACCCTACGCATGATATCGTGTTGGCTGCAGTGGTGTTTGCCTTGAAGATTTTGAGGCATTATCTTTATGGTGAAAAGTGTATAATGTACACGGACCACAAAAGTTTGAAGTACTTGATGTCCCAAAAAGAGTTGAATTTTAGGCAACGAAGGTGGCTAGAGTTGCTTAAAGATTACAAGTTAGTGATCGAGTACCATCCAGGGAAGGCTAATGTTGTAGCCGATGCCTTAAGTAGGAAGGTGGCTATAGAGTTGAGGGTGATGTTTGCTCGGTTGAGTATATCGAGATGGTAGCTTAGTGGCTGAGTTACAAGTGAACCCCCATTGGTAGAGTTGATTAAGGAGAAGCAGTTGTTGGATGATTCATTGGTACCACATTTTCAGGACATTGCGGAAGGAAATCCAATGGACTTTTGTTTCAACGATGATGGTGTTTTGTGCTTTAAGAGTCGAATAGTTGTGCCAGAGGATGTTGAGCTGAGGCGCACTATCTTGACTAAGGCTCATATCAATCCTTTTGCTATGCATCTTGGTAGTACAAAGATGTCTCGTGGGTTGAGAGATGAATACTATTGGGTTGGCTTAAAGAAGGATGTGGCTGATTTTGTTAGTAAGTTCATGGTTTGTCAACGTGTTAAAGTTGAGCATCAATTTCCTTCTAGATTGTTGCAACCATTGAAGATTCCAAAATGGAAATGGGAGAGGATCACCATAGATTTCGTGACGGGGTTGCCTTTGACACCGTCCAGAAAGAATTCCATTTGGGTGATTGTTGATCATTTTACGAAGTGTGCACATTTTCTGGCAATGCATACTACGTATACGTTAGACAAGTTGGCGGATTTGTACATCTCTTAGATTTTAAGGTTGCATGGGTACCTAAGTCCATTATTTCAGATCGAGATCCGCGCTTCACAGCGAGGTTTTGGGAGTGTCTTCATCAAGTGTTGGGTACGCGTTTGAATTTCAGTACTTCGTATCATCCATAGACGGATGGGCAGTCTGAACGAGTTATCCAAGTGTTGGAGGATATGTTGAGGTGTTGCATTATTGATTTCCAGGGTTCTTGGGAGAGACAATTACCTTTGGTGGAGTTTGCTTACAATAATAGTTATTAGGCGAGCATTCAAATGGCTCCTTTTGAGGCCTTGTATGGAAGGAAGTGTAGAACGTCTCTTTGTTGGGCGGAAGCTGGAAAAAAGTTTGTTTCTTTGCCTAATGTGCTTAAGGGCACTACAAAAAAGTGAAGGTTATTAGTGAGAGGTTAAAAGCAGATTCGGATCGGCAAAAGTCTTACGTGGGTTTGAAGAGTAAGGAAGTTGAGTATGTTGTAGGTGATAAGGTGTTTTTGAAGGTTTCACCTTGGAAGAAGGTGATGAGATTCGACTGGAAGGGTAAGTTGAGTCTGAGGTTTATTGGACCGTATGAGGTGCTTGAGCGTGTTGGACCTGTTGCTCATAGGTTGAGGTTGCCTCCTGAGTTGGAGAAGATACATGATGTTTTCCATGTATCCATGCTTCGGAGATATAGATCGGATCCGTCTCATGTTATACATGTTGAGGAGATTGATTTGAATCCAGATTTGTCCTATGATGAAGAACCAGTTCAGGTCATAGATTCGGACAGCAAGGTTCTTCGTGGTAAGACCATTGAGTTAGTCAAGGTCTTGTGGCGACATCGTGGTGTTGAGGAAGCCACGTGGAAAAAGAATGATGACATGAGGAAGCAGTTTCCTTACCTTTTTCCATCAGGTAAAATTTTGAGGACGGAATTTCCTATATGGGAAAGAGTTGTAAAGCCCAGTTTTAGGGTTAGGAGTATTTGAGGTTGACTCAAGGTTCGTAGGACCTAGACTAGAGATTTGAGTTTTCGGGAGCGGTTCAGGGAAAAAGTGGTTCGGGGTGTGGTAAAATTTTGGGAAAATTTATAAAATCTTCTAAAATAATGTATTAAGGTTTGGTAAAGTCAATTTCGGAAAAATGCCTTTTGGGAAATTGAGATTTCGGTTTAGTGACTATTTTGTAAAAAAATATAAAATTTGTTTTTGAAGGACTGTTTTGAGAGAGGGCCAAAGCTTTGAATCTTTAGGGAGCTTATATATATATAATGGCCCTTTTTCCTTTAATTGACCAGTTTTAAAGGTGTTTTATTAAAAAGGAATTAAAATGTGATTTTATTAAAAAGAGATTTAATCATCTAAAATCTATTTTGACGTAACTTCCTTTTCTCTCATTTTTCCATCAGTCAAACACTTCTTTTTCTCTCAATCTTCAAGATATTTTCATCTTCTTACTTCACTTTGATTTACAAATAATTTTCTTGATGATTCTTCTATTCAACTCAAAGGATTCTTGATGATTTCTCATCTAAACTTGTCAATTGAATGAATAGGCAAAGGTTAGAGGCAAATTCTGCTCAACTCCTCTAATCAAGGTTCTTTAATGAAATTCCCAAGTCTTTGGCTCTCTAATCTTGTTTATTGATAAAGATTTGTAATCTATTTGATGAAAATGGTGAGATCAAGCTTTAAAAGTGATTTCTTAAGATTTTCATAATGCTCCTATTTTGATTGATTTGAGATTGATTTTAATCGTGATTTGGATGTTAAATGATGTTGAAATAAAGGTTTCATCATAATAATCCTGAAATAGATTGGATCTCTAGTTGTTAAATGGTTAGATTTGGGGGTTTTGTGGAGATAATGTGGATCTGGTGTTGCTGGAGGTATAAGGATGAAATTAGATTTTTTTATTTATTTTTATTTGATGATTAAAATTGGATGGAAGTGTTAGGTTTTGACTAGGTTAAGTTTGTAGAGTAATCGAAGGTGTTTTCGGTTGTTTTGGATAGGCGTTTTGGTGTTTTTGGGCAGAGCAGCGGGGGTAGCTTTGATTGCTGGTGGTTTTAATGCATTGAGATGTATTAATCCCCTGTTCTTGTGTGTTATAAATAGGGGAGAACGTATCAGAAGAGATCGGTGAGGTTTCAAGGGCTCCAGAAGCTTGATTACGCTTCGACAAAGCTAGGGAGGCATTATTAGTGAGTGGAATTGGTTTTAAAAGCCTCTCAAAGACTTGAAAGCAAGGTTTGGGGGTTTAGGTTTAGTTTGAAACACAAACCTAAGCTTGAAAGTAAGTTTGAGATGTTTCGCTCTCGTTTCTCAGTTTTTATCCCATTGGTTTTATGATCACGCTCATGTTTGAAGATAGAATTACACCTACTATTTTATGCATGTTTTCAGAAATGATATGATGATTTACATGATCCCATGAGATAGATTTGTTATTTCAAAGAGATAGAATTTATTGAGAAAATGATATGCATTGTTTATGCTTTTGAAATGAGATGAGAATGATTTATAATGGTGCATTGAAAAACAGTAGGTAATGATGTTTAAAATGAGTATATTGGCATGAGATGAAATTATTGTTACCGGATATAATTGGTCAAACAATAGGATGAGAAGTGCACTATAATATACAAAATTCATACGTGCTCTTTGGTTCGGAAAATGGAGGTAGTGCCATCCCATTTCAAAGTGAGAATGTGGTGGTGAGAGATTCCACCACAGTAGGTCTTGATGAATCCATCAAGCTTTGTGGCAATGAGAGATGCTGCCATGAGAGTCCGGTGATGTAAGATTCCACTTTGGTAGGACTTGACGATGTGAGATTCTATCAAGCTATCCGCATATCCGAGTAATGTTGCTAAAATACCAATATATGAGATTCACATGTACCTTTGTTTATAAATGATTTTATGAAATGAGATTGCATATGAGATCATGTTTTGAGATATGCTTTATGAGATATAAGCATGTAAGGCTTTGCCTTAAGACTTTGCATTTTGATGAATACATGAGATAGATGGTACATGTGGTTTAAATGATGTGGTTTTTGTTGTGAAAATGGTTTCAAGCATGAGATAGAATGAGCATGATGAGATAGAGATTTCTAAACGAGGTAAAACCATTTTTGTTGTTGGTTTGTTTTGAGCATCCCTCACTAGGCATTATTGCTTACGCTCTCTTTTCCAACAATGCAGAGAATTAGCATTTTTGGGGCAGCGAAAAAGCAAGAAGAGAACCAAGGAGTGAGACTTACCTCAAGTATGGTTTTCTAATTTCTTATTAGTAATAATAGTTGGCAATAAGAGGATGTCTTAATGTTTTGAGAGATGTGTTTTGAAACTCCATGTTTTGTGACAAGTTTGTTTTGCCTTTAATGACTTGTAAATTGCATTTATTTGTTGGTTTATGCTTTTGTTTGTGTTTTGACACTTGAATGGTTATTTTGCATAGGTTGCATGCCTATATATTTCATTGTTGCATATTGACATGTTATGATGTTGATTCTTCCATGTACGATTGATGTTTGATGCGTAGATATGTTGTATGCATGTTGGAATGGTTTTGTATGGATTAAAGTGTAAAAAACTAGCAAAAAGTGTCATTACATGCCAGGTGTTTCGGTACACTCGAGCCTGTACCAAAATGATGAGCCTGAAATGGCTTAAGGGTATCGAAACGGGGAAAGGATGTTTCGGTACGTTTTGCTACTGGAATTGCATGTTTCGAAACACCCTTGAGGCTGTTCCGATACGGGTCTGTGCTTCGAGTCCCTTGACTCTGTTTCGATACAGGGCAACCTGTACTGAAATGGCAAGTTGTTAAGTTAGTTATTGGAATATTTTAAAGTTCGGTTTCTTTACATTTTAGTTCCTGAATGTTGAGAATGCAACTAAATGAGCATGGATGATTTTTTTGAGCTGAGATTTGACTGAGAGGCATGTAATGTGATTAATTAAAGGTTGGTAACTTAAAAAGTGAAGAAGTCCCTGTAGTTTGGTAAAATTATAAAATGGTCCCTAAAATGTGTTTGTATACAATTGAGTTCCTAAATGTTGTCTGTTTGAGTTGAAAATCGTTTCGCTACGATGTTAATCATATAGGATGATAATGAGCATCTAGACAAGATAAAATAAAAAATAGGGTCGTTTATGGAGATAAACTTCCTGGTTTACTTTAATATTTCTCGTGTGATCCATTCGGTTCGGTCTTTCACTCATACCGGGTTGAGGGGGTTACAAGCTCAGCGTTTGGAATCGTTGTTTCGGTTCACATGTTTTTAGGTTGCAGCGTTGCATTGAAAGAGCCTATCGGAGTAGGACTTTAGCTCATTGATGTGATCAAGAGTATAATACTTAAACTTGTTGGGCAATGTATTCATAGTACCCTTGATTTATACATGTAGTTCTTATTTTAAATTTATTTGATCATTTCGAATGATTTATTACTTGTTTTAAATTGGAGCTCCATGTAAACGGTTTAACTATTTTGAATTGTCCTTTTCCAAAATATTTAGGTTTATGAAAATTCTTATAATTTAGGCTAAATCTAGTTGAAGAATTTCACTTATGGGTTGGACTTGAGGCCCAAATGTGTAGTCGATTTTAGGGAGTTTCAATTCTATAGTAGTATTTATTCTTTACTCTTAACTATTTGAAAATGCACACACACCATGTAAACAAGTTGCTCGAACTCGGGCCTCCTCAAATAACAACACTCTCTTTTCCACCCATACCACTCAATGGATTCAATTTAAACTTAATCTTTAATAAGTAATTTATTTTTAATTATATTTTTTAGGAATTCAATCAGAGCTATATATATATATATATATTTTAGTAATTTATTTCTACATAACAATACACGTGAATTTGGATAAACTCAAAATTAAGATAAATATCAAAATAGCACATGAATTTTGATTCTATATAACAATACACATGAAACTTTAATTTTTATTTAATTATATAAATTTCAAAAAATAAATACACCTATTTATTTTTATATTTAATAAATATAATTATTTGGGTATGAAATATGTAAATGTAAAATGATGTTATGTGGATAGTAACTTTAATAATTTCTGAAAATTAAATCAAATCTATATTTCATGTATATTATTACACAATAATTATTTATGCACACACACTCTCGCAAATTATGGCCATGATTTTGATACAAACTTGAAGATTGGATTCGTTAAACTCGAATTGAAATTTAATTATATTCGATCTATTCCTAGAACAATCAATAATTCTGAAATATCAAAAAATTAAAATGATTCAATTTAAAAATAAAAAAAGCAAATAATCTAAACGGGAGATAATTTAAATTAAAATAATTAATAATAAATGAATTGAAAATAAAATTATCCAAACTCAAAATAGTCTAGGTTCTTTTTTTTTTGATCAAAAATAGTCTAGGTTCAGTTCACCCAAAACCTGCCCCAATTGATGGGTGTATAGCGAATGCAATCCGTACAATAAGGCACGTAGGGAGGAGAACTAAATAATGTACGTCAACATTCTTGACCTGTGCCTGCATTTCAACACATCACGTCACGTGCTTCAGCCAGAACATTCTAAAAACTATCCATACAAACAGATCCGCGTAACGTTTAAGAAATCGACACCTCATCAATCTCAAAAGGCCAGGTAATTAATCAATCATTTTTTAAACGAGTCTAATATTAATATAAGATCAAAAGGTGACCTCCCGGGATTTTCCCAACCTTCTCTATTTTCACTCTTTTCTTACTTTCTTTCTTCACCATTTTTCAACCGGGGTCTCCTTTTGTTGGAATCTGTGGCATTTCTAGCCTTGGTTACAGGTTCATTCTTCGCCCTTAATTTTCTGGGTTTTTTTTTATGATTGGGTTGAAATGTTTTGAATGTTGGGAGAATAATAGGATTTTGATCTTAGGTTCTATCTGGTCCCCAGGATAACCCACGGAAAAAGCAAATAGGATCCCGTTAGTATCTTGATTGTCTTTTTTTTCCGTTTTAATTCAATATTTTAGTTTCTTATTTCCTTCGCTTAATTGGGTCACAATTTTTATGGATCGGTGAATTGTTTTTTTATAAATATGTATATTTTTTTTTCTTTTTCCGGTATTTTTTGTTTGTTTTTGATAATCATTTTTTCGATCTTGATACAGGGAAAGGAAAGCAGAAGATCCCGGGCAATAAAATTTGTTGTTTTCGTTGATTATTTGTAATTGTTTTCTGAAACATCAATGTGCCTAAGATCTAGTTTTGAATAAGGTTGTTTAGATTGATAATTGACTAGATGAGAAAGAAGAGGAAGGGAAGTGAAACCAATGAATCTCCGGAGGTAACCAACAATTTTGCACCCACCTGTGACTCCCGATCATCTAATATTAGGGCCCATTATTCCTTAGAAGATTATGCTAGGATTAAAAAAAGGTGTAAAGAAGATTTGGATATACATCCTATTGGTCCATGTACGAGTAGACTTGCCGGCGTTGCGACTGCCCCACCTTGTGGTGTGTCCTCTTTGGTTCCTCCGGGAAGAGGTCTTAAGAGGAAGATAGGGTGCATTGAGGTAATTAATCGAATCGGTAGGAACAAAAAAATCGAGGATGATTATGTTAAAGGTGACCCGATCGGGCGGGGAAAATTTGGTTTGGTTTGGTTGTGTAGGTCTAGGACTAGTGGAGTAGAGTTTGCATGTAAAACCTTGCATAAGGGTGAGGAAACAGTTCACAGAGAAGTAGAGATAATGCAGCATTTATCTGGTCATCCCGGGGTTGTGACTTTGCAGGCAGTGTATGAGGAACCAGATTGTTTCCATCTCGTAATGGAGTTGTGCTCCGGAGGTCGATTGATTGACCAAATGGCAGAGGGACAGTATTCAGAGCAAGGAGCTGCTAATATTTTGAAAGATGTGATGTTAGTCGTTAAGTACTGTCATGAGATGGGAGTTGTGCATAGAGATATAAAGCCTGAAAATATTCTCCTCACAACTTCAGGAAAGATAAAGCTAGCTGATTTTGGTCTTGCCATGAGAATCGTGAACGGTGAATATCTATCTGCCTCATACTTTGAAGTATACTACCAGTCTTTATATCGGATCTTATAAATTCTCAGTTTGTTTGTTATATTGAAACTCAATGTGCAAATTGTTTGGAGATGTAGAGTTATGTTTGTATGTGCCTAATGTTTATCAAATATGAAAACATCTTTTAGTTTTGAGATTGGTTTCAAGTGCATTGCACATGTACATGAAGATAACTTCAGTTGTTATCAGGCCTTTAACATGTTGTCTTATTGTGTCCAAATATGTTTATATTTTCTCTTGCTGTGCCTAATGCTTGTAAGTGACACAAATAACTATTTACTACAGGTCAGATTTTGTCTGGTTTGGCTGGAAGCCCGGCTTATGTTGCGCCTGAAGTACTTGTAGGAGATTATTCTGAGAAGGTTGATGTATGGAGTGCTGGTGTGCTGCTACATGCACTTTTGGTTGGCGTCCTTCCATTTCAAGGAGACTCCTTGAAGGAAGTATTTGAGGCCATCAAGAATGTAAATCTGGATTTTCACTCGGGGATATGGGAGTCTGTATCTAAACCTGCACGCGATCTGCTGTCGAGAATGCTGACGAGGGATGTTTCATCAAGAAAAACTGCGGATCAAGTACTAAGTAAAGCCCCAGCTTTCTCTCTAAATTATGTAGAATAATTAAATGTATCATGTATTTTGCTATTTATAGTTTTATACATATAAAGTTCGTGAGCCATTCATCTATTTTTTGTTTTCTAAGAAAAGCTTCTGAATTGTCAGGGCATCCATGGATATTGTTCTACACTGAGCACTCGTTAAAGACATTATACACGGAATCAAAGTCGAAGAATTCGGTAGAGCAACCTTCTACCAGATCGGAGAGTGTGATGGATGTGCTTGCTGTCGCGATTTCCCATGTGACGATTTCGGAATCAAAGAGGAGTCGTTTTTATTCCCCGGGACCTATAGAGCAGCAGTGTTCATCTAACTTCACTTCTAACAACCTCTGTAGAGCCTTTTGATCATGCTGACCTGACTAACATACACGATCATCTCCACTAGCCAGCCTGGTTGCAGTTTTCAGTGGCCAAAATGATGATTGTGGATGGAAATCTCTTGGCAAAAGCTTTTTGGCTTCTTAACCAATGGCGTTAACAAAGTAATTGTATAGTCTTAATAAATAACAATACTTAAGAAATTTATGTTGAATTTTACAGGCTCAGACCATAAGGACACAAGGAATAAAACTAGGGGGGATGCTCATATGTAAACACTTCAATCCAAGGGTTCAAGAAAATACAGTACGGATCATACAAATCATTCTTTAAAATAGAAGCCTTCTTACTCCAGCATAGCTGAAAGAAACCTATTAAACATTGATTGTCTTTGTCAAGTACAGACAAAGACATCAAAGATCGTAACGCACAACCATCCTTACAGAAAATGATCACAAACTCGACATTTTGGCACTATTTTTCCTCGTCATTCGACATGTACACCTATTCAGCAGTTTCACGAGCTTCATCTTCTGGACAACTTGGACCACATATAGACAACAAAGAAACAAAACAGTGCAAAAAGAACCACATGAACAATATGGTTAGAGCCATGCTTGATTATACTCTTGTTCAGTTTCCTAATGTTGTTCTTTACCCCTGCTTGAGCTTTAATCATTGTCATTTGCTGTCACAAAGTAAGATTACACATTCAGGAAGCGTCTTTTCTCCCCAAATATAAATAGCAGGCAAAGCACCAAGTAATTCCATATTATACTCGACAGAAAATCACCATTTAAGACATTAAACTAAGAATTTATTTTGCATGCATGTGTATACATTAACTAATAAAGCAGGCATGATAAAACGAGAACACTGTAGATCTAAGTTGCACAGATACAGATACGGGGACAGATACGGGGACGGGGACAAAAAACGACAATTTTCAAAATTAGAGGGTACGGGTACGGCGAGGGTACGGCGAGGGTACGGCAAATATAAAATAAAATTTAATATGTATAATAAAAAATATTAAAATTTATAATACAATATGGACTAAAATTATAATTGTATTAAACAATAATTATAATTGTAGTTATTTAAATTCACTTCTAATAATTTTAAATTACTTTTTAACACTTAGATTAAGAGATTACTAAAATTAAATGACTAAATTGAACGAAAATTTAACTTTACATTCTAAATAAAGTGAAAATGAATGACTAAAATAATAAAATTAAAAGTTGACATGGTTGAAATATATATTTATCCATTCCTATTTAAAGCTTGAGTGATTAAACATTAAAACATGTTACAAATACAATACACAACTAATATCCCACATCCTTAAGATACATAAAGCAAGGAGAGAAAGCAACCTATAAATAGGCATTTATCAGATAGAACAAGGAAGCAATCTAGTCTTGGCCTTTTGGCTGAGATTAAGTGTTAAGTTTAGAGTTTTTAGGTGGAGTGTTTAATTTAGTAATTTTTTAAAGATAATTTTTTAGTTTAATTATCCTTGAGCTTTTTAAGTTCGGATAAGTTTAATGGTTTTTAAAACCTTGTTCACAAAGAAGATGGGGGTTTTATTTTCCATTTTTTTCAGTAAATATATTCGGATATATCCCCGGGTACGTCCCCAATAAGCGTTGACCGTACCCGATGTAAGTTTGATTGTCCCCGGTAAAATTGGGACGTCCTCGGGACGTCCCCGCATCGTCCCCGTCTTGGGGACGTATTGGGTACGCGGGACGCCACCTAAGGGCCGTCCCCGTGCTTCATAGCTGTAGATAACAGTTCAAATCTAGAAAGGGTTAATCGTCAAGAAAGGTTTCGTGCTTATCCTTTGCATTCAATTTTCTTTTGCAATAAGGCTTAGCGATACCAACTAGATGGCTAACACAAACCTGCCTCCTTGTCTACCATAAGATCCAAAGAGATGGAGGCAAATAATGATCCGATGAATCAAAGAACAACAGAGTGCATTATGTTCAACTACTATAATAAAAAAATATACTTGAATAATACAACATATGAACTGAAGGGATAAAAAAGGACATTTCCTACCCATATAAACTCTGAATGAAAAACTATTCCTTACGACCTTTAGTTGACAGATAAATATAGGTATTTCCTGCTTTTTACAGGTTATTTTTCAACGAGTTCAAAATTTTATTCCCCCTCGATGTCACTTTGCTTTACGGGACCATGTAGCAGTATAATAGCAAAACCACCAAGCGTATATTATAAACTAAGGAGATCATTCCTCATTTTCAAGCAACAAAACATCATAGCAGTAATTCATAGAATGCAAGAAACCACCAAAAATAAAATGTAAAGACGGGGCAAATGTAGCATACCAGTTGATCTAAAAAGTCCTTCTGAAATTTGGCTTCTGATCCTATTTCTTGAGCAACCTGCACCATTTTTAAGATTAACACAATTTAGCCAGTTAAAGGTGGAGAATGAATAGAAAGGAAAAGAACCATCCCTCCAGGTGATAAAAAAGAGGTAAAAGAAACTGAAGCCAAAGTTCGCCTCAAGTGTCAAGACACAAGTCCTTATAAAAAAGAAATAAAAATGCCGACACAACTCCAACAGAAAAAGGGAAATAGTATTAAAAGCCATTAGAAGATGAATTCTTATACGCGTTGTTTATCTAAATTCAAAATGACGATTGATATTTATAAACAATGGTTTAAATTTACTTTTTAATATCTTTTCAAGAAAGAAAATAGACCAAATAAACAATGATAATATTATCACGATTCACAACACTTACTAAGAACTGATAGATATACAAAGGAATCATTATACTCAAATGTTAGCTTAAAGCCAAACTAAGGAAGGTGAAAAGTCGTATCAAATTATCACCAAGATCCTTTATGCACTTCATCCAATAGAGAGAAATATCAAATGGATCATAGAATATGAAATTAGAAAATAAAACAATCGATTAATGAAAGGTCTTACATTTCTCAATTGTTTAACTTGGCTACGGAGACCGGAGATTTCATCGTCCAAATCACCATGCATCGGATCAATCCGCAATTGTATTTCATCGGAGCTAGCCACCGGTCTCGTGCTTAAACCCTCCCTATCCCAATATTAACAACAAATCAAAATTGGCTCAGACAAACTAATGAAAAGAAGAAATCCTAATAAATTCTAAACTCGCTGGATTATAAATTAAAAGAAAAAAAAATACAATAAAATTAAAATTAGACCTTGATCGGTAAGGAGCCGCACCGCCGTAGAAGGAATCGCCACCGGTTCGGTTCGAAGTAGACGCCATGGAAACGAACGAGAGAAAAGAAGCAAAACACGCCTTTAAACAACAGTCAAGTCGGATTGAAAGAGGAAAAGTAGAAATTAACGCAAGAGCTCGCCCGATTTGAAAGTTTTATTTATGGTCTTAATTTCTCTCAGTGCCTTTTTTAGTGATGACGTGTTGAGAAAGAGACCAGCCGTTAGTTTATAATCGTGCGGCTCTAGATTCTTTTCTGGTCTTTAGGTAGATTTTACAGGGTTAAAATACACAAATAGTCCTCCGATTATATAATATTTTTTGTTAAATACTATATTATAAAAAATTACAAAATGATCTTTCAATTTTAAAAATAAAAGTTTTTGTTTTCATCAAAAAATTAACTACTAATGATGAGGAATTTGGATGAATATTCCTTTTGGGAAATTATTTGGACAAATACCCCCTCTAGAAATCATTTGGGAAAATACTTCTCATTTGGTACACGTAGGAACGACTCGCGTTCTACTGAGCGCGAATTCAATACTCTCGTTACACAGGACACGTATTCTATTTGATGTGGCGTGTCTTATCCATTGGCGTATTTTAAATATTCAATTAAAGGAACTCACGCTTAGCAGAACGCGAGCTCTCCGGTATATTCAGATGATATGGTGTCAATTTATCGCGCGATATGAATGTAACTCGCATTTGGTGCAACGCGAGTTTTGTACAATCTTGTTCTTAAGCTTCGATAGGCATGTTGTCGGTGAAATTACGGGGTGTTGGGGGATATTATTTCGTATTTTTGAAATTTCACATTGTAGTACTGAAACATCTCTTGAAAATGGTGTAAAGATCGATGCGTATAAGGCATCTTAGATTATGTATAAATCGCGTTAAAAAAGCTATCTAACCATATTTTTTGCATGAAAAACAAGAAAACATGTGTCTGTAGGCATGTTTAAATGTATTTTGTAGTATGTTGGGAGATTTTTTTTGTTGTTGTTTAACTTTCACGTCGTAGTACAGAAACATGTATTTACAATGGTGCTAAAATTGGCGTGTATAAGACATCCTTGGCACAGTGAATCTTAGTTGAATATGGGTGACCTTTTTTCTTACGTTGTAGTGAATGATCTGAGCATATCTTAGGTTCATTGCCAATGATATGACGATCACATTCATTTCCGGTCGGAGGAAGCTCGTATCAGTATACCTTGAATATGTTTTCAAGTCGGCATAGCGAATCAACGAGTGTCATGGCGTCAAAATGAATGGATGCACATGTAGCAAAGGCGTGCGCTTACTTGAAGGTTTGGAAGACTACGCAATAGCACATTATTTGGCGCAAATCAACCACGTAATTATTTTGCATTATGCCTTCAAGCGGTCGAGAATATTCTGAAACCCGAAAATGATGTTGGTGACGAGAGAAGCATAACGCACCCATCGTGTTTGCGTGTGCAGTGTATGTTTGAAATTTCTCTTGGAGGTCTGGATGGAGCTGGTGGCCAACTGCCATCCAATCTATAGCTTGTTTTCCGAGGGTTGCAAAAATGGTAGCTAGTCGGTAATACGTCACCTTGACAACTGTAACACCCTGGTTTTGGACCTAGACGTTATGGACATCGAGTCGGACCGGTCGGAAACGATTCGAATCATATTAGGTGGTTTAGAGAAATCAAGGATCGGGAAAGGATAAAAATATGACAAAAATTTCTAAAATCCTCTAAAATCATGTTTAAGAGGTTGGTCAAATCAATTTTAGAAAAAGAGTTTTGGAAGTGGTACATTTTGGGTAGTGACCAAAATATAAAGTTTTAAAACTGTGGAAAATTTCAAATTTCAAAAGAGGAGTCAAAATATTAGAATCTTTAGGGAGCTTTTGTACAATTAAACCTTTCCTTAAATTGACATGTGTTTTAAAAGGATTTAAAAATAATTGAATAAAAAGGATTGTATTTTATTTAAGTGTTAAAATAGAAAATTGAGAAGTTTTTGACGTAACTAACTTTTATTTCAGCGAAATCCATTTTCTCAACTCTTTCTCCAGATTTCTTTTTCCCAAACACTCTCTCTTTGATTTCTAAATCATTTCCAAGAATTCTCGTCAAGTTCTTCAAGATTTGTGAAGCAAAAACTTGTCAATCTTTAAGGAAGGCAAGGATTAGAGGTAAATCTTGTTCTCAACCTCTAATCTAGGTTCTTTACTGAAATTCCCAAGATTATTGGCTCCTAATTGATGTTTTTAACTGAGTTTTGTTTATAGTTTTGATTTGAGATCAAAATCTTACAAAATATTGGTTTAAATCTTGATTTTCGGAGTGTTGTTGATGAGCTTTGTTTTGGATTGATTCTAATTGAGTTTTGAGTTGATTATAATGTTGAATAAGAGTTTTGATAATATAGATCCCGAAATCCTTGAGATCCTTGAGTTTCTTGATGGTTTTAATTGGGGTTTTGGGGTGTTTTGATGGTATTATGCTTGCTGGAGGTATAATGAAGGGTTTAAGGTGTTTTTAGATGTGTTTTGATGATTGTTAATGGTTGGAAGTGATGTATGTTGGCTAGGCTTGGTTTAGGAAGCAATCGATTGAGTTCTCAATTGTTTCGGATGGGTAAATTGGTGTAGTTTTGCCGAGCAACGAATTTGTGTTTAGTTGCTGGTGTTGGAATGCATTTTAATGCATTTGGATCTCTGTTTTGATGCTCTAAAAATAGGGTATTTTGGTCCGAAAGCAAGCGAAGCATTTTTGGAGGCTTCGGACGGGTGATCTTTGCGTCGGCAAGCGAAGTTTCACGAATTGGTGAGTGGAAAAGGATTTTCTAGCTTTCAAACGTTTTGAACGTAGTTTTGGGAGCTTAGTGTAAGTTTGAAACACTTAGCTAAGCTCAAGAGTAAGTAAATTGAAAGTCTCTCTCGGATTGTGCTATGTTTTTGTTGGAAATGCACTTGAATTAAGTGTGGATTGATTACTGTTTTGAAGCATGTTTTGAGCATTGATGATGCTGGTTTTTAATGCCATTTTGTTAAGGATGCACATGGTAAGTGATCCTTGGATATATGTGATTAATGCATTTGGTTTAAGCATGTTTATGCTTGCGAAAATGGCTTTGTGATTTTATGCTTGTAAAATAGTGAAATAATGATGTTAAATGATTATATTGGCAAGTGATGGAAATGGGTTTTGGTTACTTTAATCGGATATAGTTAGCCGGCTATAGGATTGGGTGCACCATGAATAAAGTCGCCTTGGATGTCGAAGGGTTGTAATTGTACCCTACACTCCATCCAAGTACCCTAACGATCAAGATTAAGATCACAGTGGATGGTTTAATCCTGTGTGTGGATCTTGTGGTATGTGTCTCGTGCTCTCGTTAGTGGAATTATACAACTACCAATGAGTGATGTTGAGGGGTTGTGATTGTACCGTTAAACTCCACCACGGGTGTCACAACAATTGATGATTTAATCCCGTGTGTGAGCCTTGAGGGTCCGGTAGTGTGTATGAAGTGTGTGGGATAATGCTTGTAATCTGCGTATCCGATTGTGTCAATTGTGTTTGGAATTGAGATGGTTTGTTATTGATCACTTGTGAGCCAATATAATGTTTTTGAATAATGAATTAAGCATGAGATGCTTGGAACTTATGCTAGAATACATGTGATGCTTGGTTTAAGCATGATCAAAGGTTTTTGCTGTTATATTGTGATGCCATGAGTAGGTGATTTTGAAAGTGGATTGGTATATAAAGTGCATGTTTTCAAGGATGGCATGGGTTTTCAAATGAGGGTGATATGGTTTTCTTAATGCATTGATGAATGTTTGGTTTTATAGCGATTCTCACTAAGCTTTATGCTTACGCTCATTTGTTTCACCAATGTAGAGAATTGAGCATTTGAGGCAGCAAGAGAGCAAGGGGAAATCCAAGTATTTTAGCTAAACAATGTATGTGGTTTTACTTTAGTGTAATAAGAGGCAGTGGGAGAGATTTCTTTTCATGGTTTTGTTGGTGATGATAAACACCTTGAACATGTTTTGTTGGTGTTTTTGGGTTTGTAAATGGTCTCTATTTTGGTTTATGGTCTTGCTTATAGTATTTTAGCTATGCTACATCTTGAGTTTTAAAGCATGCTTGGGTAGCTAATGCCTCATCTTGATTTGTCATGCTTGATGCTTGTGTTATGCTGATTGTTGATGCTTATGTGTTTGGAGTATTGATTATTATTTGCAGGGATGATTGGGGCATGTTTGCTTGATGTTAAATGTGTTTAAATGGTTGTTGAAAGTGCATCTCTGGTATGCGTATCGATACACGGAGTTGAGTATCGATACGCTAAGGCCATTTTCAGGCATTTCAGCTTAGGTGTACTTATACGACTTGCCCGCGTATCGATACGCCTAGGCAAAAAGGTTGAAGGTCGTATCGATACGGGCTTGAGCGTATCAATACCTTTTTCTCGACTTTGGCTATTGTCAACCCGCATATCGATACGAGATGAGGTGTATCGATACGAGTCGTTAAATTTAGTTAAAAGAATCTTTCTGAGTTCTGAATTGTTGCATTTTAGTCCCTGAATGATGCATATTCAATTGGATGAGTTTGGTTGATCCATTTGTAATGAAAAATGACATGATGGCTTGTTGTATAACTAATTAAAGATTGGTAATCCTAAATTCTGAAAAGTCCCTGTATTTTGTGGAAATTAAAATTTAGGCCCTAAAAGTTAAATAGGATCATAATGTACATGAAGATAAAAAGAAAAAAGAGGTCGTTAATCAAGGTTGACTTTAATTAATTGACTTCGATTTTCCCCGTGTAATCTTCTTAGTTCGGGTCAGATGTCTAGGTCGGGCTAAGGGGGTTACCTTTGTTGGTATCAGAGCTAGGTTTCGAAAGAATTGGGGATGATGGTAAGTGAAATTGGTATGTTTTGATGTTCGGTTCAATGTTGAATGGCATGTTGTTTGAAAAATCATGTTTTTGGATGAATGTTGGAGTTTATGCCATGCTTGGTTGTTATGAATCATAAGGGAAGTTAAATATCATTGTATGTTGATGACATGGATGATATTAAGCATGATGATTATGATATGCTATTGTATGCTATGTCATGCTTGAGGGAAATCAAGGTGCCCATTGCCTTATTACACTAGATAAATGTTTTAAATTGGATTTGTAAACTTGGGTGCATGCTTGAGGCTGTCCAAAATCATGGTTTGATTTGTTTTTGTTATTATGCCTTATTAAAAATAGCACAATGAGTCCGAGGAGAGAGTTGGGATCGAATATGATTGTACCTGCGGGCGAGCAGGGTAATCAAGGGAACGATGTTCCGTCTATTGAGAATGTACATGTTTGGCCATTCTTACCTGAAGTTGAGGCGATAGGGCAGCATGAGGAGGCTGACCCTGTGATGAAAGTTTTATCATCTATGGTTCAGGAGATGTCTGAAGCATCTTAGGCCATGGTGAATGAAAAGCATGCGCATGTGCCGGCTGTCGGACAAACTAGTTTGTCAAAATAGCGTCTGTATGATTTGGGAGCTGTTGAGTATCATGGGTCGACACCAGAGGCGTTCGAGGCTTGGTTAGCTGGTACGATTCCAATCTTGGATTAGGAAGGGTGTGATAACGCCTGTAAATTGGGAAGCGTGGTCTCGTTAATGCTGGATGATGCTTGTATTTGGTGGACATCTGTGTTGGTGGCATCGAATATCCATGATGTGGATTGGGAGTTCTTTTTAGATGCCTTTAAGAGGAGATACCTGGTAGATAAATTTTTGGGGGTTAAGCAATGTGAGAACGTGGCTACAAGTGGCGGTGGTGATATGAATGAGAGCAAAAGAGCTGCGAGTTCTGGCCTCGAGAGTGGGCACTGTAAGAGACATTGTGATAGAAGGTTGCGTTTGGATCTGAGTTTTGTGGATGTTGGTGGTATGAATCAAGTACATCCAGGTCAGAGAGTGGTGGTTCGTCTACCTGAGTGTGGTCGTTGTGGGAGGCGACATACTGGGGTTTGCTGGGGTGTTGAAGCTTGTTGGAGCTGTGGCACGATGAGACGTGTGAAGCGTAATTTTCCTTAGGTAGCTAGACCAGCTTCATCGCGTGCAGTTGAGTCTCAAAGGGGCCGTCAGCGCGGCCGAGGCAGGGTTCGGAGGTGGCAAGAAGGGCAGAGAGGCGCTAGATGTACGATGGTTGAATTTTGTTGGAAGTGTGGGTCTGTTGGACATTTGAGGTGAGATTGTCCAGTGTTAGTTCAGGGTGGTCAAGATGGGATGTTTGTTGAAGCTCCTCGTGACTGCGAATGTTGTCACAGTTCTTTTCAGCAATGAGACGATGATGGTTCTGTAGGAGTCAGTGCTTGTCGCTTGGAGCCCCGTAACAATAATGTGACTGCAAGTATCTTTTCATGCAGTCTTTGTTATTGTTATCTTTGCTTAGTTTTGGTTTTGCATCATCTTGTGTAGTGGTCAGGGTCCTATAGTTAGTGAGTTGGGTAGTAATCGGTGTTGGTTTGAAAACAACCTTGGTGACGAAAGTGTAATAGTTAGAGTAGTTTGCTGTAATGAGTTATAAGAATGGTGAAGCAGAAAAAGTTTGAGGATGGGATAAGAGGTTGTTCCTGATTTGGTTCGAGGACATTATTAGTAAGTGTGAACAGACCTATATGTACAGTTAAAATCATTTGTATACATATATTACATATATCGGTACATGCATACATTTGGCTTGACATTAGAAGTTTTCATACATGTGCATAGGCATTCGTAAGGGCATGTAGGTAATCATGCATACGAATGTTCACACTTACGAATAGCTAATTGGATATGATAGTGATGTGTTGTGATTAAATTAGTTGTGGGTTTAAAGTTTTGTTTTTGGTGCGAGATGAAGAGTGGGTGTGAGGTTAGGAAGTGAATAAGTTTACCGTTAAGAGTGAGTGTGGCCTAGCTTGGTTGGCAAGAGGTAAAGTTCTAGGTGTTTTAAGGGCCTTTGGTGGCATGGTGGTGAGGAGGAGACTGTTTCAAATAGAATCGATCACGGTTGTGTGATGTGTAGATAAAAACATTTTGAGATAGCAGTTAGGTGTTGTACTTTCTCTAGGTTGGACGGTTGTTGTAGGTTTGCGGACGTGGTTTTGAAGTGTTGTTGTATACTTGCTTGAATAGTTATAGCAGGATTGTTGCTTAAGTGGATGAAGTTTTGGCGGTGATCTTGAAGGAGTTGGAAGGAAGTTCTGACGAGAGTTCTTATCAAGGTTTAGCTTGAGTTGAGTAGAGAATTCATGGCTCTTGTGTATGTTGTAGGGTGAGTGGTTAAGTAGGTTGGGAAAGTTGTAGTGTTTGTTTCAGATGGTTGTAAGTGCTTGGAGAATGAACTTTATGTGTGGCTTGTTGCAGTTGCTTTTGTGTGAGGATTAAGTTTTGTTGTTGGGTAGCATCCAGGTAAGATTAGTGTTGTGGCCAAAGTTTGTGAGGGAAAAGTAATGAAAGCTCAAAGGCCATGTTGTTGTGGCTGGGTCTTCGTGAGAGGGTGGTCTATTGGCTGAGTGTAAGTAAACCTTCTTGAGACGTTGTTAGAGTCTCGTGATGAGGATTTTTTGATGGTGAGTGAGCGGATTTTGGTTTTCATGTTGAGAAGTGTGTAGTGTTCACAGGTCACAATAGTTTTTGGTATCTAACGTTTCAAAAAGAGTTGAATATTAGGCAATGAAGGTGGTTGAAGTTGCTTAAGGAGTACGGTCTGACGATGAGGTATCATGTTGGAAATGCCAATGTTGGAGCCGAAGTGTCGAGTCGGAAGGTGGTCGTGAAGTTGGGAGCGAGGTTTCCTTAGTTGAGTATATCTCGTGATAAGTGGCCTATAGCCGAGTTACAAGTGAAACCTTCCTTAGCTCTCGAGGTTGTGTTGTAACACATGTTCAGGACATTGCTGATGACAAGTTTTTGGATTTTTGTTACATTGATGACGGTGTTTTGTGTTTTGGGAGTTGAAAAGTGGTTCTTTTGCTGTGCACCCTGGTAGTACGAAGGTGTATTGTGGTTTGTGAGTTGGGCGATACCGAATGAGTTGAAAAAGGATGTTGCCGAGTTTGTTAGTAAATGTTTGGGTTGTCAGTGAGTGAAGGCTGAACATCAAGTTCCTTCTGGGTTGTTGCAATCCTTGAGAATCCCAGAATGGAAATGGGAAATGATTACTAGGGATTTCGTGTCTGGATTGCCTTTGTTACCATCGAAGAAGAATTCTGTTTGGGTGATTGTTGATCGCCTTGCGAAGTGTGCACATTTCTTGCCTGTGCATACTACGTATACCTTGGATAAGCTGACAGAGCTGTATATCGTTGAGTTTGTGCGGTTGCACGGGGTCTATATGTCGGATGGAGGTCCGAGGTTCACGTCAAGGTCTTTGGAATGTTTCCATCAAGCCTTGAGTACACGGTTGATTTTCAGTACTTCTTATCATCCTTAGACGGATGGGCAGTCAGAGCGTGTTATCCATGTGCTTGAGGATATGTTGAGATGTTGCGTTATAGTTTTCCAAGGTTCTTAGGAAAAGTATTTACCTTTGGTTGAGTTTGCTTGTCACAGTAGTTAGCAGGCAAGCATACAAATGGCTCTATACGAGGCTTTGCACAGGAGAAAGTGTAGAACTCCTCTTTGTTGGGCAGAGATAGGGAAAAAGTTGGTTTCGATGCCGAATATGTTGAAAGGGACCACCGAGAAGGTGAAGCTCATTTGTGAGCGCTTGAAAGCAGCATCGGATTGGCAAAAGTCTTACGCAGATTTGAAGCGTAAGGAGTTTGAGTTCGCGGTTGGCAAACATGTGTTCTTGAAGGTATCGCCTTGGAAGAAGGTGATGAGATTTGGATGTAAAAGTAAGCATAGCCCGAGGTTTTTTGGACCATATGAGGTTGTGGAGCGTATTGGTCATGTGGCATATCGGTTGAGATTGCCTCCCGAGTTGGAGAGGATTCATGATGTGTTTCATATTTCGATGTTGTAGAGGTATAGATCGGATCCTTCGCATGTGATACCTATTGAGTTGATAGAGCTGAATCCAGATTTGTCTTATGATGAGGAACTGGTAAGGATCCTTGATTCGAGCATCAAAGTTCTTCGTGGCAAGACGATAGAACTTGTGAATGTGTTATGGTGACACCGAGGAGTTGAGGAGGGCACGTGTGAAAGAAAAGCAGACACGTTGAAGCAGTTTCCACACCTTTTTCTTTCGGGTGAAATGTCGAGGACGAAATTTCCTAAGTGGGGGAGAGTTGTAAGGCCCTGGTTTTAAGCCTAGACGTTGTGGACATCGGGTCGGACCGGTCGGAAACAGTTTGAATCGTATTAGGTGGTTTAGGTAAATCAAGGATCGGGAAAAGATAAAAATATGACAAAAATTGCTAAAATCCTCTAAAATCATGTTTAAGAGGTTGGTTAAATTAATTTTACAAAAAGAGTTTTGGAAGTGGTACATTTTGGGTAGTGACCAAAATGTAAAGTTTTAAAACTGTGGAAATTTTCAAATTTCAAAAGAGGAGTCAAAATCTTAGAATCTTTAGGGAGCTTTTGTACAATTAAAGCGTTCCTTAAATTGACATGTGTTTTAAAAGGATTTAAAAATAATTGAATAAAAGGATTTTGTTTTATTTAAGTGTTAAAATAGAAAATTGAGAAGTTTTTGACGTAACTAACTTTCATTTCAGCAAAATCCATTTTCTCAACTCTTTCTCCAGAATTCTTTTCTCCCAAACACTCTCTCTTTGATTTCTAAATCATTTCCAAGAATTCTCATCAAGTTCTTCAAGATTTGTGAAGCAAAAACTTGTCAATCTTTAAGGAAGGTGTTGAGTTTTTAGGGGCTCGATTCTATCAACCAATATTGCTCACCAAGTGGTGGAGAGGTGGATTTTTGGGTGGAAGGGTTGAGGAAGCTAGAAAGAATGAGGACACAATGATTTATAGTGGTTCGGCCTTCTAACAAGCACCTACATCCACTACCTTAGCTTCCCACTAAGGATTTCACAATCAATCCACTAATTGATTCGTCCCCTTTTCTAGGTTTAGGAGGAAACCCTTACAACCGATCAAGCTTCTACCCAAAGCCTTGATCAAAACCCTCTTTTACAAAGAGATAAATAAAGCAAACTTAAACCCTCTAATAGGTGTTTGTTTGCACAATGAAGCACTCACCCAAAACCTAAAACACTTGAGCAAATTTGACAATTTTGGCTTACTAGTGTTTGTCTATACAAGAAATGACAAATTAAGCACTAAGACAATTTCTTGATCATTTGATGTTTGACAATATGAGCATTAGCCTTCTCTTGATGCTTGGAGGTCCCTTTTATACTCCCAATTGAGTTTATAGCCGTTTAGGACCGTTGGGGTTGAAATAGAGTCGTTGGAGCCTTTAATTCCCTCCATAAATGCAGTTCTGTAGCTCCCCGTTTCGAAACGCTCGAAGCTGTTTCGAAACACTCTTAATGTAGAAAGATCCGTTGCAGTCTGTCAGGGTATCCGTTTCGGAACACCCTCTTGCCGTTTCGGAACGCGTATCGAAACGCCCTTAGCCCGTATCGAAACGACCTGCATTTAAAAGTTAGTTGGGAAAGAGCCGTTGGGGTTTATGACCGTTGTGGTCAGTGCCACGTGGGCGTATCGAAACGGCCTAGCCCGTTTCGAAACGCTGGGCAAAAATCATGTCCAATGAAGGCTCGTTTTGAAACACGTTTCGAAACGATTTTGCTACTGGAGCACCCTGTTTCGAAACGCCCTAAGGTGTTTCGAAACACCTGGATAGTTTTGTTTAGATTGGCTTTGAAAATCATGAAAAACCCTTTTAAGAAATTCCCTAAACATAATTTCAAGTTGTTTGGACTTTGGAAATGTTTTAAATACTTTTTAAATCAGTCCAAAACATTTTTCAATTATTATATCAAAACATTAGTTCTACAATCTCCCCCTTTTTGATATAATAAAACCACTTGAAAAATTGTTTGGGATTCTCCCCCTTTAACTTTAAAAATGTGAATAAGAGATTAAAAAATTTAATTCAATTAAAGCTCCCCCTTATTCATTTGAAAATTCAATTTTTCAAATCATTTCTCCCCCTTTTTGTTATATCAAAAAGAATTTAAAACATTAAGTTCAAAAGTAACAATAGAGGTAAAATTTTGACAAAAGTAAGAATTTGGTTTTAAAATGGCTCCCCCTTGCTCAAAGCATCATTAAAAATGTTAGTCCAACATATATGATCATCTAGTTGAATTAAATAAAAATTAAAACAAATAAAAGCAAAACAACTAGATTTTTACCAACACTTGAACCCAAAGGTAGGATGTGAAGCCTTCCTTCTTCAAGTGTTCTTCCTTGTGTGCATGGAGCTCCCCCTCAATGTTTGACTTGTTGAACATCTACATCACACCTACAATAGACAATCAAGTAACTTTTGGTATCCAAATTTCTTTGGATCCATGAACATTAGTAGCACAAAATTTAGTCCCCTTAGGAATCCATTTTTCAATTTCATCCTTTTTAGTTGAAGTGGTTAGTCCTTTTGGGACCCAAACACTTCTAAAACATTTTCCATTCACAAATCTAGGGGCACTAGATTGTCTAACATAAAAGTTTGATTTTCCAAAATTGTTTTTCTTTTCAAGCTCATTGGAAATCAAATCTTTTTCTTCTTGAACTTTTTGAAGCAATTTTTGTAAATAAAAACATTTTAATTCAAACTCTTCAAGTTTTGCTTCAAGTTCAAGTTTGGTTTTAGAAAACAAATCATTTTGAATTTTTAACTTTGAAATCAATTTATTGTTTTTCAAAATGTGGCTTTTAAAATCTAAAACCAAATCATCATAGGCATCTTGTAATTCATCAAAAGTGTAAGAACATGAAGTAGATGAATTAGAAGTTACCCTTGAATCTTCTTCGATGGCCATAAGGCAAAGGTTGGCTTGTTCATCGTCGGTGGAGTCCTCATCACTCCAAGTAGCCACATGTGCCTTCTTCTTATGGCTTGAAGTGCTTGCCCTCTCCTTTCTTTTAGGTTCACGTTCAAGCTCTCTCAAGGCTTTCTTCATGAAAGGGGCACACTTCTTGAAGAGATGAACTATCTCTTCATCTTCATCCTCCTCTTCACTTGAGTAGACATGATGGCAAGCGGAGGACTTGAGAGCCATGGCACTAGCATTAATGCCAAGCCCTTTGATTTTCTTCTCTCCCATAGCTCTAATTTCTTCCCCCTTCTTCTCATCCTCTTTGTTCTTCTTCATGATTTGATGAGTAAGGAGAGACCCCATGAGTTCATCAAGCTTCAACGTCTTCAAATTTTTGGCTTCGATGATGGCGGTCCTCTTTGAGTCCCAAGACTCGGGAATTGAGTAGATGAGCTTTCGAACAAGCTTCTCCTCCGAGATGGCTTCTCCATAGCCTTTGAGACCATTGGTGATGGTGGAGAACCTATCAAATATCTTCTCGATGTTCTCTTCCGGATCCATTTTGAAGTTCTCATACTCCAAGGTTAGGAGCTCAATCTTGGTCTCCTTGACTTCATTTGTCCCCTCGTATGTGACTTCAAGCTTGTCCCATACCTCCTTGGCACTCTCACAAGAAGACATCTTCTCATAGATGGATGGACCAAATACACAAAATAGAATGTGCAAGGCTTTGCAATTTAGCTCCATCTTCTTGCGATCGTCGGCACTCCACTCTGCTTTACTTCTTTGAGGCACGAACGGGCCATCTTCAACTACATCCCATAGCTTGTAATCTTTTGATTTGATGAAGAACTTCATCTTTGTCTTCCAATGGGCATAGTGGTCTCCGTCAAAGAAAGGCGGTTTGTCGATTGATTGTGCCATTTGAGCCGGTTGATGAGCTAGTGATCGAGCTTGCCGGATCTTCTCAATAGGATGTGAATCCCCTTCGATTGAGCCAAGCTCTGATACCAATTGTTGAGTTTTTAGGGGCTCGATTCGATCAACCAATATTGCTCACCAAGTGGTGGAGAGGTGGATTTTTGGGTGGAAGGGTTGAGGAAACTAGAAAGAATGAGGACACAATGATTTATAGTGGTTCGACCTTTTAACAAGCACCTACATCCACTACCTTAGCTTCCCACTAAGGATTTCACAATCAATCCACTAATTGATTCGTCCCCTTTTCTAGGATTAGGAGGAAACCCTTACAACCGATCAAGCTTCTACCCAAAGCCTTGATCAAAACCCTCTTTTACAAAGAGATAAATAAAGCAAACTTAAACCCTCTAATAGGTGTTTGTTTGCACAATGAAGCACTCACCCAAAACCTAAAACACTTGAGCAAATTTGACAATTTTGGCTTACTAGTGTTTGTCTATACAAGAAATGACAAATTAAGCACTAAGACAATTTCTTGATCATTTGATGTTTGACAATATGAGCATTAGCCTTCTCTTGATGCTTGGAGGTCCCTTTTATACTCCCAATTGAGTTTATAGCCGTTTAGGACCGTTGGGGTTGAAATAGAGTCGTTGGAGCCTTTAATTCCCTCCATAAATGCAGTTCTGCAGCTCCCCGTTTCGAAACGCTCGAAGCCGTTTCGAAACACTCTTAATGTAGAAAGAGCCGTTGCAGTCTGTCAGGGTACCCGTTTCGGAACACCCCCTTGCCGTTTCGGAACGCGTATCGAAATGCCCTTAGCCCGTATCGAAACGACCTGCATTTAAAAGTTAGTTGGGAAAGAGCCGTTGGGGTTTATGACCGTTGTGGTCAGTGCCACGTGGGCGTATCGAAACGGCCTAGCCCGTTTCGAAACGCTGGGCAAAAATCATGTCCAATGAAGGCTCGTTTTGAAACACGTTTCGAAACGATTTTGCTACTGGAGCACCCTGTTTCGAAACGCCCTAAGGTGTTTCGAAACACCTGGATAGTTTTGTTTAGATTGGCTTTGAAAATCATGAAAAACCCTTTTAAGAAATTCCCTAAACATAATTTCAAGTTGTTTGGACTTTGGAAATGTTTTAAATACTTTTTAAATCAGTCCAAAACATTTTTCAATTATTATATCAAAACATTAGTTCTACAATCTCCCCCTTTTTGATATAATAAAACCACTTGAAAAATTGTTTGGGATTCTCCCCCTTTAACTTTAAAAATGTGAATAAGAGATTAAAAAATTTAATTCAATTAAAGCTCCCCCTTATTCATTTGAAAATTCAATTTTTCAAATCATTTCTCCCCCTTTTTGTTATATCAAAAAGAATTTAAAACATTAAGTTCAAAAGTAACAATAGAGGTAAAATTTTGACAAAAGTAAGAATTTGGTTTTAAAATGGCTCCCCCTTGCTCAAAGCATCATTAAAAATGTTAGTCCAACATATATGATCATCTAGTTGAATTAAATAAAAATTAAAACAAATAAAAGCAAAACAACTAGATTTTTACCAACACTTGAACCCAAAGGTAGGATGTGAAGCCTTCCTTCTTCAAGTGTTCTTCCTTGTGTGCATGGAGCTCCCCCTCAATGTTTGACTTGTTGAACATCTACATCACACCTACAATAGACAATCAAGTAACTTTTGGTATCCAAATTTCTTTGGATCCATGAACATTAGTAGCACAAAATTTAGTCCCCTTAGGAATCCATTTTTCAATTTCATCCTTTTTAGTTGAAGTGGTTAGTCCTTTTGGGACCCAAACACTTCTAAAACATTTTCCATTCACAAATCTAGGGGCACTAGATTGTCTAACATAAAAGTTTGATTTTCCAAAATTGTTTTTCTTTTCAAGCTCATTGGAAATCAAATCTTTTTCTTCTTGAACTTTTTGAAGCAATTTTTGTAAATAAAAACATTTTAATTCAAACTCTTCAAGTTTTGCTTCAAGTTCAAGTTTGGTTTTAGAAAACAAATCATTTTGAATTTTTAACTTTGAAATCAATTTATTGTTTTTCAAAATGTGGCTTTTAAAATCTAAAACCAAATCATCATAGGCATCTTGTAATTCATCAAAAGTGTAAGAACATGAAGTAGATGAATTAGAAGTTACCCTTGAATCTTCTTCGATGGCCATAAGGCAAAGGTTGGCTTGTTCATCGTCGGTGGAGTCCTCATCACTCCAAGTAGCCACATGTGCCTTCTTCTTATGGCTTGAAGTGCTTGCCCTCTCCTTTCTTTTAGGTTCACGTTCAAGCTCTCTCAAGGCTTTCTTCATGAAAGGGGCACACTTCTTGAAGAGATGAACTATCTCTTCATCTTCATCCTCCTCTTCACTTGAGTAGACATGATGGCAAGCGGAGGACTTGAGAGCCATGGCACTAGCATTAATGCCAAGCCCTTTGATTTTCTTCTCTCCCATAGCTCTAATTTCTTCCCCCTTCTTCTCATCCTCTTTGTTCTTCTTCATGATTTGATGAGTAAGGAGAGACCCCATGAGTTCATCAAGCTTCAACGTCTTCAAATTTTTGGCTTCGATGATGGCGGTCCTCTTTGAGTCCCAAGACTCGGGAATTGAGTAGATGAGCTTTCGAACAAGCTTCTCCTCCGAGATGGCTTCTCCATAGCCTTTGAGACCATTGGTGATGGTGGAGAACCTATCAAATATCTTCTCGATGTTCTCTTCCGGATCCATTTTGAAGTTCTCATACTCCAAGGTTAGGAGCTCAATCTTGGTCTCCTTGACTTCATTTGTCCCCTCGTATGTGACTTCAAGCTTGTCCCATACCTCCTTGGCACTCTCACAAGAAGACATCTTCTCATAGATGGATGGACCAAATACACAAAATAGAATGTGCAAGGCTTTGCAATTTAGCTCCATCTTCTTGCGATCGTCGGCACTCCACTCTGCTTTACTTCTTTGAGGCACGAACGGGCCATCTTCAACTACATCCCATAGCTTGTAATCTTTTGATTTGATGAAGAACTTCATCTTTGTCTTCCAATGGGCATAGTGGTCTCCGTCAAAGAAAGGCGGTTTGTCGATTGATTGTGCCATTTGAGCCGGTTGATGAGCTAGTGATCGAGCTTGCCGGATCTTCTCAATAGGATGTGAATCCCCTTCGATTGAGCCAAGCTCTGATACCAATTGTTGAGTTTTTAGGGGCTCGATTCGATCAACCAATATTGCTCACCAAGTGGTGGAGAGGTGGATTTTTGGGTGGAAGGGTTGAGGAAACTAGAAAGAATGAGGACACAATGATTTATAGTGGTTCGACCTTTTAACAAGCACCTACATCCACTACCTTAGCTTCCCACTAAGGATTTCACAATCAATCCACTAATTGATTCGTCCCCTTTTCTAGGATTAGGAGGAAACCCTTACAACCGATCAAGCTTCTACCCAAAGCCTTGATCAAAACCCTCTTTTACAAAGAGATAAATAAAGCAAACTTAAACCCTCTAATAGGTGTTTGTTTGCACAATGAAGCACTCACCCAAAACCTAAAACACTTGAGCAAATTTGACAATTTTGGCTTACTAGTGTTTGTCTATACAAGAAATGACAAATTAAGCACTAAGACAATTTCTTGATCATTTGATGTTTGACAATATGAGCATTAGCCTTCTCTTGATGCTTGGAGGTCCCTTTTATACTCCCAATTGAGTTTATAGCCGTTTAGGACCGTTGGGGTTGAAATAGAGTCGTTGGAGCCTTTAATTCCCTCCATAAATGCAGTTCTGCAGCTCCCCGTTTCGAAACGCTCGAAGCCGTTTCGAAACACTCTTAATGTAGAAAGAGCCGTTGCAGTCTGTCAGGGTACCCGTTTCGGAACACCCCCTTGCCGTTTCGGAACGCGTATCGAAATGCCCTTAGCCCGTATCGAAACGACCTGCATTTAAAAGTTAGTTGGGAAAGAGCCGTTGGGGTTTATGACCGTTGTGGTCAGTGCCACGTGGGCGTATCGAAACGGCCTAGCCCGTTTCGAAACGCTGGGCAAAAATCATGTCCAATGAAGGCTCGTTTTGAAACACGTTTCGAAACGATTTTGCTACTGGAGCACCCTGTTTCGAAACGCCCTAAGGTGTTTCGAAACACCTGGACAGTTTTGTTTAGATTGGCTTTGAAAATCATGAAAAACCCTTTTAAGAAATTCCCTAAACATAATTTCAAGTTGTTTGGACTTTGGAAATGTTTTAAATACTTTTTAAATCAGTCCAAAACATTTTTCAATTATTATATCAAAACATTAGTTCTACAATCTCCCCCTTTTTGATATAATAAAACCACTTGAAAAATTGTTTGGGATTCTCCCCCTTTAACTTTAAAAATGTGAATAAGAGATTAAAAAATTTAATTCAATTAAAGCTCCCCCTTATTCATTTGAAAATTCAATTTTTCAAATCATTTCTCCCCCTTTTTGTTATATCAAAAAGAATTTAAAACATTAAGTTCAAAAGTAACAATAGAGGTAAAATTTTGACAAAAGTAAGAATTTGGTTTTAAAATGGCTCCCCCTTGCTCAAAGCATCATTAAAAATGTTAGTCCAACATATATGATCATCTAGTTGAATTAAATAAAAATTAAAACAAATAAAAGCAAAACAACTAGATTTTTACCAACACTTGAACCCAAAGGTAGGATGTGAAGCCTTCCTTCTTCAAGTGTTCTTCCTTGTGTGCATGGAGCTCCCCCTCAATGTTTGACTTGTTGAACATCTACATCACACCTACAATAGACAATCAAGTAACTTTTGGTATCCAAATTTCTTTGGATCCATGAACATTAGTAGCACAAAATTTAGTCCCCTTAGGAATCCATTTTTCAATTTCATCCTTTTTAGTTGAAGTGGTTAGTCCTTTTGGGACCCAAACACTTCTAAAACATTTTCCATTCACAAATCTAGGGGCACTAGATTGTCTAACATAAAAGTTTGATTTTCCAAAATTGTTTTTCTTTTCAAGCTCATTGGAAATCAAATCTTTTTCTTCTTGAACTTTTTGAAGCAATTTTTGTAAATAAAAACATTTTAATTCAAACTCTTCAAGTTTTGCTTCAAGTTCAAGTTTGGTTTTAGAAAACAAATCATTTTGAATTTTTAACTTTGAAATCAATTTATTGTTTTTCAAAATGTGGCTTTTAAAATCTAAAACCAAATCATCATAGGCATCTTGTAATTCATCAAAAGTGTAAGAACATGAAGTAGATGAATTAGAAGTTACCCTTGAATCTTCTTCGATGGCCATAAGGCAAAGGTTGGCTTGTTCATCGTCGGTGGAGTCCTCATCACTCCAAGTAGCCACATGTGCCTTCTTCTTATGGCTTGAAGTGCTTGCCCTCTCCTTTCTTTTAGGTTCACGTTCAAGCTCTCTCAAGGCTTTCTTCATGAAAGGGGCACACTTCTTGAAGAGATGAACTATCTCTTCATCTTCATCCTCCTCTTCACTTGAGTAGACATGATGGCAAGCGGAGGACTTGAGAGCCATGGCACTAGCATTAATGCCAAGCCCTTTGATTTTCTTCTCTCCCATAGCTCTAATTTCTTCCCCCTTCTTCTCATCCTCTTTGTTCTTCTTCATGATTTGATGAGTAAGGAGAGACCCCATGAGTTCATCAAGCTTCAACGTCTTCAAATTTTTGGCTTCGATGATGGCGGTCCTCTTTGAGTCCCAAGACTCGGGAATTGAGTAGATGAGCTTTCGAACAAGCTTCTCCTCCGAGATGGCTTCTCCATAGCCTTTGAGACCATTGGTGATGGTGGAGAACCTATCAAATATCTTCTCGATGTTCTCTTCCGGATCCATTTTGAAGTTCTCATACTCCAAGGTTAGGAGCTCAATCTTGGTCTCCTTGACTTCATTTGTCCCCTCGTATGTGACTTCAAGCTTGTCCCATACCTCCTTGGCACTCTCACAAGAAGACATCTTCTCATAGATGGATGGACCAAATACACAAAATAGAATGTGCAAGGCTTTGCAATTTAGCTCCATCTTCTTGCGATCGTCGGCACTCCACTCTGCTTTACTTCTTTGAGGCACGAACGGGCCATCTTCAACTACATCCCATAGCTTGTAATCTTTTGATTTGATGAAGAACTTCATCTTTGTCTTCCAATGGGCATAGTGGTCTCCGTCAAAGAAAGGCGGTTTGTCGATTGATTGTGCCATTTGAGCCGGTTGATGAGCTAGTGATCGAGCTTGCCGGATCTTCTCAATAGGATGTGAATCCCCTTCGATTGAGCCAAGCTCTGATACCAATTGTTGAGTTTTTAGGGGCTCGATTCGATCAACCAATATTGCTCACCAAGTGGTGGAGAGGTGGATTTTTGGGTGGAAGGGTTGAGGAAACTAGAAAGAATGAGGACACAATGATTTATAGTGGTTCGACCTTTTAACAAGCACCTACATCCACTACCTTAGCTTCCCACTAAGGATTTCACAATCAATCCACTAATTGATTCGTCCCCTTTTCTAGGATTAGGAGGAAACCCTTACAACCGATCAAGCTTCTACCCAAAGCCTTGATCAAAACCCTCTTTTACAAAGAGATAAATAAAGCAAACTTAAACCCTCTAATAGGTGTTTGTTTGCACAATGAAGCACTCACCCAAAACCTAAAACACTTGAGCAAATTTGACAATTTTGGCTTACTAGTGTTTGTCTATACAAGAAATGACAAATTAAGCACTAAGACAATTTCTTGATCATTTGATGTTTGACAATATGAGCATTAGCCTTCTCTTGATGCTTGGAGGTCCCTTTTATACTCCCAATTGAGTTTATAGCCGTTTAGGACCGTTGGGGTTGAAATAGAGTCGTTGGAGCCTTTAATTCCCTCCATAAATGCAGTTCTGCAGCTCCCCGTTTCGAAACGCTCGAAGCCGTTTCGAAACACTCTTAATGTAGAAAGAGCCGTTGCAGTCTGTCAGGGTACCCGTTTCGGAACACCCCCTTGCCGTTTCGGAACGCGTATCGAAATGCCCTTAGCCCGTATCGAAACGACCTGCATTTAAAAGTTAGTTGGGAAAGAGCCGTTGGGGTTTATGACCGTTGTGGTCAGTGCCACGTGGGCGTATCGAAACGGCCTAGCCCGTTTCGAAACGCTGGGCAAAAATCATGTCCAATGAAGGCTCGTTTTGAAACACGTTTCGAAACGATTTTGCTACTGGAGCACCCTGTTTCGAAACGCCCTAAGGTGTTTCGAAACGCCTGGACAGTTTTGTTTAGATTGGCTTTGAAAATCATGAAAAACCCTTTTAAGAAATTCCCTAAACATAATTTCAAGTTGTTTGGACTTTGGAAATGTTTTAAATACTTTTTAAATCAGTCCAAAACATTTTTCAATTATTATATCAAAACATTAGTTCTACAGAAGGCAAGGATTGGACGTAAATCTCGTTCTCAACCTCTAATCTAGATTCTTTATTGAAATTCCCAAGATTATTGGCTCCCAATTGATGTTTTTAACTGAGTTTTGTTTATAGTTTTGACTTGAGATCAAAATCTTGCAAAATAGTGGTTTAAATCTTGATTTTTTGAGTGTTATTGATGAGCTCTGTTTTGGATTGATTCTAATTAGGTTTTGAGTTGATTATAATGTTGAATAAGAGTTTTGATAATATAGATCCCGAAATCCTTGAGATCCTTGAGTTTCTTGATGGTTTTAATTGGGTTTTTGGGGTGTTTTGATGGTGTTATGCTTGCTGGAGGTATAAGGAAGGGTTTAGGGTATTTTTAGATGTGTTTTAATGATTGTTAATGGTTGGAAGTGATGTATGTGGCAAAGCCATTTCACATATGTCAAATGGATTGAGTGATGACCAACCAAGTAATGGAAGAAAGAGAAAGGTAAAAAATTGAAGCTTTCTTCATCTTTGTTCTCCCCATTGCCGAGAGTGGGTGTTTGAGAGAAACACCATGGGAGACTTGCATAGTTGAGGTTGATCTCAAGAGGAATTAGTGCAATTTGAAGCAAAATTTTATGGGAGGGAGTCTAACAAGAGGTAAGCTCATCTTAAATTATGAATTTTATTATCGAAATTGTTTTTTATTAAAGTTGAGTTGAATCGATGGATTTAAGAATGATTAGTTGGTTGAATAATTGAAATTATTCATTGTTAGGGGCTAAATACCTTTATGGAAACTTGGTTTTTGAAGATGCTTGAATGGGTTAATGATTAAGAATGTAAGAGGTTAAATAGAAGGATGTATATGGATGGAAGCTTCCTAAAATTTGATGATATAATTGCTTTGATTTGTGAATGAAAGCATGCTAGAGTTTTGAATTTATGATGATTGAATTGATAATGAGTTGCGGGAAGCAGTAGTTATGTTTAGAGTACTTAAATTATTGAAAAACATAGATCAAATGCAATTTTCCCAGAGGACCCTGCTCTAGCAGTAAGTTTAGAAATTCATAGAAAATAGAATGTGCTGAGTTTGAGGATGAATATTATATGTGTAGAACCATGCATGAATCTAGTTTGATCTCCACCAAACGGTGATTGATTTTAGCTCTAAATTAAAAGTTATGAATTTTTAAGTGAAAGTAGGGCAGAAAATCTAGAAACATATTCTGCTCTGGACAAATTTTGTATTGGAATTTCTAAGAATACCCAAGATTTTTATAGACTTTGATAAGTTATGAGGCTTATACCGTTGAAGCTGTTGTTTAATATAGTTTTTGAAGGTGTAAAGAACTTAACATTTCAATGTATTCCCTGTTCTCAAGAGACAGTTCTTTGAGGATAGCTCAAGCTGCCAAAGATTGAAAAACAAGATTTAATGTGGAAATTGAATTGAGAAATGATTAGTATATATATGGTTAAGGTTTGAATGAGGATATAGGTTATACATATTAATTTAATATATGCTAGAAGGTATGAATATTAATGTGTAACACCCTCAACCCAGTTTAGAAGAAAACAAGAATCGAAGATGTTAAAACAAGGAAAACCATGAATTTAAGAACCAAAACTTTGAATTGATAGACATGTATACTTCTAATTTGAACCATATTATCATCAATCTATTAAAGCCTAAACCACAAACAAATGTTCGGCATACTTGTATACTGGATTTTAAAATTTTTACTAAAGCATGTTCATGACACTATCAAACGTGTGATTTATATAACAATTATTCGAACATCAATTTTAAACTATCTCACCTGTAAAAGACAATTGAACTCTTTTCTAAACAATCAAATAACAGTTCGAAAACTTATCTAACATGCCTTGTCAATCAAGGATTAATTCTAGTCACATACTTAATACATAAGACTGGGCAACAAGACATTAAGAAGCTTGAATGAGGCCCAAACAGACAAATCAAATTCATTAGTGAATTTGGATTCCATTATCTTGACTCATTCAAATTATTATCAAACATACTCATTTTATAAGATATATGAATCTCATTGTGACAACTCAATAATACTTAATTATATGCGAGTCTTTAATCCATTTTAGAATATAATTTATTTCAAACATTCGAGTCAATGGGACATGCCAAGATTTAATTACATAGATATACAAGCCTTGAAAAAATCTTAGAACTTATAGGGTTCATTATTGATTCAAGGCCTAACAAAATAATCGAGAATATGATCCTTATCAAATTAACATGCAAGAATTTTGATCACAACTTTCGCAAAATACGTTCGAAACAACAATCTACCATAGTATAGACATCTCATTAAACATTACATTAATTAACAATAATAACTATGATCATAATTTAGGACTATTTAAACCAACAATTTTATACCGTTAAGGTACTTTTATAAGTTCCACTTATTAGAGTCATATTGCATCATATACCTAGAACATATTATTAAACATTCTAACATAACTTAAACTACAACTTGATATTCAAATAACATACTAACGTGACTTGGTAGTCAAGGAACCATTCAAACTCCTTAATTCATGACATATTCTACAATCCAATTATTCGAATAACCAAACTGTATTTATTCAATAAATCACTAATCAAATATCATACTTACATAACATATACTCTAAGAAACTATTCAAATCATATGATTAATGAAATTCATTCATAAATATTCATGTAACACCCCGGTTTTGGGCTTAGATGTTTTGGCGAGTCGGGTCGGGCCAGTGGAACCGGTGTCGGTTGTTCGAACCGTTAAAAGGTGGTTTAGGGAGATCGAGGTTTGGGATAGGATAAAAATATGATAAAAATTCCTAAAATCCTCTAAAATGATGTTTAAGAGGTTGGCCAAATCAATTTTACAAAACGGGTTTTCTAAAGTGTACATTTTGGGAAGTGACCAAAATGTAAAGATTTAAAAGTTGAAAAAAATGCGTTTTTCAAGAAGAGTCAAAATCTTAGAATCTTTAGGGAGCTACTTGGAAATTATGCCTTTTCCCTAATTTGGCATGTGTTTTAAATGTTTATAAAACAAGTAAAAATGTTTTACTTACTTAATCAAGGAAGGTAGTTAATCGATTAATGAAACTTTTGACGAGCTTTTCATTTCTCACTTTCAAATCAGCCAAACACTTCTCATTTTCTCTCAATTTTCCAGAAAATCTTTTCTCTCAAACCCTCTCTTGATTTCTATCTTTTTTCCATTTATTTCTTTCATTTTCCTTCAAGTTTCTTCAAGCAAATCTTGCCAAATTAGAGGAGAAGCAAGGATTGGAGGTAATTTTCGTGCTATCCCTCTAATCTAAGTTCTTTAATGAAATTCCAAAGATATTTGACTCTTTAGTACTTATTTTGATTGAGATTTTGTTGTTAGATTAATAAACTCTTGAAATCTTGATGAAAATTGGTTTAAAAGGTGATTTTCGGAGTTTAATTGATTTGGCTGGTTTGAGATTGTTTCTAAATGATTTTTGAAAGGTTTTTAGTGTTGAAGTGGAGTCTTAATCATATACATCCCGAAATCCTTGAGATCCCTAGTTTTTGGAGTGTTTTGGGTGAGTTTTTGAGGTGTATTTGATGATTTCGAGTTGCTAGAGGTATAACAATGATTTTAGGTTGGATGAGTTTGGTAGTGTCTGGGCTGAGGTTTAAGGTCAATTGATTGAGTTTTTGGTGATTTTGGATGGGTGTTTTGATGCTTTAGAGCAGAGCTGCGGGTTTTCTTGTGTGTGCGCATTGAACCTCTGTTTTGATGTGTTGAAAACAGGGGTAGTAATCTGGACGCAAACGAGGTGTTTTTGGAGGCTTTGGGAGATCAGTAGTTGCGTCGGCAAGTGTGGTTTTGCAAGTCAGTGAGTGGAATTTGGTTTTCTAGCGTGGAAACGTTTTAGAAAAGGTTTTGGGAACTTAATAAAAGCTTGAAACGCTTTATTAAGTTCGGAAGTAAGTAAATCAAAATTTCTCCCTCGGTTGTGCTAGTTATGAGCTTTGGTTGCACTTGATTTTAAATGCATTTACTACTATTTTGAAGCATGTTTCGTGAATATAAATTGTGTATGATGATACCATATGGTTTAAGAATGCACTAGGTGAGTTGTCCTTGTATGCATGTGTTGATGCATGAGGTTTTAAGAATGGTTTAATGCTTGTTGATGGCTTATGATGAATGCTTTATGTTGAATATATAAAAGTTCTATATTTTACCCCTTATTTAACCCATATTTTCTACCGCATTCAAGCATAATTCATTGCATTTAGGTAGACTTTTGCATATACATCACAATTAGATAAAATGGCACAATTGCTACTGATTTTTGTCACTTCTGCAGGTATCTGCTGCGACAGACTCAGGGCAACAAGGGAGCAGAGCTGGATCACAGGACTGGAGACAAGGAGTAAACGCTGCCGTGGCCACTGCCGTGGCAGCCATGACGACAACATTGGTGAAGTTGAAAAGTGAAGTGGAGCTCGAAAGATAGAGGATTTCAAGCCGGTCTGTCGTGGACCACTCTTATATTTTTCTAAACCCTAAGGCAAAATAAAGGCTCAGCCCAAAGTTCTAGGAAGAAACTCAAGGCAAGAAAAGAGGACGAATTAAAGCCATATACTCAGAAGATTTAATCTCCAATAGAGTTGTACTTTAGTTTAAACTTGTATTCTTGTCATATTAGAAAACTTAAACCCATGGCCTATATAAAGGCATGTAATTCGACCTAGGGAGGGATATCTCAATTCCTAGTCGTCTTCCCCAAAACCCTTGTCGTTTTCCCCTCTTCATCATGTTCTAAACTTCCCTTAGGGCTAAGGGTTGATTCTGTAAAGTAGTTGCAAGGATTGTACTGTTTTAGGAATTTTCTGTTCAAGGCAATAAAAACTTCAAGTTTGTTTATTCTGTTTTCATATCTCGCAAGAGTATCGCGAGAGCATTGTGAGGTTATCAATTTACTTAATAACGAGAGAGTTAAGTATACGAAGGGAGTAAATACGAGTTTTCCAATTTATGGTTAAACTATCTTGGCCTAGGGATAGGTACAAGGTTAAGCAGCTAAAGAAGAATCCACAAACATCGGTGTTCATCCTTCGATTCACGCCTGGAGGTATCATCCAAGACGTGTTCATCGATAGAACTTGGACCTAGGGATAGGATGAGTCACAACAGGGATTCTTGCTGAACTTGAATTACAGAGTTGTTGTTCGCTTCCGCGACATCAACAGATCTCTGCCGCGACAGGCTCGACGACAGACACAACAGAAGACCTTTGAATAGTGCAACACCTGCACTATTGAGCAAATCAATACCAGCCTATTTTCTCAATATGATTCCTTTACCTATTTTAGTTTATATTCAAGAATTTTTGCAACTCTTTATTAAATTTATCTTTTTCCCTTGTGCAGGAAAATTAATTCTGAAGTTGTCCCAATCCCTGTGGAGACGATATCTTTTATACTATAACTTGACACGGGTGTACACTTGCACTCCAATTTAATAGGACTCTTTTACACGCATCACTTGGTAAAAACAATGATTTATGCATAAGTTATGAGTTGTATTGTCAAGTGATACTGAATAAAATGTTTTATATATGGAATCGGATATAGTTAGCCGGCTATAAGATTGAGTCCACTGTAAACAAGTTGCCTCCGATGTTAAGGGGTTGTGATTGTACCGAATACTCCATCCAAGTACCCTAACGATTGATGATTGTTTAAGGTTGCAACGATCGAGGGTAGCTCCCGAGTGAGAACCTTGTATTTTGTCCCGTCTCTTGTTAGTGGATTATACATCTACTGATGAGTGGTGTTAGGGGGTTGTGATTGTACCGAATACTCCACCACGGGTGTCACAACGATGTAGGGTCGCTCTCGTGTGCGAAACTTGAGATGTCGGTAGAGGGTATGAAGGGTGTGAGACAACCCTTGGTAATCCGTGTATTCGATACTTTGTTTTTGAGATTGTTGTTATCACTTGTGAGCCACTATAATAGAAATGTATATTATGGAAAATATTGCTAATGCATGGTTTGGTTTAAGCTTAGCATAATGATGTTTATGCTTGAAAGGCTTGGTAAATGAGTAGCAATGGTTTAGTTGCTGATTTTTGATTAGATCACGTTGCATGATGTTTAAACACTGAGTTTGATGGAAAAGTGCATGGTTTATCAAGAAAGCCATGTTGGTTTTGAAAGAGTAAAAACAATTTTGTGCATTGATAATGTTTGTAGTTTTGAGCAACCCTCACTAAGCTTGCATGCTTAAGCTCTCCTTGTTTCATCAATGCAGATAATTAGAATTTTGGAGGCAACATCTTCGAGGAATCAAACCAAGACATTTTTCTAAAAGTATGTCGAGCTTTTGAACTAGTGTAATAAGGGCAATGAGGGTGTCTGATGCATTGAATGTTAACGATTTGTTGATTTCTAGTTTTAAGCAAGTTTGGGATGCATTTTTGGACTTGTAAATGGCATTTGAGGTTTGATATATGCTTGCCCTTGGCTTTTACCCTTTTGGTGCTTTTGACATCAAGGAAGCATGGCTTTAGTTCCATAGCTTGAGTGAATGATGCTATGATGATGCTTGTGCTTCATATATGTGGTCATTGATGTGTATTTAAGTTGTATGCATGTTAGGACATGTGTCAGGATGGTTTCGGAGGGAGAAAAGTGATTTAAACCAGCTTTTTGGAAAGTTGCATGCCATGCGCTTTGGAACGCTCCTACCTGTTTCGGAATAATGTCTTTTAATGGCCTTGAAGTTTTGGAACAGTGAGGCTCGTTTCGAAACATTTTGCCTCTATGAACCATCGTACCAAAACGTGTCTTGTGGGGTTTCAAAATGCACCGCGTATCGAAACAATCAACTATGTTTCGAAACGGCCGTTCCGATACGGGGCTTTCTGTTCCAAAACACTCGACCATTGGATATGCATTTGAATTGTCCCGAGTTCTGTTTCTTGCATTTTGGTCCCTGTTTTTCTTGCATGCAATTGAATGAGCTGTAGATGCCTTTTTGAGCTGAAATTTTACCGTGGAGTATGCAATGAATCTAATTGAAGATTGGTAACTTGAATTTGGTGAAAGTCCTCATAATTTATCAAATTTACAAAATGATCCTCAAACCTTAATTGGTTCTAATTAATTGGTAATTGTGTTGATATCATATCCGCTGCTTGTGTACGAACACATAGGAACCTAAATTGCATCTAGACAAGATAAAAAGAAAAAAGGGTCATTTATTGCGGTAAACTTTTCTGGTTTACTTCAATATTCCCCGTGTGATCCGTTCGGTTCGGTCTATCGGTCAGGCCGGGTCGAGAGGGTTACATTTGGTGGTATCAGAGCCAAGTTTCGAAAGGTTGGGATAATGATAAGTTGTTGGTAAGTAATTTGTGATATGGATATGTGTTTTGATGATATTTGTTTTGTCTGGTGGATGTCTAAGCATGCTCATGATTGACTGTGTGATAACAATGTTGTAATTGATGAGTATATGTGAATGTGAATCGTTCCACGATGATGATTTGGCCGAATCTTGATGCTTGATATCATATGATGGTTGATGTATGCGTGATGTATGCTTTATGCTATGTTGGGGGGAAATTGGAATGCCCATTGCCTTATTACCTAGTGAAATGTTTTAAATTGGTTTTGAAAGCCTTGGGATCCTTGTTAAGAGCTGGCCATATCATTTGTTTGTTTTATGTTCATGTTTAAATGTTAACTAGCACAATGGGACCGAGGCGTGCGTTACATACTGGAGCGATAGCTCCTGTTGAGAGGCAGCGAAGATGGAGAATGAAATTCAACCTGGTGGAAATCTACCTCCTCCTCTGCCACCACCTCTTGGGGGTGATGAGCAGGTACAACACAGACAGGCTGGTCCGGTGTTGGGAGATTTACCGCCTCTGGTGTAGGCGATGATTGGGGCATTCCAGGCTCATGCTGCTGGAGTGCTTGTACACGCTCCTGTTGCTAGGCAAGTGGGTTTGCCATTGGAACGATTAAGGAGTTTGGGAGGAGTAGAGTTTCAAGGATTATCTCCCGAGCCGTTTGAGGCATGGCTAGCTAGTACGATTTGTATATTGGATCAGATGGGGTGCAATGATGCTCAAAAGTTGGGTTTTGCAGTATCGTTGTTGCACGGTGATGCCTACACATGGTGGACGACTCCGACCTTAGAGCTGGAAGAGATAGATTGGCCGTTCTTCTGATCTGCTTTCAAGAGAAAGTATCTTGGAGTTAGGTACTTGGATGATAAAAAGAGAGAACTTATGTCTCTAGTTCAGGGGAGTATGACTGTAGCTGAGTACGAGGTCCATTCGTATGGTTAAACCAGTATGCTCCAGAGCTAATACCGAGTGATAGGCATCGATGTGATCGTTTTCGGTACGACTTGGTACAAGATGTAAAGGCGTGCATGCTTGGGTCTGACCTCGCGTGGGGGTGGTTCTAGTTTGGGCAATAGAGCTGCTGATGCTGGCACGAGTGGTGGGCAGAGCAAGAGGAACCGGGACCGTAGATATCAGCCTTCTGCTAGGTGTGGTAACTTTGGGCGAGGTGCACCGACTTAGGCTGGCAGGCAGAGGTTTGAGCAGGGCACATGTTGGATGTGTGGTTCACGAGAGCACTTGACGAGGGATTGCTCGCGTGCGGATCGTGAGGTGCATGCTCCTGTTGATGGAGCTAATTCTTGTTGGCACTGTGGAGCCGCTGACCATATGAGACGAGAGTGTCCCCTGTTAGTGGGAGGTAGTCAGGGTCGTGCACCAGTTGTTGCTCAACAACGAGGTCATGGGCACGACCGTGGTAACTTTCAGAGGAGAGAGGATGGCCAGAGAGGTGTGGCCCATGTGGTTGATGTTCAGCCAGAGGGAGGTGGTCCCGCGAGGGTGTATGCACATCGCGAGGGACGCAACAACACTGATGTGATTGCAGGTACCTTCATGTCGCAATCCTTGTCTTTGTTCGCATTGATTGATTCTGGATCTATGCATTCATACATCTTAAGCGAGCATGCACATTTGCTTGATATTCCTGTTGAGATGCTTGATGTAGGAATGCAAGTAACGAGTTCTTTTGGTGAAACGGTGGTTACGAGGAAATTGTGTAGAAGATGCCCATTGTCTGTTCAAGGTCATGTTTTCCCTGTTGACTTGATGGAACTACCTTTTTATGGATTTGATGTGATTCTTGGAATAGACTGGTTGGTTGAGCACCGAGCTATGGTGGATTTTGATGTTAAGCGAGTTACCCTAAAGTTTATGGATGATTACGAATTAGTAATAGTAGGCGAGAATGTGAAGTTCTTATCTAACGCGATTTTGGCTCTTGAAGCGAGTCGGATGTTGGAGTTGGGATGTGAAGCTTTCTTGGCGTATGTGATGAATCCTAGCATGAAGGAAGTGCGAGTGCAAGACATATGAATTGTATGTGAGTTTCCGAGTGTCTTTCCGGATGAGTTGTCAGGGTTACCACCCAACCGGGAGGTTGAGTTTGGTATAGAGTTGTATGAGAATACGTCTCCGATGTCCATTGCTCCTTATCGCATGGCACCTAAGGGGTTGAAGTAGTTGAAGACGTAACTTCAGGAGTTGCTTGACCGAGGGTTCATAAGGCTGAGTATTTCGCATTGGGGTGCGCCGGTTTTGTTTGTGAAGAAAAAGGATGGTATCATCCGTATGTGCATTGATTATCGGCAACTGAACAAGTTGACGATTAAGATTAAGTACCCTTTGCCGAGGATTGATGATTTGTTCGATCAGTTTCGCGGTGTTGCAGTTTTTTCGAAGTTAGACTTGAGGTCCGGGTACTATCAGCTTAAGGTTAAGGTTGTGGATGTACCTAAGATAGATTTTCGGACGAGGTACGACCATTATGAGTTCTTGGTGATGCCGTTTGGTTTGACAAACGCACCTGCTGCATTCATGGACATGATGAATAGGGTGTTCCATGAGTTTCTGGATCAGTTTGTGGTGGTGTTTATCGTTGATATCATTGTGTACTCACGTACCGAGGAGGGTCATGATAGATACTTGAGAATTGTGTTACAAGTGTTGCTAGAGAATCAGCTTTATGCTAAGCTGAGCAAGTGTGAGTTTTGGCTTAGGGAAGTGGTATTTCTTGGACATGTGGTGTCAGCCGAAGGTATCCGGGTTGATCCACACAAGGTTGAGGCGGTGATGAGTTGGAAGATGCCTAAGTCAGTGACGAAAGTGCGTACTTTCCTTGGGTTGGCTGGTTACTACCGAAGGTTTTTCGAAGGTTTTTCTAAGATTGCTGCTCCTTTGACCAAGTTGTTGCAAAAGAATGTTCGTTTTGAGTGGACGGATGTTAGGAAGCAAGATTTCGAAAAGTTGAAGGAAGCTTTGACGCAAGCTCCTGTCTTGATTCAACCAGAATCGAGTAAGGAGTTTGTAGTTTATAGCGATGCATCATACGTTGGTTTGGGTTGCGTGTTGATGCAAGGTGTGAAGGTTGTGGCTTATGCTTCTAGGCAGTTGAAGGTGCATGAGCGCAACAATCCTACACATGATCTAGAGCTCGCAGCGGTGGTGTTTGCCCTGAAGATTTGGAGACATTACCTTTATGGTGAAAGGTGTGTGGTTTATACCGACCACAAGAGTTTGAAGTACCTTATGTCTCAGAAGGAGTTGAATCTTAGGCAACGAAGATGGTTGGAGTTGCTTAAGGACTACGATCTGACCATTGAGTATCATCCTTAAAAGGCCAATGTTGTGGCTGATGCTTTGAGTAGAAAGGATGTTGTTGAGCTAAGAGCTATGTTTGCTCGTTTGAGTTTATCGCGTGATGGTGGCTTGATAGCTTAGTTGCAGGTGAAACCTTCCTTGATTCAGTTGATCAAGGAGAAACAGTTGATGAATGATTCGTTGGTGCCACATGTTCAGGATATAGATGATGGTAAGACTACGGATTTCTACTTTAATGATGATGTGGTTCTATGTTTCAAAAGTCGAGTAGTGGTGCCGGAAGATGTTGTGTTGAGGCGCACTATTTTGAATGAGGCTCATAGCAGTCCTTTTGCTATGCATCCTGGTAGTACTAAGATTTATCGAGGCTTGAAGGATGAGTACCACTGGGTGGGTTTAAAGAAGGATGTGGATGATTTTGTAAGCAAGTGTATGGTTTACCAACGAGTGAAGGCTGAGCATTAGTTTCCTTCCGATTTGTTACAACCTTTGAGGATACCGGAGTGGAAATGGGAGAGGATTACGATGGATTTCGTATCTGGGTTGCCTTTGACACCATCGAAGAAAAACTTAGTGTGGGTGATTGTGGCCTGTAATGGCCTTGAAGTTTTGGAACGGTGAGGCTCGTTCCGGAACATTTTTCCTCTGTGAACCATCATACCGAAACGTGTCTTGTGGGGTTTCGAAATGCCCACGTATCGAAATGGTCAACTATGTTTCGGAACAGCCGTTCCGATGATGGGCTTTCTGTTCCGAAACACTCGACCGTTGGATCTGCATTTGAATTATCTTGAGTTCTGTTTCTTGCATTTTGGTTCATGTTTTCCTTAAATGCAATTGAATGAGCTGTAGATGTCTTTCTGAGTTGAAATTTCACCGTGGAGTATGTAATGAATCTAATTGAATATTGGTAACTCGAATTTGGTGAAAGTCCTCGTAATTTATCAAATTTTCAAAAATCGTCCTCAAACCTTAATTGGTTCTAATTAATTGGAAATTGTGTTGATGTCATATCCGCTGCTCGTGTACGAACACCTAGGAACCTAAATTGCATCTAGACAAGATGAAAAGAAAAAAAAGTCGTTTATTGAGGTAAACTTTTCCGGTTTAGTTCAATATTCCCTGTGTGATCCGTTTGGTTCGGTCTATCGGCTAGGCCGGGTCAAGGGGTTACAATTCAGCTATAAATATCATTTGTATTTTCTCTCCTGTTTCGATCTAACCAAGACAATGCACCAACTTTATTTAAGTTCAAAGCAGTCTTGAATTATTATAGAACATCCCCTAATACTTATAAACACATTCAAAACAGTTTATTCGAATCAGTCAATTAAACACTTGAAATAGTCCCGAATTAGAATATATGTGCTTCTAAACAATTAATTTTCTTAATTTACAACTTAAACTGATTCAATCAACATCAACTTTGTTGCAAATAGCTTTAAACCCATAGACACATAACAAATTCTGCCCATAACAGTCCATGAATCCCATAAACTATCCCTTAGTTCATTAGAATACACACAACAACCCTCAAACTATTTTCCCATAACATTCCCCTGTTACGACCACATCTATGTCATTAATTATACGTCCATTTTTCATAAATTTTTATCAAAACATAGTAGTCCAAGAAGGTATGTAATTAATCCTTTAAAACAGTTTTCTTATAGCCATTATACATTAAAATTTGGCAAGTTCGAAGCATTTGTATAAATCAATCAAAACATTCTAAAAGTATACATAAATGTGTATAACATGACCATCAATTTTCCTACTACATAACAGTCCATTCGAATGACACAATCAAATAATGGTTCAATCCAAATTCATGCATATACAACTTCTCTATTAATTGTCTAACCAAATTCAAGGATTTCATGAATATCTTTTACAAGAAACTATAAGAATCCCAAACGAACAAAAGGAAGATTAAACGAACATATTAATTATTAATTAACAATAAGTATCGTAAAATACCACAATTATTTTCAAAACAAAAATATTATAAAAAATATTCTGATCATTTAATAAAATATATGAAATAAAGTCTGTAAATATATGCTGAAACATAATCCCAAATTATAAAGTTCCACGATCCGAAATACGTAAATATTCTAAAACATAGAATAATAATAATATGATAGTTTAAATTTAATTCATACCGAATTATAAAATTATCCGAGTAAAATGCGAGATGCTCCAAGTACCGAGTCGCCTAATAAGAGTATGAGATATCCGAAAGAGAAACTATGAGTGTGTAAGCTAAAGAGCTTAGTGTGTCTCTGAAGTGCAAACAAACACAAACAAAACAATGTTTTTATTTTCTGATAAAGTCATTTATGAAAACATAGTGTATTCGATAAACCAAAATCATAAATGTTATGATGCCAGATGCATTACTCAATACTCAACTATCCGATATCATACAGAGTGAAGGTTTCCCTCACTTTTTCCGAACACAATTTCGATCCCATGACTCAATGATATAATTTGAAAATCATAAATATGAACTCTTACAAGTGTCACATTTACCGAAAATTCAGATGCTTGATTTAAAAAACATATTTTAGTATTCCATGAATGATGTTTTAAATAATATCGAATCATAATTTAGATAATTTATCAAGCAAGTACAAAATATCATTTCACAAATATATATTGTACATTAAGAAACACACCTTTAGCAATAACAACTCTAATGCCGAGAAAATAGCGTCTCACGCTCAGTTCTAAATGAATTAGAACCTACGAGGTAAAACTCTATATTAGCATTTATCACTATCACTAAGCCACCGACTAAAACACTAAGAACTGAACTGAAGATATACTCACGAAAAGATCTCGAAGAATGTGCCCGGTCAGATTGAACAACTGGAGGTAAATTCTGAAATCCACAGCTTATTAAATTCTCTGTAACAATTAATTGAAATTAGCAAAACAGAGATTTCGGGTTGGAATTAGACAAAACGAGCAGCGAATACGGACTTAGGACGTCGAAAATGGTCAAGAGGAAGGATGTAAAAAAAAGTCACCTCTTGGTCAACGTTCAAAGTCAAGGTCAACTATGTCGGTCAAAGTCAATTGTCGAAGGTCAACGACTCAATTCGATCAAAGGTCAAACGTAGTCAAAGGTCAGGTCCGGTCAACAGTCAAGGTTCAGTTCAGTCCACGGTCAAATAGTCAACTTTCGGTCAAACAAGTCAAAGTCAAAACCGATCAATGGTCAAATTGGTTAATGGTCCACTCGATCAAAAGTCCACTAGTTAAATGAGTCGGCCAAAGGTAAAACAGGTCAAAGTCCAAAGTCAAGGTCCATGGGTCAAAATTTATTTGGCCAACCTGGTTCAAGATCAAAACCGTTTCTGTCGGTTCGGTTTAAAGGGTCCTGGTCAAAACTCGGTTCGGTTTCCCAACCACACAACTAGTCCCCACAACCCGATGGGTTCACAACAAGCCCTACGATTGGGCTTAACCAACCACACAAGTCCAGCACCCACCCCTCACACATACAAGCCTGTTGAGTTGTGAGGTGCTCGATTCTTTCAACCGATATGGCTCACCAAGTGGTGGAGAGGTGGATTTTTGGGTGGAAGGGTTGTGGAAGCTAGAATATAAATAGACACAATCATTTATAGTGGTTCAACCTTCTAACCAAGGTCTACATCCACTACCTTAGCTCCCCACTAAGGATTTCCAATCAATCCACTATTGATTCGTCCCCTTTTCTAGGCTTAGGAGGTAACCCTTATACACAATCAAGCTTTCTACCCAAAGCCTTGATTGAAACCCTCTCTTACAAAGAGAAACAATAAGCAAACTTAAATCCCTCTAATAGGTATTTGTTTTCACAATTAAGCACTCACCCAAAACCTAAAACACTTTAGCAAATTTGACAATTTTGGCTCACTAGTGTTTGTCTGTACAATAAATGACAATTTAAGCTCTAAGACAATCTTTGATCATTTGTTGTTTGACAATATGAGCATTAGCCTTTACTTGATGCTTGGAGGTCCCTTTTATACTCCTTGATGAGTTTATAGCCGTTGGGATTGATTTGGAGTCGTTGACGACTGTAATTCCCACCATAAATGTAGTTCTGCAGCTTTCCGTTTCGAAACAGCCGTGCCCATTTCGAAACACCCTTTAAGTAGAAAGAGCCGTTGCAGTCTAACGTAGACCCGTATCAAAACGCTGTAGTCTGTTTCGAAACACCCGTTTCGAAACGCCTGTCCCCGTATCGAAACGACTTGCATTTAAAAGTTAGTTGGGAAATAGTCGTTGGGGTTTATGACCGTTGTGGTCAATGCCACGTAGGCGTATCGAAACGGCATAGCCTGTTTCGAAACGCTGGGAAAAAATCTCATCAAGGGAATGTTCGTTTCGATATGAGTATCGAAACGTTTTTGCTACTGGAATTCCCGTATCGAAACGCCCTAAGGTGTTTCGAAACGCCTGGACAGTTTTGTGAAGTTTGGCTTTGAAAAACATGTAAAACCCTTTTAAAAACTTCCCTAAACATAATTTCAAGTTGTTTGGACTTTGGAAATGTTTTAAATACTTTTTAAATCAGTCTAAAACATTTTTCAATTATTATATCAAAACATTAGTTCTACAATCTCCCCCTTTTTGATATAATAAAACTTACTTGAAAAATTGTTTGGGATTCTCCCCCTTTAACTAAAATGTGAATAAGAGATTGAAAATATGAAATCAAATAAAGCTCCCCCTTATTCATTTGAAAATTCAATTTTTCAAACCATTTCTCCCCCTTTTTGTTATATCAAAAAGAATTTAAAACATTAAGTTCAAAATAACAATATAGGTAAAAATTGACAAAAATAAGAATTTGGTTTTAAAATGCCCCCCCTTACTCAAAGCATCATTAAAAATGTTAGTCCAACATATATGATCATCTAGTTGAATTAAATAAAAATTAAAACAAATAAATGCACAAACAACTAGATTTTTACCAACACTTGAACCCAAGGGAGGATGTGAAGCCTTCCTTCTTCAAGTGTTCTTCCTTGTGTGCATGGAGCTCCCCCTCAATGTTTGACTTGTTAAACATCTCCATCACACCTAGCAAAAGACAATCAAGTGACTTTTGGTATCCAAATTTCTTTGGATCCATAAACGTTAGTGGCACAAATTTTAGTCCCTTAGGAATCCATTTTCAATGTTATCCTTTTTAATTGAAGTGGTTAGTCATTTTGGGACCCAAACACTTCTAAAACATTTTCCTTTTACAAATCTAGGGGCACTAGATTGTCTTACATAAAAATTTGATTTTCCAACATTGTTTTTCTTTCAAGCTCTTTGGAAATCAAATCCTTTTCTTCTTGAACTTTTTGAAGCAATTTTTGTAAATCAAAACATTTTAATTCAAACTCTTCGAGTTTTGCTTCAAGTTCAAGTTTGGTTTTAGAAATAAAATCATTTTGAATTTTTAACTTTGAAATCAATTTATTGTTTTTCAAATGTGATTTTTAAATTCTAAAACCAAATCATCATAGGCATCTTGTAATTCATCAAAAGAGTAAGAACATGAAGTAGATGAAATAGATGTTACCCTTGAATCTTCTTCGATGGCCATAAGGCAAAGGTTGGCTTGTTCATCGTTGGTGGAGTCCTCATCACTCCAAGTAGCAACATGTGCCTTCTTCTTATGGCTTAAAGTGCTTGCCCTCTCCTTTTTCTTGGAATCTCGTTCAAGCTCTCTCAAGGCTTTCTTCATGAACGGGGCACACTTCTTGAAGAGATGAACTATCTTTTCATCTTCATCCTCCTCTTCACTTGAGTAGACATGATGACAAGTGGAGGATTTGAGAGCCATGACACTTGCATTGATGCCAAGCCCTTTGATTTTCTTCTCTCCCATAGCTCTAATTTCTTCCCTCTTCTTCTCATCTTCTTTGTTCTTCTTCATGATTTGATGAGTAAGGAGTGACCCCATGAGTTCATCAAGCTTCAAAGTCTTCAAATTCTTTGCTTCGATGATGGCGATCCTCTTTGAGTCCCAAGACTCGGGAAATGAGTAGATGAGCTTTCGAACAAGCTTTTCTTCCGGGATGACTTCTCCATAGCCTTTGAGACCATTAGTGATAGTGGAGAACCTATCAAACATCTTCTCGATGTTCTCTTTCGGATTCATTTTGAAGTTCTCATACTCTAAGGTTAGGAGCGCAATCTTGGTCTTCTTGACTTCATCGGTTCCCTCGTATGTGACTTCAAGCTTGTCCCATACCTCCTTGGCACTCTCACAAGAAGACATCTTCTCATAGATGGTTGGGCCAAAAGCACAAAACAAGATGTGCAAGGCTTTGCAATTAAGCTCCATCTTCTTGCGATCGTCGGCACTCCACTCCGCTTTGCTTCTTTGAGGCACTAACGGACCATCTTCAACTATATCCCATAGCTTGTAATCTCTAGATTTGATGAATAACTTCATATTTGTCTTTCAATGGGCATAGTGGGTTCCATCAAAGAAAGGCGGTTTGTCAATTGATTGTGCCATTTGAGCAGGTTGAAGAAATGTTGATCGAGCTTGCCGGATCTTCTCAATAGGATGTGAATTCCCTTCGATTGAGCCAAGCTCTGATACTAATTGTTGAGTTGTGAGGTGCTCGATTCGTTCAACCGATGTGGCTCACCATGTAACCCCCTTAGCCCGGCCTAGACGGTTGACCCGAACTACAAAGATTACACGGGGAAAACCAAAGTCAACCCAAAAGTCAACCTTGATTAACGACCCTTTTTTTGCTTTTTAAACTTGTCTAGATTCACATTACTCCTAAGCGTACTCTTGATAAACACATACTTGAACAGCAAAGCAATCGGAATGCAATAAGAGACTTAATTGAACATCATACAAAAATTAGGGACCAAATTGTAATTTCTAGAAAGATGGAAGACTTAACTGATTTTTAAGTTACCAATATCAAATTAATCATATTACATGCTTCCCTGTCAAATTTCACCTTAAACGGACATCTCAAACTCAAGCAATTGCAAGAACGATTTTAAAGACCAAAACGTAAAGCTTGCAAACCTTAAAACCATTCAAATCAGTGCCCAACGGTCATCTGTTTCGGAACGAGGTTGACCGTTCCGAAACGCGGGTTCGTTTCGAGACCTATATCGGAACAGGGCATGCCAGTGACCAAAACGTTTCGAAACGGCCCTATCTGTTTCGATACGCGAATGCCATTACTGGCTCCCGTTCCGATACGGATTGCCCAGAAATTGCATAGTTTGCTGGTTTTACTTACTTTAAACCACTCAAATACACCCTAATGACTTCCTAATCATGCCAACATGTCATCATGCAATTAAGGTACATGTTTGCAACATCAAAACACATTCATGGCATCAATCAAGGAAATCCACAAGTCTATAGGCATGCATCCTAATATCCAAGACCAACCAACCATCAAAACACCAAAACAAACATCACAATGACCATTTACAAATCCAAAACATTTAAGGCATCATGCCACAACTAGGGAGTCCAAAACATCTCCCAAATCACATCCTAGGTTCCCATTGCCAAATATCAAAAACTAATAATGTTGTGAAAAAGTCACCATACATGAGCTTAGCTTTCCCTTGGATTCTTAACCTCCTTGCTGCCCTCAAACACCTCAATTATCTGCATTATTGGTTCAAGAGAGAGAGCGTAAGCATAAATGCTTAGTGAGGCATGCTCTAAAGAAACAACACGATAATGCATTTTATAAAACACTTTTCACAAAGCCTTTTAACACATAAACATCATTATTCATGCAACCTTGCATTCTTAAACAAGTGATAAACCACAAGGTGAGGTTTACCGGTACAATCACAAACCCTCAACACCCGTGATGGAGTTTAACTGTACAATCACAACCCCTCAACATCACTCATCGGTAGTTGTATAACATCACTAACGAGAACACGAGACACACAACACAAGATCCACACATGGACTTTTAACCACCATTGTGATCTTAACCATCTCGTTAGTGAACTTGGATGGAGTTTACGGTACAATCACAACCCCTCAACATCCAAGGCGACTTTATTCACGGTGCACCCAATCCTATAGCCGGCTAACTATATCCGATTCAAGTACTTTAAAACCACACATCACTTGCCAATATACATCATTTATCTATAATAATCCACTGTTTTAAAGCATTAATCAAAGCCATTAAACCATCATGCATCACTATGCATCAAAACCACATTTACTAATATCAAACCAAGGATCTCTTACCTTAAGCATCCTTCAACACATGGCTTTCAAAACCAGCATTAATCATGCTAAATCATGCTTTCAAAATAGAATTTAAACATGCAAATTAACTTCAATGCATCCAACCATCTCATGGTTCATCCAAGAGAGAGAGTTTTCCCGAAAACTTACTCTTGAGCTTAGTTAAGTTGTTTAGACTTAAACTAAGCTCCCACACCTTCAAACATTCATTACAAAGCTGGAAATCCCAACTTCACTCACCAATTCCGTTTCACAAGCTTGCCGAAACGCCGATCAAGCCTCCGGATCAACACCACAAGTATCCGAAGATGCCTCCCTTGTTTTAAACACATCAAAGCAGAGGATTAATGCATCATCATGCATTAAAATCTTCAGCCATCACACCTAAACTCGCTGCTCTAACCAATTCTAACATTTCGGCTACCAAACACAACCGAAATCACTTCCAAACTCTTCCACAACATAACCCAGCCAAGATCCAACACTTCTAACCATTCCTAAACATCAATTAACATCCAAAAAGAACCTAAACTCGTCCTTATACCTCCAGCTATAACAGAACATCAAGATCACCCCAAAAACCACCATTTTCACAAGCAAAAACTTAGGAAATTCAACCTATTTGGGATTGCATTGATCAAACCTCAATTACACATCATTAAACATCCAAAATACATTTTAAATCCATCTCAAAACAGAGCCCAAACAATCACCACGAATTTCTTCAAGATTTCTTCCAAATCTTGAGTTTTAAGCCAAAATCAAGTTCATATCATTAAAACCTTTTACAAAACATAATTTAAGGATTGAGAACTTGGGAATTTCAGTAAAGAACTGAGTATTTAGAGGAGAAGAACATCCTTACCTCTAAATGTAGATTTCTCCTTGATTAGAGACAATTTCCTTGAAAATCCAATAAGCAAAACAATAGAATTTGATGTAGGAAGGATTAGGAATCAATTGATGATTGAAACCTCATCATTTGGTGTGAAAATCAAAAGAAATGTTTCTGTAGAAATGTGTTTGGCTGAGGAAATTTTGAGAGAAAATGAGATGAGAAAGTTTTAACAAAAGTTAGTTATGAAATCTCAAAATTGGTTTTTCCACTTTTCCTTTAACTAATTAAACATTAAATGAATCATTAAAATCTAAGAAAAATCTGGAGAAATCAATCTTGGGTAAATTAGCTCCTTAAAGATTCAAAGTTTCAAGCCTTACAAAACAGTCACCACTGAACTTTTCAAAAATCGCATTTTAGTCACTATTTCAAAATGTTGCACTTCCAAACCTTATTTTGTAAAATTGATTTCACCACTCTCTTATATATATTAAAAGAGGATTTTTAGATATTTTCCATATTTTTAAAGCATCCCGAACTAGGTTTTCCCTAAAACCACCTTTTATATTCGAACAAAAAATCAGACCGGTCCAGTTCAGACCCTAAACTTCTAAGCCCAAAATTGGGGTGTTACAACTCTCCCCCCCTTAAGAAATTTCGTCCTCGAAATTTACCTGGAGGAAAGAGGTACGAAAACTGCTTCTTCATGTCATCCTTTCGTTCCCACGTGGCTTCCTCAGCACCACGATGCTTCCACAACACCTTTACTAACTCAATGGTTTTACCTCGAAGAAATTTACTGTCTGAATCCAGAATTTCCATTGGCTCCTCATCATAGGTCAAGACTGGATTCAACTCCACTTCCTCCACAGGCATAACATGCGAAGGATCCGATCTATACCTCCGAAGCATAGAAACATGAAACACATCATGAATCTTTTCCAACTCTTGCGGCAACCTCAACTTGTACGCAACAGGACCCACACGCTCAATCACCTCGTATGGTCCTATGTACCTAGGGCTCAACTTACCCTTTCGGCAAAACCTCATCACCTTTTTCCAAGGCAAAACTTTCAAAAACACACGGTCACCTACCGCATACTCAATCTCCTTACGCTTCAAATCCGCGTAAGACTTCTGTCGATCAGAAGCTGCCTTCAATCGCTCACATATGAGCTTCACCTTCTCGGTGGTTCCTTTCAACAAGGCTGGCATTGAAACCAGCTTCTGACCTGTTTCAGCCCAACAAAGAGGAGTTCTGCACTTCCTCCCGTACAAGGCTTCATAAGGTGCCATTTGAATACTTGCCTGGTAGCTATTGTTATAAGCAAACTCCACCAAAGGCAAATGCTTCTCCCAAGAGCCTTGAAACTCAATCACACAACACCTCAACATATCCTCCAGCACTTGGATAACATGCTCAGACTGTCCATCTGACTGTGGATGATAAGAAGTACTGAAATTCAGCCGTGTACCCAAAGCCTGATGTAAACACTCCCATAAACGCGATGTAAACCTTGGATCTCTATCCAACACGATCGACTTTGGCACACCATGCAGCCACACAATCTCAGCAATGTACAGCTCTGCAAGCTTATCCAATGTGTACGTAGTATGCACAGGTAAGAAATGCGCACACTTCGTGAGGCGATCCACAATCACCCACACCGAATTCTTCTTCGATGGTGACAAAGGCAAACCAGACACAAAGTCCATGGTAATCCTTTCCCACTTCCACTCAGGAATCCTCAACGGTTGCAACAACCCAGAAGGAAACTGATGCTCAGCCTTAACTTGCTGGCAAACCATGCACTTGCTCACATACTCAGCAACATCTTTCTTTAATCCCACCCAATAGTACTCATCTCTAAGATCACGATACATCTTAGTACTACCAGGGTGCATAGCAAAAGGACTACTATGAGCTTCAGTCAGAATAGCACGCCTCAACTCAACATCACTGGGCACTACTATCCGACTCCCAAAACATAGAACTCCATCACCATTAAAGCAGAAATCAGATGGCCTATCCTCAGCAATATCCTGAACATGTGGCACCAAGGAATCATCCAACAACTGTTTATCCTTTATCAACTGAACCAAGGATGGTTTCACTTGCAATTTAGCCACAAGACCTACATCTCGCGAAATGCTCAAACTGGCAAACATAGCTCTCAACTCCACTGCCACTTTCCTACTCAAGGCATCCGCTACAACATTAGCTTTTCCCGGGTGATACTTGATCGTCAGATTGTAATCTTTAAGCAACTCCACCCAACGTCGTTGCCTAAGATTCAACTCTTTCTGAGACATCAGATACTTCAAGCTTTTGTGATCCGTGTACACAGTACACTTCTCACCATACATGTAATGTCTCCAAATTTTCAAAGCAAAAACCACCGTAGCTAACTCAATATCATGCGTAGGATAATTGCGCTCATGCACCTTCAACTGGCGTGATGCATAAGCCACCACCTTACCCTCTTGCATCAACACACACCCCAAACCAACATAGGATGCGTCACTGTACACCACAAACTCTTTCCCTAATTCAGGCTGAACCAAGATAGGAGCTTGCGTCAAAGCTGCCTTAAGCTTCTCAAAAGCCTGCTGTCTCGCTCCCGTCCACTCATACTTGACATCCTTCTGCAACAACTTTGTCAAAGGTGCAACAATCTTTGAAAATCCATCCACGAACCTCCGGTAGTATCCCGCCAAACCAAGGAAACTACGGACCTCATGAAAAGACTTATGAGGCTTCCAATTCATCATTGCCTCAATCTTCTGAGGATCAACACGAATCCCCTTAGCATAAACCACATGACCAAGGAACACAACTTCTCTAAGCCAAAATTCACACTTACTCAGCTTAGCATAAAGCCGATTCTCCAACAAAGCCTGCAACACAATCCTTAAATGCCCCTCATGCTCCTCCTCAGTACGAGAGTACACAAGGATATCATCAATGAACACCACAACAAACTTGTCCAAATATTCATGGAACACTCTATTCATCATGTCCATAAAAGCTGCAGGAGCATCCGTCAAACCAAACGACATCATAAGGAACTCATAATGCCCATACCTCATTCTGAAAGTTGTCTTTGGCACATCCACATCCTTCACCTTGAGCTGGTAATACCCTGACCTTAAGTCAATCTTAGAGAACACAGCCGTTCCTCGAAATTGATCAAAAAGATCATCAATCCTCGGCAATGGATACCGATTCTTGATAGTCAACTTGTTCAGCTGACGGTAGTCGATGCACATTCTCATAGTGCCATCCTTTTTCTTCACAAACAAGACCGGTGCACCCCAAGGTGACACACTCGGCCGAATGAAACCATGATCAAGCAACTCCTGAAGTTGCGTCTTTAGCTCCTTCAACTCCTTAGGTGCCATTCGATAAGGAGTAATGGACACTAGAGTTGTGTTTTCAAACAGCTCAATCCCAAACTCCACCTCTCGATCAGGAGGTAAACCAGGTAACTCCTCCGGAAACACACCAGAAAACTCTCGCACAGTCCTGATATCTTGAACTCGCAACTCCTTAGAGCTAGGATTCATCACAAAGGCTAGGTAGGCTTCACAACCTTGCCTCAGCATTCGGCTTGCTTCCAATGTAGACACCACATTGGCAAGAAACTTCACATTCTCACCAACCACCACTACCTCATAATCATCCGCAAACTTCAACGAAACTCGCTTGTTCTCAAAATCCACCACAGCTCGATGTTCAACAAGCCAATCCATACCAAGGATTACATCAAAACCATATAATGGTAATTCCATGAGATCAACATGAAAAACATGATTTTGCACAACCAAGGGACATCTTCTATACAACTTTTGTGTCCCAACGGCATCACCAAAGGAACTAGTTACACGCATACCAACATCCAAAGACTCAACAGGTAAACCAAGCAATTGAGCATGTTCACGCAATATGTATGAGTGTGTAGATCCAGAATCAATCAAGGAAAGTAATGACAAGGATTGCAAAGTAAAGGTACCTGCGATCACATCTGTGTCATTCCTCCCCTCTCGCTGAGCATACACTCGAGCCTGGCCTCCACCCTCAGGTTGGACAGCCACCACATGAGCCACATTCCTCCCACCATCATCTCTGCGCTGGAAGTTACCACGGCCGCGCCAACGACCTCTATGTGGTGCAACAACACCGGGAGCACGTCCCTGACCACCATCGACCAACAAAGGACACTCCCTCCTTATGTGGTCTGCCGAACCACAATTCTAGCATGAATTACCGGTCACTGCCACAAGTGCCTCCACCTCTCTCGCTGCCCAAGGACAATCACGCCTCAAATGGCCACGCGATCCACACGCCCAACACGTGTTCTGATCAGCTCTCACCCTGTCTCCCTGAACAGGCGCACCATGCCCTCCATTACCTCGCCTAGCAGAAGACTGATACCTCTTATCTAGTCCTCTCTTGTTCCGTCCACCACCGGAACTATACTCAGGAGCTCTCTTGCCCGAGCCAGAACCAACACCCCTAGAAGACAAACCCAGGTTCTGCTCAATGTCCTTTGCCCTACTCACCAGCACATCAAAATCCGTGTACTCAGCTGCAAGCATAAAAGTCTTTACGCCCGTCACCAAACCATGTCGGAAACATTCACACCTCTCCTGCTCATCAGGGATAAGCTCAGGTGCGTACTGACTGAGACGGACAAACTGGATCTCGTACTCAGCCACTGTCATGGTTCCTTGTGTAATAGACATGAATTCTCTTTTCTTTTCATCCAGGTATCGCACACCTAGATACTTTCGCTTGAACGCATTCAGAAAGAACGTCCAGTTCACATCAACTTCCTCCATTCCGGAGACAGTGGTCGTCCACCAGGTATACGCATTATCATGTAACAGCGACACCACGCAACCTAACTTCTGCACATCATTGCAGTTCATTTGTCCCAATATCCTCTTGGTACTTTACAACCAAGATTCGGAACCCTCAGCAGATAAACCTCTGAACTTAGTCACTCCCAGACTGCGCAAACGTTCCAACAGTAATCTCGCATTAGCATCACCCTGATGCCCAGCTCCGTGAGCTCCAGCTACTGCCGCCTGAAAGGCTCCAGCAATAGCTTGAATAAAAAATGTCATGTCAGGAGTAACTTGCCCCTGCACAGCTTCAGGTCCAGCGACCCCAGCACCAACACCAGCTCCATCACCTCCAGCACCACCACCGCCGGGCGGTCCACCACCAGGAGGAGGAGGTATATCCACAACATTATCAGCATTGTTCTCATTCTCGTTCTGAGCCATAGCTCGCGTATTAATTCTCGTCTCTCTACAAGGTCCCATTCACTAAAACAATGTACTAACACAAATGCAATAAACATGATTAGGCTCAACAAGGTAAGTAATCCAAGCACTCAAGCTCATTTTTCAAAAAAAAAAACAATTCATTTCATTAGTTTTGATATGGCAATGGGTTCCTCTAACATGCTTCAACACAACATACATCACAATTGTAACATACTTTACAATTTACACATCATACTTTCATTTAAAAAGACATATCATGCAATCATACATACATCACCCACATAACCATTCCCATTTACTCGAGAACTCAACTCTGATACCACCAAATGTAACCCCCTTAGCCCGGCCTAGATGGTTGATCCGAACTACGAAGATTACACGGGGAAAACCAAAGTCAACCCGAAAGTCAACCTTGATTAACGACCCTTTTTTTCTTTTTAAACTTGTCTAGATGCACATTATTCCTAAGCGTACTCTTGATAAACACAGACTTGAACAACAAAGCAATCAAAATGCAATAAGGGACTTTATTGCACGGCATACAAAAATTAGGGACCAAATTGTAATTTTTGGAAAGATGGAGGACTTAACTGATTTTTAACTTACCAATATCAAATTAATCATATTACATGATTCCCTGTCAAATTTCACCTTAAACGGACATCTCAAACTCAAGCAATTGCAAGAACGATTTTCAGGACCAAAACGTAAAGCTTGCAAACCTTAAAACCATTCAAATCAGTGCCCAACGGTCATCTGTTTCGGAACGGGGTTGACCGTTCCGAAACGCGGGTTTGTTTCGAGACCTGTATTGGAACAGGGCCTGGCAGTGGCCAAAATGTCATCATGCCAACATGTCATCATGCAATTAAGGTACATGTTTGCAACATCGAAACATATTCATGGCATCAATCAAGGAAATCCACAAGTCTATAGGCATGCATCCTAATATCCAAGACCAACCAACCATCAAAACATCAAAACAAAAATCACAATGGCCATTTACAAATCCAAAACATTTAAGGCATCATGCCACAACTAGGGAGTCAAAAACATCTCCCGAATCACATCCTAGGTTCCCATTGCAAAATATCAAAAACTAATAATGTTGTGAAAAAGTCACCATACATGAGCTTAGCTTTCCCTTGGATTCTTAAACTCCTTGCTGCCCTCAAACACCTCAATTATCTGCATTATTGGTTCAAGAGAGAGAGAGCGTAAGCACAAATGCTTAGTGAGGCATGCTCTAAAGAAACAACACAATAATGCATTTTATAAAACACTTTTCACAAAGCCTTTTAACACATAAACATCATTATTCATGCAACCTTGCATTCTTAAACAAGCATCTCATGCTTCATTAGTACATGTCATATTGGCTTTCAAGTGATAAACCATAACCATTTACAACACAAAACACAATCGGATACGCGGATTACAAGCGTTGTCCCATACGCTTCATACACACTACCGAACACACAAGGTGGAGTTTACAGGTACAATCACAACCCCTCAACACCCGTGATGGAGTTTAACTGTACAATCACAACCCCTCAACATCACTCATCGGTAGTTGTATAACATCACTAACGAGAACACGGGACACACAACACAAGATCCACACATGGACTTTTAACCACCATTGTGATCTTAACCATCTCGTTAGTGTACTTGGATGGAGTTTACGGTACAATCACAACCCCTCAACATCCAAGGAGACTTTATTCACGGTGCACCCAATCCTATAGCCGGCTAACTATATCCGATTCAAGTACTTTAAAACCACACATCACTTGCCAATATACATCATTTATCCACAATAATCCACTGTTTTAAAGCATTAATCAAAGCCATTAAACCATCATGCATCACTATGCATCAAAACCACATTTACTAATATCAAACCAAGGATCTCTTACCTTGAGCATCCTTCAACACATGGCTTTCAAAACCAGCATTAATCATGCTAAAACATGCTTTCAAAACAGAATTTAAACATGCAAATTAACTTCAATGCATCCAACCATCTCATGGTTCATCCAAGAGAGAGATTTTTCCCGAAAACTTACTCTTGAGCTTAGTTAAGTTGTTTAGACTTAAACTAAGCTCCCACACCTTCAAACATTCATTACAAAGCTGGAAATCCCAACTTCACTCACCAATTCCGTTTCGCAAGCTTGCCAAAACGCCGATCAAGCCTCCGGATCAACACCACAAGTATCCAAAGATGCCTCCCCTGTTTTAAACACATCAAAGCAGAGGATTAATGCATCATCATGCATTAAAATCTTCAGCCATCACACCTAAACTCGCTGCTCTAACCAATTCTAACATTTCGGCTACCAAACACAACCGAAATCACTTCCAAACTCTTCCACAACATAACCCAGCCAAGATCCAACACTTCTAACCATTCCTAAACATCAATTAACATCCAAAAAGAACCTAAACTCGTCCTTATACCTCCATCTATAACAGAACACCAAGATCACCCCAAAAACCACCATTTTCACAAGCAAAAACTTAGGAAATTCAACCTATTCGGGATTGAATTGATCAAACCTCAATTACACATCATTAAGCATCCAAAATACATTTTAAATCCATCTCAAAACAGAGCCCAAACAATCACCACGAATTTCTTCAAGATTTCTTCCAAATCTTGAGTTTTAAGCCAAAATCAAGTTCATATCATTAAAACCTTTTACAAAACTTAATTTAAGGATTGAGAACTTGAGAATTTCAGTAAAGAACTGAGTATTTATAGGAGAAGAACATCCTTACCTCCAAATGTAGATTTCTCCTTGATTAGAGATAATTTCCTTGAAAATCCAATAAGCAAAACAATAGAATTTGATGTAGGAAGGATTAGGAATCAATTGATGATTGAAACCTCAACATTTGGTGTGAAAATCAAAAGAAATTTTGATGTAGAAATGTGTTTGGCTGAGGAAATTTTGAGAGAAAATGAGATGAGAAAGTTTTAACAAAAGTTAGTTATGAAATCTCAAAATTGGTTTTTCCACTTTTCCTTTAATTAATTAAACATTAAATGAATCATTAAAATCTAAGAAAAATCTGGAGAAATCAATCTTGGATAAATTAGCTCCTTAAAGATTCAAAGTTTCAATCCTTACAAAACAGTCACCACTGAACTTTTCAAAAATCGCATTTTAGTCACTATTTCAAAATGTTGCACTTCCAAACCTTATTTTGTAAAATTGATTTCACCACTCTCTTATATATATTAAAAGAGTATTTTAGATATTTTTCAATATTTTTAAAGCATCCCGAACTAGGTTTTCCCTAAAACCACCTTTTATATTCGAACCGAAAATTAGACCGGTCCGGTTCAGACCCTAAACTTCTAAGCCCAAAATTGGGGTGTTACACACCAAGTGGTGGAGAGGTGAGTTTTTGGGTGGAAGGGTTGTGGAAGCTAGAATGTAAATAGACACAATGATTTATAGTGATTCAACCTTCTAATCAAGGTCTACATCCACTACCTTAGCTCCCCACTAAGGATTTCCAATCAATCCACTATTGATTCGTCCCTTTTTCTAGGCTTAGGAGGTAACCCTTATACACAATCAAGCTTTCTACCCAAAGCCTTGATTGAAACCCTCTCTAACAAAGAGAAACAATAAGCAAACTTAAATCCCTCTAATAGGCATTTGTTTGCACAATTAGGCACTCACCCAAAACCTAAAACACTTGAGCATATTTGAAAATTTTGGCTCACTAGTGTTTGTCTATACAATAAATGACAATTTAAGCTCTAAGACAATCTTTGATCATTTGTTGTTTGACAATATGAGCATTAGCCTTTACTTGATGCTTGGAGGTCCCTTTACTCCTTGATGAGTTTATAGTCGTTGCTAGCCGTTGGGATTGATTTGGAGCCGTTGAGGACTTTAATTCCCACCATAAATGCAGTTCTGTAGCTCTCCGTTTCGAAACAGCCGTGCCCATTTCGAAACACCCTTTAAGTAGAAAGAACCGTTGCAGTCTGACGTGGACCCGTATCGAAACGCTGTAGTCCGTTTTGAAACACCCGTTTCGAAACGCCTGTCCCCGTATCGAAACGACCTGCATTTAAAAGTTAGTTGGGAAATAGCCGTTGGGGTTTATGACCGTTGTGGTCAATGCCACGTAGGCGTATCGAAATGGCATAGCCCGTTTCGAAACGATGGGCAAAAATCTCATCCAGGGAATGTCCGTTTCGATACGAGTATCGAAACGTTTTTGCTATTGGAATTCCCGTATCGAAACGCCATAAGGTGTTTCGAAATGCCTGGACAGTTTTGTGAAGTTTGGCTTTGAAAAACATGTAAAATCCTTTTAAAAACTTCCCTAAACATAATTTCAAGTTGTTTGGACTTTGGAAATGTTTTAAATACGTTTTAAATCAGTCCAAAACATTTTTCAATTATTATATCAAAACATTAGTTCTATAAAGCCCAACTCTTGTAACCCTAGCATTAGTTGTGGGCTAGGGTTTCTAGCACCCAAAACGGCAGCGGTGCAGTTGCACGAACAATGGCGATGCGACAAACCGACGACGGTGACAAAGCCAACAACTCACCGACAACAAAATACGAAGATCCTCACGGTCCATCCGGCCATACAACAAGAAGAAAACGAGATCAACATCCCATCAAAATTCGAAAGAAGAAAGAAGGCAACGATCAATATGGCTTACCCAACAAACATACAAAAGAAAAGAGGCAAGGAGGATGGCGGCGCAAGGAGACGTTGGATAGTTCTTCACGGATTCCGAGCAAATAACGAGGAGCGATGGTGAACGAAATGGTGGGTTTTGGTCGGACGATGAATGTGATTCAAAAGGTGGTGGTGGCCCTTGGAACGGACGATGGCAACACCCTCGCCGAAGCTTTATCGGAACATAAGGAATAATGAGGCGTTATTCGCGAGAGTAAATGGCAGATGGGTCCGGGTGCGGCTGCAGCAAACGAAATAGGAACTTCACGGGTGATTTAGGCTAATAAAGAAGCTTAAATACCCTGATCATTTGGGTAAATTACACACTTGATCATTAAGCTTTTTAGGGTTTACATATTAGCATCAGAACTTTACCCATATTACATAATAACCCCCAAAATTTCTAAATTAAGCCATACAATTTTGAATTTACTTTATTTAGTCCTCATACTCAAATTAGGGTTTTAGAATTAAAATCCCCAAGTTCTAGGGTTTTTGAATTAGGGATTTCAAAATTTAGAATTTTCAATTGAGCAAAATTTTGGGTGTTACAACTCTCCCTCCCTTGAAAGAATTTTTTTCCTCGAAATTTTCAGACTTAGCAACAGATATCACAACTGATTAACACATTTTACACTTTCTTATTCCAAATTTGTAATCTATCATAAACATTAAAATGTACCTGCTATGTCATCGTGCATATTATCATATCCAACACGAGCTTCGGTCGACTTTACCAAATCTAGACGTCTAATCTTTGATCTAGCTGAACCACCACTCTAAGCTTGTCTACCTCTACTAGTAGTACAAGAAGCAGCTGACCTAAGCTGCCCTCTTCCTCTGTGAAGTCCCAAAACTAATGCATGTCTCTGACTCTGCACAGATGAATTGGTAGGTGAACACAAACAATTCTATAAATAATGATCTCGAGATCCACATCTAAAACATGCTTTGTTCATCAATCTACACTTTCCATTATGCTATTTATTGCAGTAATAATAGACAGAAATAGGCCGTCAAATTTTTGAACTACCCACGCTACTAGTCAGAATTGTTGATACGGCTGGTCTCACACTCCGATAACTCTGAGAAACAAACTCATCTCTAGGTAGCTTTCTCGACGAGTTGACAAAACTTGGTTGAATAGATGCGTCCGGTTGCTTCCTAACTTGGCCAAAATTCTGAAGTTCCTCCTCTTTCATGCGTGCCTCTATCCTCTCATCAGTCTTATCTCGACTAACAAGGTCGTTGAACATTTTATCATGATGTGTAGCAACATCTCTCAGAATCGGTAAACGAAGTCCCTTCAAAAACCAGTCACACTTATCTTTCTCAGTCGCAACTAACCCAAGAGCATACTTGGCCAACCTCCGAAACTCTATCTCATAATCATTTACTGACATATTGTTCTGTTTCAAATTCATAAAATCATCGCGACACTTTGCTAAGAACTCGGTTCCCACATATCGATCCTTAAAAGCCTGTCGGAAAAACTCCCATGTGACTTGACTAGCGGGAACAATATCAACAATTGACTCCCACCAATTTTGTGCTTCACCTTCTAATAGGGATACGACGACCCTCAATTTCTGATGGGTAGGGTAATCCATCTCAACAAACAGTCGCTGTAACTTCTTTAGCCAATACTCTGCATCAGCTGGATGTGTATCGGTTTTACCCTCAAACAATTTCATCCCATCAGCTATAAATTCTTTCGATATGGGTTTCCTCGAACCCTCTAACTGGTGGAGATAACGCAACAACTCTCGGTGCACCGATGCACTGTCCGGCTGAAATGTCTCAGTGTCCTCAGTATCAAGTGAGTCATCACTTTCGATATGATGTCCTCCCAATGACTCGTTCAATTTATTCGGTATCTCATATTAATTTCTCATTTGCCCAACAAAAGGTAGATGATCACTACAAGAAGCGACAGTACGACCTCAGCCACGACCTCAACCTATCATAGAGCTAGAACTCCTATGCGGTGGCATAGTAACTATCTACAAAAGGTCATAACCTAGAGTTAGGTTCGGTACTGGAGTCTCGAATTTAAAACAAATTGAAAACAATGAAGCCAAAACCACATAATATCATAGTAAATTTTTTTTTACGAAAAATTCTCATTTATCCCAAAATATTTCAGATGCATGCAAAAGTCGAAAACATTTCGAAAAGAAATTTTATGAACCTCACAGTCTGAGGGTTGAACCTAGGCTCTAATACCACTAAATGTAACCCCCTAAACCCTACCCAGAAGAAAAGACCGAATTTAGAAAGTCACCGTTGAAAACTTTTCCCTCAAGTAATAAATTTTAGTTTTAAATAATTTATAAAACAAATTAATTATTAATTAACAATAAGTATCATAAAATACCACATTTGTAAATATTCTGATCATTTAATAAAATAGCTAAAATAAAGTCTATAAATATATGCTGAAACATAATCCCAAAAATATAAAGTTCCACGATCTGAAATTCATAAATATTCTAAAACATAAAATAATAATAATCTGATAGTTTAAATTTAATCATACTAAATTATAAAAACATCTGAGTAAAATGCGAGATGCTCCAAGTACCAAGTCGCCTAATAAGAGTCTAAGATATCTGAGAGAGAAACTATGGGTGTGTAAGCTAAAGAGCTTAGTGTGTCTCTGAAGTGCAAACAAAATAATGTTTTTATTTTCTGATAAAGTCATTTCTGAAAACAAAGTGTATTCGATAAATCAAAAACATAAATGTTATGATGTTTGATGCATGACTCAATACCCGACTATCCAATATCAGACAAAGTGGAGGTTACCCTCACCATAGTGGAGGTTTCCCTCACTTTTTTCGAACACAATTCCGATCCCATGACTCAATGATATAATTTGAAAATAATAAATTCGAACTCTTACAAGTGTCACATTTTCCGAAAATTCAAATGCTTGATTTTAAAAAAACATATTTTAGTATGCAATAAATGATGTTTCAAATAATATCAAATCACAATTCAGATAATTTATCAAAAAAGTACAAAATATCATTTCATAAATATATATAGCACAATAAGAAACACACCTTTAGCAACAACAGCTCTAATGTCGAGAAAAGCATGTCTCACACTCAATTCTAACTGAATAAAACCTACGAGGTAAAACTCTATATTAACATTTATCACTATCACTAAGCCACCGACTAAAACACTAAGAACTAAACTGAAGATATACTCAGAGAAAGGTCTTGAAGAACGTGCCCGGTCATACTAAACAACTAGAGGTAACTCATCAGCCTCAGAGTCGATACCTAAACACAAGAATTTTTCGAATTAGATTCTAATATCCACAACCTACTAAATTCTATGTAAAAATTAATTGAAATTAGCAAAACGGGGCTTTCTGGTTCGAATTAGACAAAACAGGCAGCAGATACGGACTAAGGACGTCAAAAAAGGACAAGAGGAAGGAGGTCTGAAAAAGTCAATTCTTGGTCAACGGTCAAAGTCAAGGTCAACTATGTCGGTCAAAGTCAACTATCCAAGGTCAACAGTTCAATTCGATCAAAGGTCAAACTTAGTCAAAGGTCAGGTCTGGTCAACGGTCAAAGTTCAGTTCGGTCCAAGGTCAAATAGTCAATTGTCGGTCAAACAAGTGAAGGGCGAAATCGATCAAGGGTCAAATTGGTTAATGGTCCACTCGGTCAAAAGTCCACTAATCAAATGATTCGGTCAAAGGTCAAATGGGTCAAAGTCCAAAGTCAAGGTCCATGGGTCAAAACTGGTTCAAGATCAAAACCGGTTCAGTTAGTTCGGTTCAAAGGGTCCTGGTCAAAACCCGGTTCGGTTTCCCAACCACACAATTAGTCCCCACAACCCGATGAGTTCACAACAAGCCTTACGGTTGGGCTCAACCAACCACAGAAGTCCAACACCCACCCCTCTCATAAACAAGCCCAACTCTCGAAACACTAGTATTAGCCGTGGGCTAGGGTTTCCAGCAACCAAAAGGGCAGCATTGTAGATACACGAACAGTGGCGGTGCGGCATTCTGATGACAACGACAAAGCCAACAACTCACCGGTAACACAATACGAAGACCCTCATGGTCCTTCCGGTCATACAACAAGAAGAAAACGATATCAACAACCCATAAAAATTTGAAAGAAGAAAGAAGGCAACGATCCAAATGGCTTACCCAACAAACATACGAATGAAAAGAGGCAAGGAGGATGGCGGCGCAAGGAGAAGTTGGACAGTTCTTTACAGATTCCGAGCAAATAACGAGGAGCGATGGTGAACGAAAGGGTGGGTTTCGGTAAGACAGCGAATGGGATTCGAAAAATGGTGGCGGCACTTTGAAAAGATGATGGCAACGCCCTCGTCGAAGCTTGATCGAAACTGAATGAAGGGGGAGGCATTATTCGTGAGAGTAAATGGGAGAGGGGTGCTGCTGCAGCAAACGAAATGGGAACTTCGCGGGTGATTTAGGCTGATAAAGAAGCATAAATACCCTTATCTTTTGGGTAAATTACACACTAGATCATTAAGCTTTTTAGGGTTTACTTAATAGCATCAGAACTTTACCCATATTACAAAATAACCCCCAAAATTTCTAAATTAAGTCATACAATTCTGAATTTACTTTATTTAGTCCTCATACTCAAATTAGGGTTTTAGAATTAAAATCCCCCAAATTCTAGGGTTTCGGAATTAGGGATTTCAAAATTTAGAATTTTCAAATTGAGCAAAATTTGGGGTGTTACACAAGTAGACGTGAATTGAAATGATTCTAGAATAGTTCTCCCCTAATTTCCTTTCTCTCATAACAATTTCCAATTATATAATGTGGGAGGAAGATGATGAATGGTTTTGATTACTCAACTCTCCCTCCCACTCAAGATCCACCAACGTGAGACACCTCATCTAACCCCCACATTATTATATTTTTATCATGCAAATTAAAGGTTCGCTAAACATTTCGGTTTGGTCATGCAACAATTATCTACCCAAATTCAAATTCTTTTATTTTGGTCCTAAAGATCCTTTGTTTACTGTTGAGTGTGTAAAAGTTCTATTATTTACACCCTTTTTAACCCATATTTCTGCTGCATTCAAGCATCATTGCATTGCATTTAGGTTAGTTTTCAATAAAACATCACAATTATATAAAAGGCACGGATTCTACTGAAAGATGGCTATTTTTGCAGGTATCTGTCACAGTAGATGTTGAAGGCAGGCGCATGGCAGATAAGCAGGAAAGCTGAACTGGACAAGCAGCCGAAGAAGACGAACTTGTCATGGACCTGTCGTGACAGCATGGTGACAGCAGACTTATGAAGAGGAAAAGTAAAGTGGACCTCGATAGATAGAGAAAAATCTGCTCGTCTGTCGTGTGAAAGCCAAATATTTTTCCAAGCCCCGGATCGAAATATATGTCAAGCCAAAGCTCACGGAGAGGAAATTCCCACAAAATAAGGATGCGGCTGGAAAGTAGGAGACTTTAGAGATTTAGTCTTTATTAGAATCTTACTTTTAATTAAAGTTGTAATCCTTGTTACCTTAGATAACTTGAGCCCAAAGCTTATATAAGGGCATAGATTTAACCTAGGAGCATAACCGAATACCCCACAACCGAAACCTAAACCCTGCCGTTTACCTGTCACCGACATGTTCTAAATTCCCCCTAGGGCTACGGGTTGTTTTGTAAAGTAGTTGCAAGGGTTGCTTTGTTTTAGGATTTTTTCAAGTTCAATAAAATAAACTTCAAGTTCTTTTATCTTGGTTTTAATATCTTACAAGAGCATCGGGAGAGCATTGTGAGGTTATCCATCTACTTAGCATCGGAAGAGTTAAGTATACGAAAGAGATAAGAGCGCGTTCTCTAGTTTATAGTTGAACCATCTCGTGCCTAGGGATAGGGCGAGGTTAAGTGGCTAAAGAAGAATTCATACACATCGGTGTTCATCCTTCGATTCACGCCAGGAGGTATCATCAAAGACGTGATCATCGACAGACTTGTGCCTAGGGATAGGGCAAGGCAGATCTGGGATTCTTGCCAAGCTTGAAGTACGGAGTTAGTGTTCGCTGCCGCGACAGCTAACGGACAGCCGCCGCGACAGGTGCTGTCGGCGACGGGTGCGACGACAGAACTGGAGATCCTAAGCAATTCAATACCTGCACTACTGAGCAACTCAATACCAGCCCATTCTCTCTATCTTGATTTCTCAATCCTTTTATTTACGTTTTTACTTTATTATTCTCGTGACAACTCTTAATTATTTCTTTTACTTTCGTGCAGTAAATTAGGTGAAGTCATTAGCCCAACCCCTGTGGAGACGATATCCGATACTTCGTATCACTTTACTACTTGCGTCGTGTACACTTGCACTACAATTGCGATAGACTCTTTTACACGCAACAAGTTTTTGGCGCCGTTGCCGGGGATTGGCAACATAACTACACCTTTCTTTTATTGCACTTTTTGTTTTTCTTTTTCTTTTTATTTTTGTTTTCGTTTTAATTTATATTTTTCTTTAATTTTTCTTTTGTGTTTTAAACTCTTGCTTTTCACAAGGTTTTCTTGTTTATGCGCAGATCGAAAAGAGGTGAAGATCCTGAGTATAAATTAGATCCGGAGATCGAACGTTCCTTCAATCTCAAGAAACAGATTCGCCACCTCTTAGACCGAAACGAATACCTTGAGGAACAGCTAGAGCAGATGGCCCGTAATCAGCCTGCCGGTGATGGAATTATACCGCCTGTCGGTGACCCGCCCGCGGCAGGTGGACGACGGTCATGTCGTGACTACATGCTGAACGATCATGTAGAACTGGAGACCACGCTGCCGGATATTGACGTTGACAACTTCGAACTTAAACCTGTCATGTTTAGTATGATCAACAACGCCAGGCAGTTTAGTGGTTTTGCGACAGAAGATGCCAGGGAGCATCTCAAAACGTTCCAGGAGATCTGTGGTTCGTTTAGACTGCCAGGAGTTAGTCCGGAGATACTGAGGCTTCGGTTATTTCCCAATTCATTGAGGGACAGAGCTAAAACTTGGTGGAATAAACTTACACCGGGTTCTATTATGACTTGGGCAGATTTAACTCGTGAATTTTTGTCTCGTTTTAATCCTTCACATTTAGCTGAGCGATTACGTAATGAAATTGCTACTTTTCAACAGGAAGATGACGAGCCGATGCACGAGGCCTGGGACAGATTTACAACTCTTCTTCGAAACTGCCCAATGCATGGATTCCCCGTCTGGAATCAGGTAACTAAGTTCTATAATGCTGCTAACTTACAAACTCGCATTCGAATTGATTCTACAGCAAATGGATTATTATTGGATAAAGAACCGGACGAGGCCCTACAAGTTTTGAAACATCTGGCCAAGAATGAGGAGCAGTTTCCAACCGCTAGAAGAGGAGGTAAACGGGTACTTGCTGTCAAGGACTATGAGGTCGACAGCACTATGAAATTGCAGGTAGCATTCCTTACTAAAGCCATGAAAAAGTTATTGAATGATGATGAATTACAAGGATTTGCTGTCGAGGAAGTTTGTGCTACTTGTGAGGGAAATCATAGTAGGGATGAGTGCCCGATAAATATAGAAGAAGGAAAATATGTTGGAAATTACAAGCCGAATTATAACTCCAACAACTACAACCCTAATTGGAGGAAGGATCCCAAATTCTCCTGGAGTAACCCCAACAACGCCCTGAATCCACAAGCGCATAATCAGAATCAGGGGGTCCTAGATTGTTGACGCGACAGCATCTGCCGCAGAACCTACCGCAGAACCTGCCACCTCAGCAAAAACAGCAGCCACCACCTGCCACGAGTAGTATATTGGAACAGACTCTGGCCACCTTTATGTCTCAGACTGGTACGTATATGGAGAATATTAATCAGTTTGTCAAGAAGACGGAAAACTTTATGGATGAAACCAAGATGAGAATGACAAATCATGAGGCTACCTTGAAATCTCTAGAGACACAAATGGGTCAGGTGTCGCAGCATATTAAGCCACGACAGAATGGAGGATTCCCTAGCAATACTGAAAATGCTAGACCGCCCCCACAAGAGCAATGTAAGGCGATTACTACTAGGAGTGGGAAAAAGTTACCAGGGCCGGAAAAAGAAGCTGAAACAGAAAAGGAACCTGCCTTGGATAAACCTACCGAGGAAGTTGTCCCGACAGGTGATAAACAGACTGCTGCCGATGAGCCTGTCACGACAGCAGAAGCGACAGAGGAGAAAAAAGATGAGTATCGTCCTCAGATTCGCATGCAGTGGGAAGGACACATTGCTGATTATCGTCCCCCCCCACCTTTTCCGCAACGGATACAGCAAGCTAAGCATGAATCTCAACTTAAAAAGATTTATGATATCTTTAAACAGGTTCATATTAATATTCCGTTGTTAGATGCTGTTAGAGAGATGCCCGGTTATGCTAAATTTCTCAAGGATGTTATGTCGAAAAAATCTAAACTTGGGGAATTTGAAACGGTAAGGATGCAAGAAGGTTGCATGAGTATTCTTCATCGGCAGCCACCCCAGAAAAAGAAGGATCCGGGGAGCTTCATCATACCTTGCGTAATCGGCGACAGATTTGTGGGTAAGGCATTATGTGATCTTGGTGCTAGTGTTAATCTAATGCCCAAATCTGTTTTTCAGAAACTAGGTATTGGCAAGGCGCGGCCCACGACAGTTACCCTACAGCTAGCCGACCGCTCTTACGTTCACCCCGAGGGAAAAATTGAAGATATTTTGGTAAGAGTGGATAAGCTTATTTTTCCTGCTGACTTTCTTATTTTAGATTGTGAGGCAGATGAGAACGCACCAGTCATCCTTGGGCGACCCTTCTTAGCCACGGGCAGATCATTGATTGATGTGGAGAAAGGAGAACTCACCATGCGCGTGAACGATCAAGAAATTAAGTTGAATGTTCTCCAAGAAATGAAACATGCTGATGTGGACGAGGAGTGTAAGGCCATCATTGAGGTGACCTTTGATCAACCCTGCATCAGGTCGGGCTGCCGTGATATAAAATTTGGCCACTGCTGTGACAGCCACCTACAGGCCTGTCACGACAGCAACGACGACAGCAACGACGACAGCACCGACGACAACAACCCCTCTGAATCTGATACATCTGATACTGAAGGTCAAGAGGAGGTAAACTGGATGGGCAATCGTCCAGGTAAGTTATTCGAACCTTTGAATTACACTTCGGATAACCATTTAATCCAAAAGCCATCTACGGTTGAACCACCTGTCTTAGAACTTAAGCCCCTGCCAGGGCAGCTTAAATATGCTTATCTTGGTTGTGATGACACACTGCCCGTAATCATCTCTGCTAAGCTGCCGCAGGAACAGGAACGACAGCTGATCGACATGTTAAGGCAGCACAAGAAGGCGATTGGATGGACGATAGCAGACATTCAGGGCATCAGTCCGGCAATATGCATGCACAAAATCCTCCTAGAGGAAGATCATAAGCCGACTATTGATGCCCAAAGGCGGTTAAACCTTGCGATGAAGGAGGTAGTGCGTAAAGAGATAATCAAATGGTTAGATGCTGGTATTATTTACGCCATCTCTGACAGCAAATGGGTAAGCCCGGTGCAATGTGTTCCCAAGAAAGGAGGCATGACCGTGATAACCAACGAAAACAATGAGTTAATCCCAACCAGGACTGTGACCGGTTGGAGGGTTTGTATGGACTATCGGAAGCTTAATAAAGCTACCCGAAAAGACCACTTTCCTTTACCCTTTATTGATCAAATGCTTGATAGATTAGCGGGTAAACCTTACTATTGTTTTCTTGATGGTTACTCAGGTTATAACCAAATTGCTATTGCACCAGAGGATTAAGAGAAAACGACGTTCACATGCCCCTACGGTACATACGCGTTTAGGAGGATGCCGTTTGGACTCTGTAATGCACCTGCCACCTTCCAAAGGTGCATGATGGCCATATTCTCCGACATGGTAGAGGACTTCCTTGAGATTTTCATGGATGATTTTTCCGTCTTTGGAGACGATTTTGAGAGCTGCCTCGGCAACTTACAAAAGGTACTTGAAAGATGTGAAAAAGCTAATCTTGTTTTAAATTGGGAAAAATGCCACTTTATGGTGGATGAGGGGATAGTTCTTGGCCATAAAATTAGCTGTCGTGGGATAGAAGTCGACAGGGCCAAAATAGAGGTAATTGAGAAGCTGCCGCCGCCAACCACAGTCAAGGGCATTAGGAGTTTTCTAGGGCATGCTGGTTTTTATAGGAGATTTATTGCGAATTTCTCAAAAATCATGAAGCCCCTATGTCATCTCTTAGAGCAGAACCGACCCTTTGACTTTAATGAAGAATGTACTGAAGCATTCAAGGTTCTGAAGGAAAAGCTAGTGACAGCCCCCATAGTACAGCCACCAGACTGGACACAACCATTTGAGATCATGTGTGATGCCAGTGACTATGCTGTCGGGGCAGCACTTGGGCAGCGCAAGGACAGGCTGTTTCATGTCATATACTACGCCAGCAAAACATTGAATGATGCCCAAGTGAACTATACCACCACAGAAAAGGAGCTGTTAGCTGTGGTGTTCTCCATCGACAAGTTTCGTCCTTACATACTTGGGACGAAAGTAATAGTGCACACCGACCATTCTGCCCTTAAGTACTTGTTCGCAAAGAAGGATGCCAAGCCTAGATTGATACGGTGGATCTTGCTATTACAAGAATTCGACCTTGAGATCAAAGACAAAAAGGGGACAGAAAATCAGGTGGCAGATCACTTGTCGAGGTTGGAGAAGGGACAGAGTCTACCATTCGATGAGACACACATATTGGAGACCTTCCCAGATGAGCAGCTCTTTGCTGCCGCAATCGTTGTCGCGACAGCCATGGCGGCAGGTAAGTCTTCTGACCTTCCCTGGTATGCTGATTTCGTTAATTTTATAGTTAGCGGAATATTTCCTTCTGATCTTAATTATCAAGCCAGGAAGAGGTTCCAAAATGATGTTAAGCATTATTATTGGGACGAGCCTCTTCTTTTCAAAATGTGCGCAGATCAGGTTATAAGGAGGTGTGTACCACAGGAAGAGCAAGAAGACATTCTCCATCACTGTCATGCTTCACAATATGGAGGACACTTAGGAGGCAACAAAACTGCTGCCAAGGTGCTGCAGTCAGGGTTCTACTGGCCGACACTGTATACAGATGCACAGGACTTTTACAAGAACTGTGACAGGTGCCAGCGGACAGGTAACATCTCGAGGAGAAACGAGATGCCACTGCAGAATATTTTAGAAGTCGAGATCTTCGACGTTTAGGGGATTGATTTCATGGGACCTTTTCCATCTTCATGTGGAAATCTTTACATCCTCCTAGCAGTGGATTATGTCTCCAAGTGGGTAGAAGCAATCGCAACTCAAAAGAATGATGCCAAAACGGTCCAAAAGTTTTTGCACAAAAACATCTTTTCTAGATTTGGCATCCCTAGGGCGATTATCAGTGATGAAGGGAGACATTTCGATAATAGGGTAATTGTTGCCGCCTTGAAGAAATATGGTGTCAAGCACAAGATCGCGACAACATACCACCCGCAGACCAATGGACAGGCTGAGATTTCCAACAGGGAAGTGAAGAACATTCTTGAAAAGATGGTTAAACCAACTAGGAAAGATTGGTCTTTACTTCTGAATGATGCATTATGGGCATACAGGACAACTTTCAAAACTCCATTGGGCATGTCTCCATACCGTTTGATTTATGGGAAAACCTGTCACCTGCCTGTCGAGATAGAGCACAAAGCATATTGGGCAATCAAGGCAGTAAACATGGACTTGGACAAGGCAGGCCAGAAAAGGCTGTTAGATTTGAATGAGATCGATGAAATACGGACAATGGCCTACGACAATGCAAGGATTTACAAGGAAAAGACTAAGAAGTGGCATGACAAGAAGCTGCTGCCACGACAGTTCTGCCCAGGGCAGCTTGTGTTGTTGTTTAATTCTAGGTTGAAACTCTTTCCAGGGAAGCTCAAATCTAGATGGTCTGGCCCGTTCCAAGTGGTTCAAGTTTTTCCCCATGGTGCCATTACAATTCAATCATTAAAGGACGGGCACCAATTCAAAGTCAATGGACAACGCCTCAAGCATTATCAGGGGACTAAAGCCCCAGGAATACAGGAAGTGGTTACTTTAGGTGATGCCCCACAAGGCATCCCTAATTTAACCTAATTTTTATTTTTATTTATTTTATTTATTTTATTTACAATTATTAGGAAATTAGGTTTATTTTATTCGAATAATGTTTTGTTTTTCTAATTTCAGTTTTTAGGAAATAAAGGAGTCAAGAAGAAAAGGAGAAGTGACCCAAGCCCACCGCCCATCCATCAGCCCAATAAAGCCCATTTATGGAAACCTGTCGTTTCGGCTGCCGCCGCGGATGGATATGACAGGCTGTCAACAGACTGACACGGCAGACGCAGAAGCGTGCGACAGACGCGTAACAGACGCATAAATGCGTGTCAGACGTGTCAGACACGCTACATTCAATCTGCCGCCCCGTTATTCCCGCCTGCCGTTGCGGTATTAAATGGGCAGCTACTCGACCGCTATATAAACCCCTTCCCATTTTCATTTTTCATCACTTCTGATTTTTCTCTCTTGTTATTCTCCTCTAGTTTTATCTATTTTCTCTCTTTTTCAGCCCTTGCAACCAAAATGTCATTGAGACAAACCCGTCAAAACGCTGCTGCCGCTTCTTCTTCAGCAACAGCATCACCATTCGCCAAAAAGGAACTATGGGAGGAGCGTGGCTTTATATACAACAGAGATGCCCCTCATATGGGACTGCGGCCGTTCATTATGAAAGCCATAACGACACAGCTATGGGAGGACTTTGCCGAGCAGCCAGCGGAGTTAAATGATACTTTGGTCCGAGAATTTTACGAGGCCATCGACAGCAAAACAGCGACATCTGTCACTGTCCGAGGAGTGGACGTGCCCCTTACCGCCAGCAACATCAACCATGTGTTCGGCCTCTTCTTTGGCCCCAATGATGATGCTCACCAACAATTTATGGACACCCTCGACGCTGCTGCCTATGATGCCATCATGGTGGAACTGACAGAGGCTGGGACGACATGGACCACCAGCAAAAAGAACCCCCACTCCGTCAATAGGGGGCAGCTACTCCCTGAAGCAAAACTATGGAACGCTTTCATCAAAAAGCGTATCCTGCCCTCGTCCCACCATACGACAGTCAACCGACAGCGCTTGGCCCTCATTCACTCGATTATGCATGACAGGCCCATCAATGTGGGCAGGTACATGCAGGACAGCATCCTCGATTGTGCCTTCCGCTCGGACTCACGACTCTGCCTGCCGTTCACCATCACCGCCCTCTGCCGCTGTGCTGCCGTACCAGAGGAACCCTCTGACAAAATCAAAACGGGCAGCGGCTGGACTGACAACAACATCTCCAGCCTCATGGAGGTCATAGTCATATCACCCATCAACGCCTTCGACCCAAATGCCCCTCCTGCTGATTCCGATGATGAACCTGCCACCGAACCTGCCCCAGATGCTGCCGTCGACACCGCTCCGACAGATCAGTCTGCCCACATCCTTGCTGCAATCCTACGGATAAAGAAGCGCCAGATGGGTTTGATGACTTTTATCCGTGACTTCTCAAATGCAACGGTAAATTTTATTACTAATACTTTACATTATTCGGATGTCATCTTCCCCACCTTCCCCGCCCATTATTTCCATATCCCCTCCCCCACTCCCACACCACCTGTCTCTCCCCATACACATTCTGCCACTTCCACACCATCCCCTGCCCCGACGGCAGCCGGCAGCCCACAGGCAGACACCTCCCCTCGAGGAACCAAGAGACCTACCACTGATGACAGCCCGCTTATCCGGAGGAATTTGGAGAGCGACTTTACGAGGGTAAAACGAATTAAGCACGTGGCAAACAAGAGAAGGCTGTCCAAGCCATCACCACCAGCAGCTCTTGGGACAGCGGTAGCAGTTCCGACGTCCGGCTAGTGGAGCACCCTGCCCCTCCACCTGCTGATGAACCTGCTGAGCACCCTGCCCCTCCACCTGCCGATGCACCTGCTCCTGAACCTGCCCAGCCCCCTCCACAGCGCAGACGCCGCCACCAGATCAGCGTCAGCAGCAGCAGCGAGGACAGCGAGTGAAAATTTAAGTTTTTATTTTTCCTTTACTGCTGCCTGCCTTATCTTTTGTGATGTCCTTTTATTTATCTTGTTTTTCTTTTTCATGTCATTTTGCATTGAGGGCAATGCAACCCTCGAGTTTGGGGGTGGCAACCCTCCATCATTAATGGAGTCTTTAGCACATCTCTTTATTATTTGTTGTGTCTTATTATTTATCTTTTTTTTCTTTAAAAAAAATCAGAAAATTTAAACTGTTGGCTTAAAACTGTGAAAGTAACTGACCTGTCATGACGGCTCTGTCGTGGCAGCATCTTTAGGACAGGTTAAGGAAAAGTTTAGAGCCTTTCTATAGTTCTGAAAACTTAAACACTTTTGTGACTGTTATATTGCTTAGATTTCTTTTAGCCAAACTAGAATAGGAAGCTTAGAACTTGGATAGCCCCTAGAGGTGCCTAACACTGGCTCTAGGAAAGAAGTTTAGCAAAAGAAAATTAAAAACCTAGAGGTGCCCGAAACCGGCTCTAGGAAGCTAACTAGAGGTGCCCGAAACTGGCTCTAGAAAAACTTAGCTTGAAAATAGAAGAAAAAGAAGCATGAAAATGTGCCTTCTAAAAGAAAGTAAACTTTGGCACAAAAATTCGAGTTAAGGAGTTGAATATTCTAGTGAAACTAAGAGAATCTTAGCATATAACTGTTCACAAGCATGCACACACTGCACGAGAGCTATAGGGAGATTCCGGACAGATCCTAACCTTTCCGACAGGTTGCTGCCGCCATAGAGAATGAGCGACAGGTAAGGGACAGTTCACTGTTTGAAGGCCAACACAAAAATTTTCAATTTTCTTTTAAGTCTTCATTGCTTGAGGGCAAGCAAAAACTTGAGTTTGGGGGTGTGTTGAGTGTGTAAAAGTTCTATTATTTACACCCTTTTTAACCCATATTTCTGCTGCATTCAAGCATCATTGCATTGCATTTAGGTTTGTTTTCAATAAAACATCACAATTATATAAAAGGCACGGATTCTACTGAAAGATGGCTATTTTTGCAGGTATCTGTCACAATAGATGTTGAAGGCAGGCGCAGGGCAGATAAGCAGGAAAGCTGAACTGGACAAGCAGCCGAAGAAGACGAACCTGTCATGGACCTGTCGTGACAGCATGGTGACAGCAGACTTATGAAGAGGAAAAGTAAAGTGGACCTCGATAGATAGAGAAAAATCTGCTCGTCTGTCGTGTGAAAGCCAAATATTTTTCCAAGCCCCAGATCGAAAGATATGTCAAGCCAAAGCTCACGGAGAGGAAATTCCCACAAAATAAGGATGCGGCTGGAAAGTAGGAGACTTTAGAGATTTAGTCTTTATTAGAATCTTACTTTTAATTAAAGTTGTAATCCTTGTTACCTTAGATAACTTGAGCCCAAAGCTTATATAAGGGCATAGATTTAACCTAGGAGCATAACCGAATACCCCACAACCGAAACCTAAACCCTGCCGTTTACCTGTCACCGACATGTTCTAAATTCCCCCTAGGGCTACGGGTTGTTTTGTAAAGTAGTTGCAAGGGTTGCTTTGTTTTAGGATTTTTTCAAGTTCAATAAAATAAACTTCAAGTTCTTTTATCTTGGTTTTAATATCTTACAAGAGCATCGGGAGAGCATTGTGAGGTTATCCATTTACTTAGCATCGGAAGAGTTAAGTATACGAAAGAGATAAGAGCGCGTTCTCTAGTTTATAGTTGAACCATCTCGTGCCTAGGGATAGGGCGAGGTTAAGTGGCTAAAGAAGAATTCATACACATCGGTGTTCATCCTTCGATTCACGCCGGGAGGTATCATCAAAGACGTGATCATCGACAGACTTGTGCCTAGGGATAGGGCAAGGCAGATCTGGGATTCTTGCCAAGCTTGAAGTACGGAGTTAGTGTTCGCTGCCGCGACAGCTAACGGACAGCCGCCGCGACAGGTGCTGTCGGCGACGGGTGCGACGACAGAACTGGAGATCCTAAGCAATTCAATACCTGCACTACTGAGCAACTCAATACCAGCCCATTCTCTCTATCTTGATTTCTCAATCCTTTTATTTACATTTTTACTTTATTATTCTCGTGACAACTCTTAATTATTTCTTTTACTTTCGTGCAGTAAATTAGGTGAAGTCATTAGCCCAATCCCTGTGGAGACGATATCCGATACTTCGTATCACTTTACTACTTGCGCCGTGTACACTTGCACTACAATTGCGATAGACTCTTTTACACGCAACATTTACTTTTCCAAATAATAATTTAAATTGCCAATGACTCGAATTTAAGTTAGTGTATACTTCTAAGCTAAAATTCGGGGTATGACAATTCTCTTCCCCTGAATATAAATTCGTCCTTGAATTTCCCCAATGTCGACTACTTCATATCATCAAACTCAAAATATCTTAATATATTATGGAGGTGAAAATAGAATAAACAGTTCGTGTTGGTTGCAAACCAGCTACACGAAATAGAAATTAAACTCTTAGGTGGCACATTTAGGTTATGAACATATAATAAGCTTCGGTTTAGTTTGAGAATCGATTAAACTCCAGCTCTGATACCAAATTGTAACACCCTCAATCCAATTTAGAAGAAAATTGGAATCAAAGATGTTAAAGCAAGGAAACCATGAATTTAAGAACCAAAACTTTCAATTGATAGACATGTATACTTCTAATTTGAACCATATTATCATCAAGCTATTAAAGCCTAAACCACAAACAAATGTTCGACATACTTGTATACTGGATTTTAAAATTCTTACTCAAGCATGTTCCTCACACTATCAAACGTATGATCTAAATAGCAACTATTCGAACATCAATTTTAAACTATCTCACTCGTACAAGAAAATTGAACACTTTTCTAAACAATCAAACAACCGTTCGAAAATTTATCTAACATGCCTTGTCTAACAAGGATGCATTCTAGTCACATACTTAATACATAAGACTTGGTAACAAGACATTAAGAAGCTTGGGTGAGGCCCAAACATACTAATCAAATTCATTAGTGAAGTTGGATTCCATTATCTTGACTCATTCAAATTATTATCAAACATACTCCTTTTATAAGATACATAAATCTCATTGTTACAACTAAATTATACTTAACTTTATGTGGGTCTTTAATGTACTTTAGACTATAATTTATTTCAATCATTTGAGTCAACGGGACATGCCAAGATTTAATTACATAGATATAGAAGCATTGAACAAATCTTAGAACTTATAGGGTTCATTATTGATTAGGGGCCTAATAAAATAATCGAGATTATGATCCTTGTCAAATTAACATGAAAGGATTTTGATCACAAGTTTTGCAAAATACGTGCGAAATAACAATCTACCATATTATAGATATCTCATTAAGCAATACATTAATTAACAATAATCACTATGATCACAATTTAGGACTATTTAAACTAACAATTTTATACATTTAAGGTACTTTTAAAAGTCCCACTTATTAGAGTCATATTGCATCATATACCTAGAACATATTATTAAACATTATAACATAACTTAAACTACAGGCTGATATTCAAATAACATACTAACGTGACTTGGTAGTCATGGAACCCTTCAAACTCCTTAGTTCATGACTTATTCTACAATCCAATAATTCGAATAACCAAACTGTATTTATTCTACAATCCAACTCTAAGAAACTATTCGAATCATATATTAACAATATTAATTTACATGTAGCATAAGGTATTTATGAATTATACAAAATGAAGGATGCATTACGTGTATCATCATGAGCAATGTGCCACCATTCTAGGAGTATGCTAACTAAGGAACAATCCAAACTCTACTTGGATCTTGAAGAACGACTTGTAAACCATAACCACACTTGAGACATACAAGCTTTAATTATCATGCAATGCATGAAAATGAGTGCATTAGGCTTACATAGTCTAAGTGAGGTAGTAACATCAAAATTACGAAGCATATAATACACGTTTTTTCAAAGAAAACACATCAACATATACAAACATAAGATAGTGTTTCTTATTTATGCCTTAATCTTAAATTTTACAAGCTTTATGGTGTTCATATATATATATATTTTTAAATCTTAACCAAGCTTCATTGAATTTTATATTGATCTTATCAAAGATTGAAGTCTTCTTGAGACTTATCAAGTACTTATTATAACATTCGAATTTCTTGTGAAACTCATCAGAATGCTTATCAAGGTTTCATTTCAAAGCTTATTGTCTCACATAATGGGTACACATTCACCTCATGTGAATCTCTTATCATAGGTAAGCATTGCTCCATATCTTTATTAATATTGCCACCAAGGCATCCTCATATTTTATCACAAGTTCAACTTTATGCAATTCTATTAAATCATTTGCCTTGGATCACATTCGGACAAGAGTATCATTGGTCCGAATTACACATAGCTTAAAGCACAAAGCAATGGTTTGTATCTGATCATATCAATCCTAACTTCTCTTTACTATCCAACCAAACTGTTGCCAATTTCTGTACATCTCCCATGTTACCTTCTACTGTCGCAATATACAATATATAATAATGGGCATCCCTCAACCCGTAGTTCATGGACCGTAGTCCCGAAATGTACCATGTACTATGCTAAAGTTTCCAAGGGATTCCATTGATTAGGCAACTTAGATATCTTATAATTAAGAGTTGGAGAGTATTTTATTGCATAAGTAATCGTACTTGTTACTTACTTAGTTTCCTATAACATGCTTTGAGTTTAACTCCTTAGATTTAAAAATTCACGCGTTTATAATGTTAAGATTAATTATCTTTTTTTTTTAAATCTTATAGCCTCATTTGGTCAGTAATTAGGTTCAAGGCTTTATCACAAGTATACATAGTCTTTCATTACCAATATAACATAGCAAGGCACGAACTACTTATGTAATGTATAACAAAAATATTATCAAAGATGACATGCTATGAATGAATGCTTTTCCCCAACTAGCTCTATTTGAGCCTCATGCATAATGTATATGATTAATGAAATCCATTCATAAACATTCAATACCTTAATGTTAGAGTGTCCATAAGTTCTATATTTTGTACACATTACTGCCCTTATTATTGCTATTCTTGAGCTCATTTAGACATATTTTGGTGCATTGCATGCATTATAACAACATCTTCTCTTTTACCATGCTTTTATCGAATATCTTAGGATTGGTGAAAGAAAAGTTATTGTTTTAGTTTAGTTCATGTTTTCAGGTGCTATAGCCAGGAAAGTAGAGGAGAGGAGAGGACAAGGCAAGAAGGCTGGAACCAAAGAGTTGTACTGAAGCAACTCAAGTTGCCGCCAAGGACACTGCCGAAGCATCATTTCCGCCAAGAGCCACCCGGGCAAGAGTTACACCGACTTATCCAAGATGGGTTGTGATTTCAAAAGGACAATCTCCTAAGCCCAATTAGCCCAGTCTTGCAGCTTCCTGAAGCCTGCAGTAGCCGGTAGAGTTAATTCAAGATCGATAAGTCGGAGCACTTATCCTTACTTTCTGAAGAAAGCAACGTCTAAAGAGTTTGTATTTAAAGCATAAAAGAGTCTGTATTTAATGCAATTTACTTTTAGAACTCCTACTTCAAGGAAGACTCAACTTAAGTCAAGAGCCCTATATATACCCAGTGTATGTAAGGGTATAAGGGCATAGCATATCTCGGAGAGGAAAAAAGGCTTGTCGCGAGAGATCAACGACATCTACTGATGAGAGTGAAGATGGAGGTTAGCTAGATAGGTTTGAGTGTTGGGGGTCGTGACCCAACTCTTTTAGGGTTTAGGCGCATGTATGTAAAGTGATTTGTGGAGACGGTTGTATAGTTTTGAGTTGTTTTCAATAAAGTTCTGAGAATGCTTTACCTATGCTTCTTGTTCGTTCAATTAGTCCACATCAGTTATTTGAAGAGAAAATCCATTTGTTGGGCACGAAAGTGCAAGGCTTACGAAAGGGTTAAGCTCGGTCACAACTCACAAAGGCGTGACTAACTTGGTTTTACACTAGACCACAAGTTTTAGCGGTTAAAAGGGATTACCAACTAAGTTGTCTAATTTAGTTCCACACTAGTCCTCAAGTTAAGCAATCTCGAGCATCCTAACCTAGAAATAGGAGGGATCACTGTAGACTATCCTCCCGAACTTGGAATGTCTACAATATTTTCCGCCATGACTTTTTCCGTTCTATCTGTCTGTTGGGTCACGTCGGCACACCCCGTGACGCAGCGGAAAAATTAATCTGACGTAATCCATCCAGGATCCATGTACAAGAACGAATCCGGGGTGAAAGGATGAAGAGTTACCTTTTAAAACTCTAGAAACTAGAAAATCGACGATATGTCGGAATAACCACGTCAAGTAAAACCGGAATCGTCACAGGTTCGCAACGACCTCTACAGAGTCCACCCGAACAAAACGAACAAAGTTTCCGCCTCCCTAACACTTAGGGATAAATTTCGACAGGTTTGAACACCATCAAGGGAGAAGTCGAAATCCCTCCAGCGATTCCTGAGGGAGTCTGAAATCGAGCAGGAGTTCAACCGAGACTTGCAATCGAGCAAGGGAACCTTCAGGGATTTGCCAGGGGGTAAGAAGAACACCAGAAAAATATCGAACAACTTCTCAGAGAGCTTTCTGGGATATGTCGAATTCCAATGGGGAATCTCTAGGGGTGTTGTCGAAATCTTCAAGAGGAGGAAGAGGGATGATTTGGTTCCTAGCCCTTGTCCCTTTAAATAGTATTCAGAGACTTAATTCTAGTTGAATACCTTAAATCCAAGTTCAACCAAAATTCATAGGATCTAATTCTACTTGAAATTGGTTTATATTAAATATACATTACATTTAATAATATTAAATGAAATATATATATATATATATATATATATACATATTTAATTATGTAGAATCTTATTCACAATAAAACATGGATTTAAATATACATTATATTTAATCCAAATATATATATTTTTATTATATAGAATCTCATTCTATCTTTACTTGGATTTAAATATATTTAAATATATATTTTTAATTATGTAAAATCTTATTCTACATAAACTTGGAATTAAATATACATTATATAAATTCCAAATATATATTTAATTTTCTAGAATCTTATTCTATAATATTTAAGTCTCTAAATATTTTCCATACTCTAAATAATATCTGATAAATACAATATTTATCCAATATTATTCTCATTTAAGGGAGTTGCCGATTTCCCCTATCCCATAGGGGATTTTCAGCAACCTCCTTAAAATAGGGAGTATGGTTTCCAATTTTTGTTCGTTTCATTCGAAGGGTGTGACCCTTGTAGGTTCATGCAACGTTAGCAGTAAAATTAGAACTGTTCTAATTTTACAAACAATGAGTGGCGTCTAGCAATACATCATTGCTACCTAAGTTGCATGAAGTCATAGTTTGACTTTCCTAATTCCTAAATAAACTTCCTTTATGTATTTCATCCTTTTGTCCTTTATATCTTAGATGAACACAAGTCATGGGTTAGTCACACTTGCGTTGTCCATCTAGTGTTTCTTGATGTCTTGAGTAGATTATGATAAACGAATCTCTATGATATCTCATATCATAATATTCGAGCATGGCCATGCATTTTCTAATCTCACTCAATAAAGTGGCCGAAGATATTTCTCCCATTATGTAGGAGGGACAAATCCTTTCTTGATCAACCAAATTTCACTATATAGGTCATCACGTATCCAATCATAAGTCTTTATAATGTAGTCAGTTACGACACACGTTTGACTATGTCAAAATACGTAAATCTTTATGTTGAAATCATGTTGATCTCAACTCTGAGGATTATACATGTGTTTATCATGAGCAATGTTGTGACTGTCACATAATTACCCAAGAAACATGCTCATAGCGCGTCAATCCAGTATGTTGTTCTCTAACAAATACTCATGTGTTGATTTTGACATCTCTATGTCAATGACAACACTTGCTATCAATCAACCACATATTAGTCTTTATATATTATCACTGTCCATACTCGTAATAATATTCGATTAAGGATCCTATTTAACAATAATCGTATTATTGTATGGACATTATTATCCAATGGTTAGTTTGATGCACAGAAACATACCAAATGATAATAACGGCAATGCCATTACTTGATAAATCTAGTAAAATAGTATGTCTATTCAATCATCATACGGTTGGTCTTTGGGCATACTCTAACAATCTCCCACTAGCACTAAGACCAATCATTCTCGTATCTAATACGATATGGCTTAGTGTATTTGAGATGCTTATGTTGTGTCAAAAGCTTTGTCAGGGAGTTGGCAAAGTTATCAACTTTGTGCGTATGTTGCATACTTTCACATCTCCAAGATGTAAGCACTTTAGAATATGTTTGGATTTATTGATGAGATCTAGGTTTTAATTGCTTACGCAAAGGTTCCATCATAACAGAGTTATGTAGCATCTAATATGCTGGGAACAACCCTTAGTTCAGAAGTTAACTCTTTAGATCCAAACATCCTTCTTTATTGCTATGTCGACTGTAATACATTCAGCCTATGTTGTAGAGTTAGATACTGTCTCATGTTGCTAACTCGCAGTATCTTTTATTAATGCAAAACGGATTGCGATCTTTAGTTCCTTTTGATGAGTATGTCATCTACATACAATACTTAGGAAAGTAACAATGCTCCCACTAGCTCTTTTGAAAACAATACTCCCCTTTTGTTTCTAGATAAACCAAACCTTTTGATTGTATCTTCTCAAACGAATATCCCAACTTCGAGAAGCTTGCCTTAGTTTACGGATAGACCTTTGTAGCTTACATACCTTCCAAGTGTTTACTGGAGTGACAAAACCTTCTAGATGTGTCATGTACACATCTGTTTCAAGTTTTCCCTCAGGAAAGTGGTTTTGACATTCATTTATTTGATTCCATAATCATCGTATGTAACTACTTGCAAGTGAGATTAATATGGATTAAACATAGCTACAAGGAAGATGCTTTATCATAGTCTATACTATGAAGTTTGTCGAAAACTTTTAGCGACGAATCATCCTTTGTATGTTTTATCATCCATGTCGGTTTTTCCTTTTTGAAAAACTCATCCATACCTCTTAGGTTTTACCCTTTTAGGTAACCAAAGTCTATACTTGGTTTTAGACATGGATTCCATCTCATATCTCATGGCTCTTAGCCATTTCTCGAATTTTGGGCTCACCATTGCTTTCTGATAAGACCTAGTCTTTATCTTGATCCGAAAAGAAGAGTGTTTCCATGTACGGATAGTGAGAAATCCATATTTCTCAAGTATATGGTATTCTCTTAAGGATCAACACAATGGTTGTGTTTTGTTCCAATGTTCCTTGATCATTTGTGGAACATTGTCAATCTTTGGTTCATAAATTTGTTGTCTAAAATTTCTTCACATCCCAAATTCCATTTTTTCTTTTGTGAGAGGAAATCTCTTTCGAGAGAAACTCTCGTTTGAGCAACAATCATTTTGTTCTCGTTGAAAAATGAAATCCCTTAGTGATAAGTATTCTTTTTCGAGATAAACTATCGTTTGAGCAACAAATATTTTGTTCTCGTTAAAGTTGAAGAAATAATATCCCTTTGTGAGAATTAATCTCTTTCAAGATAAACTCTCGTTTGAGAAACAAACGCTTTGTTCTCGTTAGAATAAACAAAAAATGGAGTTTTTAAGGTTCGAACTTTGTAAACATGTTAACATGTAAGTAACCTTAAAACTTCAAAGGTATTCTAGAACAATTCTTAGTCCATATCTTATATGACGTTTCGAAAAAAAACACGATTAAGTATGAGAGTTGTTTTTCTAGTGTGTAAAGAAGTCGAAAATGACTTGTTCTGAATCAAAACATGTCTAACATATTTGATTCTCTTTCAAAGACTTTTCATTCCACTTGTGGGATTTAATTATGGGTCAATCCCATATTCTTTGAAAGTTCATCAAACTTTAAATATTCTTGAATTTGATCTCATCAAATTACCTTAATACTTTTTATGAGTTTGAGATTAGTCATTTGTTTTATTTATCTTATAAATATTATTTATTTGATTAGTTTAAAGATCATTGATTCGTTGTGCCATAAGAGATTAAAAGAATAACATTTATTTAAATAATCTCAAAATTAAAATATCTTGTCCTTACAAGATAACTAAAACTTAGGCACAAAATAATAATCTTAAAAACTAAAACAAATCTATTTAAGCAAAAACACATGTCCTAATGGATGATGTAGCAACTCTTGCTTTATTTCCATTCGCAGTTCCATGTCTATTTTGATGCCTTCTCTTTAGAAGCCTCTGAGGTTGATGCCTCACTCGTTTTTGCTTTCTTGACTTCTTGTAGGTGTGTAGGGCAGTTTCCCTTCCAATGTCCGGTCTTGCAGCAATGGAAACATTTTCCATCCTTCTTGATTCCCTTCTTAGGTTTCAATGCCTCCTTTCCATCGGTGTTGGTCTTACCATCACCTTTAGACTTTGCTGCCGATTTACCTTTCTTCTTGCCCTTGCGGACCATCCAAACAGGTTTAGGTCCTACCTTCTTCAGGTTGATTTCATCAGTTCTCAACATGCCGAGCAACTGTGGCAGCGTCTTGTTAATTTCATTCATATTGAAATTAAGGACGAACTGATTGAAACTCTCCGGAAACGATTGCAGGATGACATCAATAGCTAATTCGTCTTTCAGCGGAAAACCGAGCTTCTCCAACGTTTAGATGTAGCCCATCATTTTGATGATGTGAGCTCCTACGGGAGATCCCTCACTCATCTTGCATTGAAACAGAGCTTTAGAGGTCTCGTACCTCTCTTGACGAGCTTGCCCTTCATAAATCTCCTTGAGATTTTGAATCATATCATAAGCTACCATGTCCTCATGTTGCTTCTGAAGCTCAGGGGTCATGGAGGCAAGCATAAGACAACCGACATCCATCATGTTGTCCATGTGTTTCTTAAACTTGTCTTTGTCAGCTCTAGAAACAGTGGCAACCGGTTCATCAGGAACATGTTCTTCAATGACATATTCCTTCTTTTCCTGTTTGAGAACAATTCTCAAATTGCGGAACCAGTCAAGGAAGTTTATGCCATTGAGCTTATCCTTCTCAAGGATAGATCGCAGAGATAGAGTATTATTTGACATTAATTCTACAACAAAGAAAATATGCTACATAAGTTTTACTAAATTTTAAAATTTATAGATAAGTCTTTACTATAAATTTACTCCCACTATTTTCTTCAAAATTAAAAACCCTCTAGTTTTAATTTTGGAAAAACGTTTCGAAAGTTTTTCTAGTGAGTGAGGATCCGTATTTCACCATTCCTAAATCAGCTTTGGCCAGTGTTTTAGGAAATGGTTATTTAGGTAAGTAACACCTAACTAATTACATCTCATGTAATTCCTCATCTTTTGGCGAACAACTCTTGTTCTTTAAATCATCTTATGATTATCCAAAACTTTTAACCACTAGGTTTTCTAATCCTATTAGAACAACCCAGCTAGGTCAATACCAATATCTCAACCGGTGAATATCACTAGCTTATTCTTCGCGTTTAACTAAGATAGATAAATGTGACATTGCTTTGGCAAAGCTCGCATTATATCGATCGAAGCTTTAACGAGGGTAAATATTAGATGGTTAAAACAGACTTAGAATTATAGTGAGGGATTTACTTAATTATCTCATCATTTTAACATTGATCCTATCAATAGAACTATGTTTAATCATGCTTATAAAACATCCATTGCATCACATACAAGGTAAATATAAGCGGTAAATAAATATGCAATGATTATAGCCCTTCTTAACCTAAGGCGATCCGTCCCAAGCCAATGGGAGGACCATTCTACTGAAGATAGAATCTACTTCTGAAACGCCCGGTCCACCAGGGAAGGCCCACTATGCTGCTACCTTGGTTCTTGCTTTATCTCCATGAGTATTTAGAATTTTCAGAAACTCGCGTTACATGCGAGGGAGTTAGATGAGAAGAGAAGTACAATAGAAGATAAAGAAAGGCACGACACGCAGGCTGTATTTATAAAAACCAAAACTATAAAGGCTATGGGCTATAACCATGCAAAACAAACACCGTGCAATCTAACATGAATTTCAAACATCATGCGAACAAAGTAACAACATGTTTATGGAGTTTTAAACTGATTATCCCTATGTTGCGGTTAATGGGCCAAAGAAGGATCACGAGGTTTCATATACCATTTGCGTTAACGAACAAATGCACCAGGTAGGTCAACATAAAAGAGAGGTGGCTCACTAGGCACACTTAAGTACCAGGTCTTTGATGATGCCAATCCTAGACAAGCATTTTTCATAACGTCTAACCATAACTCTTATGGATTCACCGTGAAAGATAGTTTGATAACTTTTATCAAATTAGAAGCCCTTTCAGAGATTTCATAAATCTATGAAACTACGAACAACTACTTGTTCTCTAGACTAACTATTACTCTCAACATGTTAACATTTAACATTGAAGCAACCTAACATAGTTATGATTAACTATTAATCATTCAGTGATAATCGAAATAAGTCTTTATTAGGTGTGATACGATAAACGATAAATATCTAAATCGAATCAAATAGCATGCATCACATACACAAACATCGCCCAAGAATTTAAGTCCAAATTCGTATGATACAAGTGGCTCTTATACCACTGTTGGGTCACGTCGGCACGCCCCGTGGTGCAGCGGAAAAATTAATCTGACGTAATCCAGCCAGGATCCATGTATAGGAAAGAATCCGAGGTGAAAAGATGGAGAGTTACCTTTTAAAACTCTGGAAACTGGAAAACCGACGGTATGTCGGAATAACCACATCAAGTAAAACCAGAATCGTCACAGGTTCGAAACGTCCTCTACGGAGTCCACCTGAACAAAACGAACAAAGTTTCCGCCTCCCTAACACTTAGGGATAAATTTCGACATGTTTGAACACCTTCTAGGGAGAAGTCGAAATCCCTCCAGAGATTCTTGAGGGAGTCTGAAATCGAGCAGGAGTTCAACCGGGACTTGCAATCGAGCAAGGGAACCTTCAGAGATTTGCTAGGGGGTAAGTAGAACACCAGAAAAATATCGAACAGCTTCTCAGAGAGCTTTCTGGGATATGTCGAATTCCAGTGGGGAATCCTTAGGGGTGTTGTCGAAATCTTCAAGAGGAGGAAGAGGGATGATTTGGTTGCTAGCCCTTGTCACTTTAAGTAGTATTCGGAGACTTAATTCTAGTTGAATACCTTAAATCCAAGTTCAACCAAAATTCATAAAATCTAATTCTACTTTAAATTGATTTATATTAAATATACATTGCATTTAATAATATTCAATGAATATATATATTTAATTATGTAGAATCTTATTCTACATAAAACATGGATTTAAATATACATTATATTTAATCCAAATATATATATTTTTATTATATAGAATCTCATTCTATCTTTACTTGGATTTAAATATATTTAAATATATATTTTTAATTATGTAGAATCTAATTCTACATAAACTTGGAATTAAATATACATTATATAAATTTCAAATATATATTTAAATTTATAAAATCTTATTCTATAATATTTAAGTCTCTAAATATTTTCCATACTCTAAATAATATCTGATAAATACAATAGTTATCCAATATTATTCCCATTTAAGGGTGTTGCCGATTTCCCCTATCCCATAGGGGATTTTCGGCAACCTCCCTAAAATAGGGAGTATGGTTTCCAATTTTTGTTCGTTTCATTCGAAGGGTGTGACCCTTGTAGGTTCATGCAACGTTAGTAGTAAAATTAGAACTGTTCTAATTTTACAAACAATGAGTGGCATCTAGCAATACATCATTGCTACCTAAGTTGCATGAAGTCATGGTTTGACTTTCCTAATTCATGAATAAACTTCCTTTATGTATTTCATCCTTTTGTCATTTATATCTTCGATGAACACAAGTCATGGGTTAGTCACACTTGCGTTGTCCATCTAGTGTTTCTTGATGTCTTGAGTAGATTATGATAAACGAATCTCTATGATATCTCATATCATAAGATTCGGGCATGGCCATGCATTTTCTAATCTCACTCAATCAAGTGGCTGAAGATATTTCTGCCATTATGTAGGAGGGACAAATCCTTTCTTGATCAACCACATTTCACTACATAGGTCATCACGTATCCAATCATCAGTCTTTATAATGTAGTCAGTTACGACACACGTTTGACTATGTCAAAATACGTAAATCTTTATGTTGAAATCACGTTAATCTCAAGTCTGAGGATTATACATATGTTTATCATGAGCAAAGTGTGACTGTCACATAATTACCCAAGAAACATGCTCATAGCGGGTCAATCCAGTATGTTGTTCTCTAACAAATACATATGTGTTGATTTTGACATCTTTATGTCAATGACAACACTTGTTATCAATCAACCACACATTAGTCTTATATATTATCACTGTCCATACCCGTAATAATATTCGACTAAGGATCATATTTAACAATAATCGTATTATTGTATGGACATTATTATCCAATGGTTATTTTGATGCACAGAAACATACCAAATGATAATAACGGCAATGCCATTACTTGATAAATATAGTAAAATAGCATGTCTATTCAATTATCATATGATTGGTCTTTGGGCATACTCCAACACTGCCGATATAGTGCACACCCCTGCCATGGCAGTGACCAGCTGCGATCGTGTGACAAGGTCGTAGTTTGTCGCCCACCTTACCTGCCACGGTAGCAATTCATGGCAACGCGAAACATAGTCAAGACCTTGCAATGGAGTCCACGGCCTACTAAGCTGCACTTGTCTTACCCAGCTTATCGCCCAATCTCTCCCTATCATTCCTCTCATCGCTATCTTTATCTTTATTTGTGTTTTTATATTTCCGCATCTTGAGATTTAATGGCGCTTTTATTAAATCTTTGTGCAGGAAACCATTCATAAGAGCTACTCCAATCCCCGTGGGTGATGATATCTTTTATACTATAACTTAACAAGAGTGTGCACTTGCGCTCATAACAGGATAACACCTAAACACTCTACAAGTTTTTGGCGTCGTTGTCGGGGATTGGCAACAGCAACTACGTTTGAATTTCTGCACTTCTATTTAGTTTTTGCACATTAAATCTCTTTCTTTTTATTTAATTGCTTAAAAAATATAAAAAATAATATATATATATATATATAGCCTCTTTGCTTTCTTGGTGTATGTCCCGCTAGGGCAGCAAGGTTGCCAGCAACATCCACCTGAGGAGGGGAAGGACATGCCCAGATTAATAGCCAAACACAAAGACCCTCAGGAAATGGTTTTGCTTGGGAAAAATGCAGCCCAACATAACCTAATTATTATCTTTATTTTATTTTTAATTTAATTTATTTTTATGTATTAGGAATAGATTTAATTTTTATTTAATTCTCATATTTATTTTATTTCAGGTTAGGAAGGAAGGAAGGACCAAGAAAGAGGAAAGAATAAAGGAGATGCCCAACTAGCGACCAAGGTAGCCCACAGCTAGCCGTAACGACAATATTTGCCCTAGTGAGCGGAACGGATATCTGCGTAACGGCTAAAACCCCGTTATTCGCGCCGCAATAATTGTCGTCCGTTGACAGCGTGCCCGCCAAGGCAGTGGGGAGAAGAAGCTATATAAGGCCAACTATTCTCCCACCCTGTTCTTCACTTTACTCTCACTTTTACTCTGAATCTTTTCTACAGTCTTTGCTTCCAAGATTTCTTCGCTTTATTTTCTTTCACTTTCTTTTTACTTTCTTTAAGAAAACAACAATCCCACATATTATGGCTTCATCACAGAACCCCGCCACCACCCCTAAAACCCAATGCAAGAGCTTCTTGAAACCTGCTGTCGAGGAGATCTACAACAAATTCTACAGAGAAAGGCAACTATGGGAAGAGACGAGATTCCACTACACTCAATCTGATGGGAACTTTGGGTTGGAACCCTCACTCTTTGAGAGGATTAGAAACATGGGCTGGGATCAATTCGCACGTCAATCAGATGGACTTAACAGAAACCACGTACGAGAATTCTATGCCCACCGGCCAAACTCGGAGAGTCCGTTTGTCTACATCCAGGAAGAAGGTGTAAAGTTCACTGCTGACATGATCAATAGCTTCTACAGCATAGAGATCAGCGGCGACCCGCACGGGGAGTGGGAATCATACTTGACGGGGCCTGACTACAACCAAATCAAGAAAGAGCTATGCAAGCCTAAAACCAAATGGCTGACAGGCAAGAACAACGGGTCAGTCAACCGCCGAGATTTTCTGCCGGAGGTAGCACATTGGAGATATTTTGTCCAGTGCTGCTTGATGCCAACCACACACAGATCCATTGTAAAAAGCTGTGGTTGGCCTTTATCTGCAGTATAATGAAGGGCGGCAAATCAACATGGGCGAGGTAATAATCAAAGAAATTTATGCCCACGCGGAGAAACCAACTACCAAAGGTTCACTCTTTTTCCCTACACTCATTTCTGGCCTATACGCCAATTTTAATGTGCTGCTACGCCCAAGAGATAGAATTCTTCCTGCCAAGGATGGATGGATGAGAAGGGCACGACAACAAATGATGCACAGTACGGAGCCAGAAACACCCTCCACTACCCAGCCGATGTCCCAAGGTGCCGCCACCCCAGCCGCAGTGGGCAGTATTGATGCTGCCCTTACATCTGTCGCAATTCTCCTACTACGCAGCCTAGTGGAAAGTTGCCAGGAGATCAAGCACAAGCAGGTGATTTTCACCAAATATGTAGAAAATGTGCAAGAGGCCTTTGTGGCCTACTTGCTGGACAAATACCACGACGCCGGACCACAGTTGCTCGCCTTTCCAACGGAGCTAGCAGCATCCAAACTAGTCCACATCACTCCACGACCAGCTGCTGCTCCTGCCGCCGATGACAGCGAGGGGTCACACTACCACCCTAAAAGAAGAACCTCCTCGACCCCCATGCAGCCCTACGACCTCACCTCATCCTCCAAATCAGAGAAAGAAGAGGATACCACTACTGCCTCCCCAATAGCCAAAGCCAATGCTGCCAAGGACCCCAACTACTCAGACATAGAGATTTCAGACTCCTTTGAAGATGAACCGGCCGAAGAAGCAAGGAAGGGAAAGCAGCCATCAGCATACCCCCTGGGTGGAAAAGCTGATAGACAAACCAAGAAGCCCACCCCAGCCGCATCCAGCCGCCGCATAGCAAGAAGAAGAGCCCAACAAATAAACCATCTGCTACGCGTCGCCTCGACTTGCATGCCTCCCTAGAATCCTCCTTTGATGCGGCAACAACAGAGGGGAACTCCCCCGACCTTTAGCACAATTTTTTATTTTCTTTTTCTTTTCACTATTGTTTATTTTCTTTTTCTTTTTCTTTTTCTGTTTTTTTTCTTTTTTTCTTGTTATTTTATGTTTTTAATTTTATTTTGTAGAGGCATTGAGGATAATGCCAACCTTGAGTTTGGGGGGAATTAGTCCTCTTTGTTTTAGGTTCATAGCATTTAGATGCATTTGTAAATTATGCCCTTAGTACTTAATGAAATAGAATTTGTTAGCCTAAAAACTTGTTCCTATGATAGCTTAGCCGACTGCTTATTTTCGCACCATTCTAAAAAATTATCTAACTATGGGAAGAAGCATCAAAAAGACTTAGATTTTTTTTTTCTTTTTGACAATTATCTTTACATTTGTCTGTTAAATACTAAGTTTCGCTTGAGTTTTGAGTTTAACATTGCATGCCTTACTTAATAAAAGTTTCTTGATTGAATACAAGGTTGCCGCCACGACAACACATTGCAGCACAACAAAGAATAAAGACCCTAGAGGTGCTCGAAATAGGCTCTAGGAAGAATAAAAACCCTAGAGGTGCCCGAAACAGGCTCTAGGAAGAATAAAAACCCTAGATGCGTCCGAAACAGGCTCTAGGAAGGATCATGAGCAAGGACACTCCGTTGCTATCAAAGTCCATGAATCTAAACCAATTGACGGACAAATTAGCAAGAGTGAATGAAAGTCTTCATGAGATGACTCTATTCAAAGGGTTCAGAGTTTCGTAGAGTGCACCTATCTTAGCTTCAAACCCAGAAAATAGTTGTGATGGGTTGAAGCCCTTAAAGCCATGATCAGAAAGAGAAAACAAAAGTGCCCAACTGTGCTACCAAGGGATCAACTTGTATCCTTTTAAGAGATTTAATCATTTTAGGCATACTTTGTTAACTTGGTCACTTCAGCATGTTTATCATGAATACAAACCTACACACACTGCACTGGCATTAAGAAAAACTAATCTAAGTTATTTCATGTCATTCTCTATCACTAACATTATATAGGTGCCACGGCCCTGAGGCAAGAAATCAAGTTAAAAACTAACATTATATTAACTTTGTGCTAAGGGCAATTTTACTACTTAGGTTGCATTGCTCGAGGACAAGCAATAGTTCGAGTTTGGGGGTGTGTAGAGTGTCCATAAGTTATATATCTTGTACACATTCCTGCCCTTGTTATTGTTATTCTTGAGCTCATTTAGACATATTTAGGTGCATTGCAAGCATTATAACAACATCTTTTCATTTACCATGCTTTTATCGAATATCTTATGATCGATGAAGAAAAGTTATTGTTTTAATTTAGTTCACGTTTCCAGATGCTTTAGCCAGGAAAGTATAGGAGAGGAGAGGACAAGGCAAGAAATCTGGAACCAAAGAGTTGTACTGATGCAGCTCAAGTTTCCGCCAAGGACACTGCCGAAGCAGCATTGCCGCCAAGAGCTGCCCGGGTAAGAGTTACACTGACTTAGCCAAGATGGGTTGCGATTTCAAGATAACAATCTCCTAAGCCCAATGAGCCCATTCTTGCAGCTTCCTGAAGCCTGCAGCAGCCAGTAGAGTTAATTCAAGATCGATAAGTGGGAGCACTTATCCTTACTTGCTGAAGAAGGCAACGTCCAAAGAGCCTGCATTTAAAGCATAAAGGAGTCAGTATTTAATGCAATTTAATTTTAGAACTCCTACTTTAAGGAGGACTCAACTTAGGTCAAGAGCTCTATATATACCCAATGTATGTATGGGTATAGGGGCATAGTATATCTCGTAGAGGAAAAAAGGCTTATCGCGAGAGATCAACGACAACTACCGATGAGAGTGAAGATGGGGGTTAGCTAGATAGGTTGGAGTGTCGGGGGTCGCGACCCAACTCTTCTAGGGTTTAGGCGCGTGTATGTAAAGTAATTTGTGGAGACGGTTGTATAGTTTTGAGTTGTTTTCAATAAAGTTCTGAGTTTGCTTAACCTATGAATGAATGATTCGTAGGGGGTTGGTTTGGGAAGTGCTACCCATGGGTACGTTAAAATTTAATGTAGATAGATTCACACAAGGTAAACTTGGACCTGTTGGTTGTGGTGGTGTTTTACTCGGTGGTGAGGGTCGGGTGTTGGCTATGTTTTCGGGGCCGCTCGGGATTATGGAATCTAATGTTGCAGAATTTCGGGCTATTGCATTCACTTTGGATATGTTGCTACAATAAGAGTGGCGTAATGCTACGACAATAATTATCAAATCCGATTCTACAGTGGCAATCTCGTAGGTCCTTAATCAAGTTTGTCACTCTTGGAAATTGTGGCGTTGGTTTGATTAGATTGATGCCACTTATAGTGCAATGCCTTGCGTGTGTGTGTTTCACACATGTAGTTCGAGGGGAGAATGGCTTCGCGAATGCCTTGGCAAAGAGGAGGATGATCGTACTTCATGGTTTTGTGCATACCTTTGAGTGGGATGTAGCGATGGCGATGATTGAGCCATCTTGGATGTATGTTCTTTGAATTTTAGTGTGTAGTTTGGGTTATTGTAATCTAGTTGGAAGTTGCTTAGTGGATCAATGTATTGATCAAAGCCAAGAGGGGGTGAATTGTGTTTTTAAAAATTGTTGGAGTAAATAGAATGGCTAAAAATGAAGAACAAGGAATTTTAGAGTAGTTAAAGTTCCAAATGAACTCTACATCCACTACCTTAGCTACCACTAAGGATTTCCAGCAATCCACTAATTGTTCTTCCCCTTTTCAAGGCTTAGAAGGTAACCTTTACAATACCGGTCAAATTTTCTACCCAAAATTTGACCAAACTCTCACAAGAGTACAAAGAAGAATTAAAGGCAAGAAAGATATCTCTCAAAACAAGATTGCCCCTTTAAGTGCAAACACTCAACCTGTTGAGTTGATCACACAATTGCAAATGACCAAGAGGGGGGTGAATTGGCAATTAAAAGTTTGGTAGGAGGTAAGAGTGAAAAATAAAAAGTGACACAAGTTGTTAGAGTGGTTCAAGTTCTCCAAATGAACTCTACATCCACTACCTTAGTTCCCACTAAGGATTTTCAACCAATTCACTACTTGAATTCTTCCCCTTTTCTTGGATGAGGAGGTAACCTTACAAATTGATTAAGCTTTCTACCCAAAACTTAATCCACTCACTTTTACAAAGAGATGAATTTGGTAAACTCTAAAAGTTCCTCTCAAAGGACAAATGTTTACCCAAACACAATTTCAAACTCCCCAAACTCACAATACAAGATTACAATAAGATCACAAGAGTTGGGTACAAGAATTTGACTATGAAAGGCACTAGGGTTTGGATTTGATGCTTTGATGTTGCTTGTGGGTTCAATAGATGTTGCTTGGTCAATTGAGACTTGTTTTTATACCCTTGCATTGATATCTAGCCGTTTGGGTAGTTGGGATCATCAATAGAGCCGTTGGGAGCATTTTTCCCGCAATAAATGCAGCTCTGCTGCCTACCGTATCGGTACTCGTAGAGGGCGTATCGATACCTGCATCAAAGAGGAAAGAGCCATTGTGACTGAAAACAGAGCGTATCGATACGCATAGAAGGCGTACTGGTACAGTTTTAAGGGGCGTATCGGTACGGAGGGCCGTATCGATATGGTGTTTGCTCACTGGAATCCCAAGTTTGGTTTTCTTAAAGAACGTATCGATACGCATACCAAGCATATCAGTACGGTACATCGGTCTTTTAAAAATTGGGAAACCAACCAACTGATAAGTCAACGGTCGAAAAATAAATGCAAAGATTTTTCAAAGATAAGCTTATCGTATCGATACGGTTGCAAAGCATATCGGTGCGGATTCATTAAAAGAGTTGCCCAGATGAATGTCGTATCGATACGGGGTGATTCTGTATCAGTACGCTAAGTCCATTAAAATTCCAGTGGCTAAAACCCGTATCGATACGCCTAAGGGTATCGATACGCTTGGGCGTTTTTGTATAGTTTGGCTTGAAAATCATAGGAAAAGACTTAGAATTTTTTTTCTATTTAAGAGCTTGTCTTGAGATATTATTTTGTTTAAAATACTTGTCAATTGTGAGACTTTTGTAACACCCCAAGTTTGGGCTTAGAAGTTTAGGGTCTGAACTGGACCGGTCTGAGGAACGGTTCGAATATAAAAGGAGGTTTTAGGGAACACCTAGTTCGGGGTGCTTTAAAAATATAGAAAAATATCTAAAAATCCTCATTTAATATATATAAGAGAGTGGTGAAATCAATTTTACAAACTAAGGTTTGGAAATACTACATTTCGGTGTAGTGACCCAAATGCGATTTTTGCAAAGTTTAGTAGTGACTGTTTTGTAAAGGATTGAAACTTTGAATCTTTAAGGAGCTAATTTACCCAAAATGTTTTCTCCAGATTTTTACTTAATTTGGGTGATTTAGTTAATTTTTTAATTAAATAAAAGAAAGGAGAAAACTACTTTTTGATTTTCATAACTACCTTTCTCTAATTTTCCCTCATTCCTTTTTCTCTCAAAATCCTATCATCCAAACACATTTTCTCCAGCAAAATTCACATTGATCTTCACTTCAATTGATGAGATTTCCATCATCTATTGGTTTCTAATCAATCTTGCAACAAATCCTTTTGATTTCCACATTGCATTTTCATGGAATTTTGCCCAAATCAAGGAGAAATCATCATTTAGAGGTAAGATTGTTCTTCTCCTCTATATACTCAGTTATTTACTGAAATTCCCAAGTTGTCAATGCTTTATTAAAGTTTTATAAATGGTTTTAATGTTAGAAACATGATTTTAGCTTAAAACTTAAGATTTTGGAAGAGATCTTGAAGATTTTTGTTGTGGTTGATTGGGCTCTGTTTTGAGATAGTTCTTTAATGTATTTTGGATGTTAAATGCTGTTAGAAATGAGGTTTTACCAATCCAATCCCGAATAGGTTGTGTTTCCTAAGTTTTTGCTTAAGAAAATGGTGGTTTTTGGGGTGTTCTTGGTGTTCTGTTATAGCTGGAGGTATAAGGTCGAGTTGAGGATTGTTTTTGATGGTGATTGTTGTTTAGAAATGATTAGAAGTGATGGATCTTGGCTGTGTTAAGTTTTGGAGGAGTTTGGAGGTGATTTCGGTTGTGTTTGGTAGCCAAAATGTTGTGTTTGCTTAGAGCAGCGAGTTTAGGAGTGTTGGCTGAAGATTTCAATGCATGATGATGCATTAATCCTCTACTTTTATGTGTCTAAAACAAGGGAGACATCTTCGGACACTTTCGGAGTCGATCATGAAGCTTAAATGGCGTTTCGACAAGCAAGCGAAACGAAATCAGTGAGTGCGATTTGGTTTGAAGTCCATGAGGACAAAAATACAAGGTTTGGGGATTTAGGAGAGGTTTGAATCACCTTCCTAAATCCAGATGTAAGTATGGCTTGATTTGATCTCTCTAAAATGGTGTTTGCCCCTAAAATGCTTTTACATGCTCATGGTTTGAGATTGTTAAATTCCTACTGTTTTTATGCATGATTTGGAGCATGAGATTATGCTTGTAGAGAGGTCATGAGATGGCATGTTGCATTTAATAGATTTGAGCTTTTGGTGTAAAGCAAAGTATGATTTATGTTTTGAAATGTGGTGAGAAAACCTTTGAGTTTTATTGCATGAAAAACAGTAGGTGAGATGATATTATAACACATTATATTGGCATAGATGTTGAGAAACTTACCGGATATAATTGATCGATCAATAGGATGAGAGTGCACTATAAACTTAAAATTCGTGCGTGCTCTTTGGTTAAGACAAAGGGAGATTTTCCGATGATGGGCATTCCATCGGGTAGGACTTGGTGAAATACCCAAGCTTTGTGGCGATGAGATGTTCCGCCATGTGAGTACGGTGATGAGAGATTCCACCGGAAGTTGTTGCTAGACAAGTGAGTACGGTGATGTGAGATTCCACCGGAAGAGTCTAGTGTAGAAATGTGTCCGCATATCCGAGTATTGATGAGATGCTAAATGCCAAAATAATTGATGAAATGATTTTGTTATACATGTACCTTTGATGAAATGATTTATGCTAAGAGATATGAAATATGTATTTTGTTTAGAATGCTTTGTCAATACAAGCATGTGAGTGGCTTTGCCATGAGTTTTGCATTGGTTTTAATGCATGAGAAAGAATGAAGGTACATGTGATTTCAATGAGTTTGCTTTGAAGTTTTCCAAGCATGAGAAAGAGATGAGCATGTGGTTTAAAAGCTTGATGGAAGTGTTTTTCTAAAAAAACGCATTATTGTGTTGGTTTTCTTTAGAGCATGCCTCACTAAGCATTTGTGATTACGCTCTCTTTTACCAATAATGCAGATAATTGAGGTGTCTAAGGGCATCAAGGAAGCTAAGTCCATCCAAGGAAATCCAAGCTCACGTATGGTGAAGTTTTCATACACTATTAGTTTTGATAATTTGGCAACGGGAAGCTATGATTTTTTTGGGAGATGTGTTAAACTCTCTGAGGTTGTGGCATGTTTGCCTTGGTTGTTTTGAATTCTAAATGGCCTTAATTGCTTGTTTGGAGGTTTGATTTCCCTTTGCGGTTTTGATATTAGGAAGCATGCCTCTAGACTTGTGAGTTTTCATGTTTGTTGCTATGAAGGTGTTTAGGAGACCTAAATATGTTCCTTATATGTTTGATGACTTGTTGATATGCTTGGGAAGTCATTTGGATGTGTTTGATTGGGTTTATGCATGAAAAACCAGCAATAGTTGCAGTTTCTGGGCAAATCGTATCGAAACACCCTCTAGTGTTTTGAAACGGGGGCCTGTAATGGTCTTCGTGTTTCGGAACTCCAGGGGATGTTTCGAAACGATTTGGCTACTAGAATGCCTCGTTTCGGAACTGGTCTCGGAACCAACCCGCGTATCGAAACGATCAACTCCGTTCCGATCCTGCGTTTCGATACAGCAGGTAGGTGTTTCGAAATAGGTGACTGTTGGGCACTGATTTGAATGGTGCTGAAGTTTGCGAGCTTTACATTTTAGTCCCAAATGTTGATATTGTAATTGCTTGAGTTTGAGATGTCCAATTAGGATGAAATTTGGCAGAGAAGCATGTAACAAGACTAATTTCATATTGATAACCTTAAAATCAGTAATGAATTTCTGACTTACAGAAATTACATTTTGGTCCCTAAACTTGTAATAAGTGCAATTGAGTCCCTCTATGTCGTTCGATCGCTGTTCCTTTCTCAAATATGTTTTATGAGTACTCACTTAGGGTTAACGTGTATCTAGACAAGATTAAAAAGAAAAAAGGGTCATTAATCAAGGTTGACTTTCGGGTTGACTTTGGTTTTCCCCGTGTAATCTTCGTAGTTCGGGTCAACCGTCTAGGTCGGGCTAAGGGGGTTACAACTTTAAAGAGTAATTAAAATTTATTGTTTTGCAAATTGGTCCATAAGTTTAGATGTCATATCAAAATCAATTTTGGTTTCACAATCTCCCCCTTTTTAATATAACAAAACCACAAATAAATTTTTAAGTTTTTGAAACTTTTGAAAAGCTTTCTCCCCCTTAATTTAAGATGGATTTTCAAAAATAAAAAATGACTCTATAATCCTTCTGCCCCTTTTTGTTAGATCAAATATAAACACAAGGATAATAGCAACAATTAATTCATTAAATTCAAAGCAAACATAATAATCCAAACTTAAATTAAATCCTAAGACATAGATAATAGGCATAAACGTATATCCTAAAACAAAAGTGCAATAACAGAAAAGAGTAGACTAAATGCCATAAGTTGATATGCAAAAACTACTCGTCCGCCCCATCATCATCATCTTCCACGTCCTCTTCATCTTCATCGTCTTGAGTGGGTTGATTTCTTCGATTTTGGTTAAGCCAAGCACCGTGGAAGGCGGTGAGAGAGATATCCATGGAGTTTTGGCGAGAAGCCATGGTTTCCATTTTAGTCTCCATACCTTTGACGCGATCTTCCAAGGAGGTGAATCTAGTGTCCATTGCGGCAAATCCGGCTTCCATGGAAGTGAACTTCTCATTGAGGAATGTCATTAGAGTGCCCATGGAAGAGGAGTAAATCGGAGCTCGTTGAGAGCTTGAAGAAGCACGAGAAGCATCAACCAGAGCATCTTGTGGAGGAGCTTGAGAGTTGCGAACCCATTCATTGTCAACATAAGAGAAACCGGCACGAGCTAGAGAAGGATCATGTAACCCCCTTAGCCCGGCCTAAACGGTTGACCCGAACTATGAAGATTACACGGGGAAAACCAAAGTCAACCTTGATTAACGACCTTTTTTTCCTTTTTAATCTTATCTAGATGCACATTAATCCTAGGCATACCCTTGAGAAAAAAATACTTGCAAAGCACAGCGATCGGAAAGCAATAAGGGACTCAATTGCACAACATACAAAAGTTAGGGACCAAATTGTAAATTTTGGAAAGGTGAAGGACTTAGTTGATTTTTAAATTACCAATATCAAATTAATCAAATTACATGCTTCCCTGTCAAATTTCACCTCAAACGGACATCTCAAACTCAAGCAATTGCAAATACAAAATTCAGGACTAAAACGTAAAGCTTGGAAACCTTAAACCATTCAAATCAGTGCCCAACGGTCATCTGTTTCGGAACGGGGGATGACCGTTCCGAAACGCGGGTTCGTTTCGAGACCTGTATCGAAACGGGGCTTGGCAGTGGCAAAAGCGTTTCAGAACGAGCCTATCCGTTTCGATACACGAAGGCCATTACAGGCCCCCGTTTCGAAACGTTAGTGCCCGTTCCGATACGGACTGCCCAAAAAATACAGAATTTGCTGGTTTAACATACAATTAACCACCCAAACACATCCTAATGAATCCCTAATCATGCCAACAGGTCATCATACATATAAGGTACGTATTTGCATCTTCAAAACACATTCATGGCATCAATTAGGAAAATTCACAAGTCTATAGGCATGCTTCCTAATATCCAAAGCAAACAACCATCAAAACATCAAAGCAAGCACCAAAATGGCCATTTACATATCAAAAGCATTTAAGGCATCATGCCACAACTAGGGAGTCCAAAACATCTCCCAAAAACACATCCTAGGTTCCCATTGCCAAATATCAAAAACTAATAATGTTGTGAAAAAGTCACCATACATGAGCTTAGATTTCCCTTGGATTCTTAGCCTCCTTGCTGCCCACAAACACCTCAATTATCTGCATTATTGGTTCAAGAGAGAGAGCGTAAGCACAAATGCTTAGTGAGGCATGCTCAAAAGAAACAACACAATAATGCATTTTATAAAAACACTTTCCACTAAGCCTTTTAACACATAAACATCTTTTCTCATGCAACATTGCATTCACATCAAGCATCTCATGCTTCATTTACATTAACATGTCATATTGGCTTCCAAGTGATAAATCATATCCATTTACAACAAAAACACAATCGGATACGCGGATTACAAGCGTTGTCCCATACGCTTCATACACACTACCGAACACACAAGGTGAAGTTTACCGGTACAATCACAACCCCTCAACACCCGTGATGGAGTTTAATGGTACAATAACAACCCCTCCATATCACTCATCGGTAGTTGTATAACATCACTAACGAGAACACGGGACACACAACACAAGATCCACACATGGACTTTTAACCACCATTGTGATCTTAACCATCTCGTTAGTGTACTTCGATGGAGTTTACGGTACAATTACAACCCCTCAACATCCAAGGCGACTTTATTCACGGTGCACCCAATCCTATAGCCGGCTAACTATATCTGATTCAAGTACTTTAAAACCACACATCACTTGCCAATATACATCATTTATCATCAATAATCCACTGTTTTAAAGCATCTAAATCAAAGCCATTTACAACATGCATCACTATGCATCAATCTACATTTTTAACAAATCAAACCAAGGATCTCTTACCTTGAGCATCCTTCAACAAATGGCTTACATAACCAGCATTAACCATGCTAAACATGCTTTCAAAAACAAAATTTAAACATGCAATCATCAACAAATGCATCGAACCAATCCATGGCTCATCTAAGAGAGTTTTTCCGAAAACTTACTCTTGAGCTTAGTTAAGTTGATTATACTTAAACTAAGCTCCCAAATCTTCAAACATTCGATACAAAGCTGGAAATCCAACTCCACTCACCAATTCCGTTTCGCAAGCTTGCCGAAACGCCGTTCAAGCCTCCAGATAAACACCACAAGGATCCGAAGATGTCTCCCCTGTTTTAAACACATCAAAGCAGAGGATTAATGCATCATCATGCATTAAAATCTTCAGCCAATACACCAAAACTCGCTGCTCTCACCAAAACTAACATTTCGGCTACCAAACACAATCGAAATCACTTCCAAACTCTTCCACAACATTACCCAACCAAGATCCATCACTTCTAAACAATCTTAAACATCAATTAACATCCAAAATGAACCTAAACTCGTCCTTATACCTCCAGCTATAACAGAACACCAAGATCACCCAAAAAAACCACCATTTCATAAGCAAAAACTTAGGAAATTCAACCTATTTGGGATTGCATTGATTAAATCTCAATTACACATCATTAAAAATCCAAAATACATTAAAAATCCATCTCAAAACAGAGCCCAAACAATTACCACGAATTTCTTCAAGATTTAATCCAAATCTTGAGTTTTAAGCTAAAATCAAGATCACACTATTAAAACCTTTTATAAAAATTAATTTAAGGATTGAGAACTTGGGAATTTCAGTAAAGAACTGAGTATTTAGAGGAGAAGAACATCCTTACCTCTAAATGTAGATTTCTCCTTGATTAGAGCCAAAATCCTTGAAAATTCAATAAGCAAATCAAGAGGTTTTGATGTAGAAAGGATTAGGAATCAATTGATGATTAAAACCTCATCATTTAGTGTGAAAATCAGTAGAAATGTTGCTGTAGAAATGTGTCTGGCTGAGGGAATTTTGAGAGAAAATGTGATGAGAAAGTTTTTAAGAAAGTTAGTTATGAAAAGCTAAAATATGGTTTCCCTCTTTTCCTTTAATTAATTAAACATTAAATGGATCATTAAAATCTAAGAAAAATCTGGAGAAATCAATCTTGGGTAAATTAGCTCCTTAAAGATTCAAAGTTTCAATCCTTACAAAACAGTCACCACTGAACTTTTCAAAAATTACATTTTAGTCACTAATTCGAAATGTCACACTTCCAAACCTTATTTTGTAAAATTGATTTCACCAATCTCTTATATATATTAAAAGAGGAATTTTAGATATTTTTCCATATTTTTAATGCAACCCGATCTAGGCTTTCCCTAAAACCACCTTTTATATTCGAACTGAAAATCAGACCGGTTCGATTCAGACCCTAAACTTCCAAGCCCAAAATTGGGGTGTTACAGCTCATCTATGGGTAGGCCAAGGGGTTCGGGATAGTCATGGGAACAATCAACTTCAAGGGAATGGAAAAGATAACTCAAAGCCGTAGAGTAGTAAAAAGATTTAACTTGTTCGGTGTGACGTTGTTGGACAAGATAGACAAGGTCGGCAAACATAATTTGACAAAGGTTTGGACGTTGACCTTCCCTAAAGCATCTAATCCAAAAATCATCGACTTGACGAATAGTAGAAAATTTCCCTCCCGATGGACGAAAAAACCAAGAGACAAGAAGATGAAGGATTCGATCATGAGCATTTAAGACTTTGACTGAGCCTAAAGGACCCTTACCTAAGGACCTCCCATCATCAATACCAAGGTTTCAAAACCAAAAACCGTACATAAAACTTTTTGATCAATTGTAAAGGTTTTGCCCATAACAGAGGACTCAATAGCAATGACATTCTCTCTAGCTTCATCATGAACACATAAAGCATTGGAAAAGAATACGATGACCAAATTCTTATATAGAATAGGAGGAATGCTTAAAAAAGTTAGAAATTTCCATTGCTTAATTAAAAGGAGGTATTGGAATTTGAAACGGGCAGAGTTTAAAAACGGGACAGACACAACACGTTCTTCCCTAAGGGTCATGCCTTGAAATAGTTTGTAACGAGTCATATCGGCATCATCAGGAAAACTTAATTGGAAAATATAAGGGAGATTTGGTTTAGGCTTACCCTCGGCATCCTCACTAGAATCGAAAGTAGCAAGAAAACGTTTCGCTCTCTTTTTGGACGGTGTCATACCCTAAAAAACACATCAAAACGATTCGAATATGTATGCAATTAACATCTTATTCAACCCAATAAATTCTAATAATTCAAGGTAATTGTAAAAAAAATTAATTTGAAAAAGATATATACAAATTTGACAAAAAGTGTTAAAAACAGATTAAAAAAATACGAATAGAAAATATATTCGAAAAAAATTGATTTTGAAAATTTTTGATGAAAAAGTTGAAACCCGTAACATAAAGCTATGTTTTGTACAAAAATTAAGTTGAAACAATTACAAAAATCAAACGAAAATAAAATAAAATAAAAGAGAAAAGTTTTATACCTTGAACTTTAGATTGGATGGATTTGTTAATGTGGATGCACAAGATTTGTTGACAAAGCTTAGCTTTGATGTGGAGATCAAAAACCCTCAAAGAATGTTTAAGTTTGATGGTAAAAATTGAAGGATTGAGGGGTGTAACGCCCCAATTTTGGGCTTAGAAGTTTTTGGGTTTGGACCGGTTCGGTCGGAGTGCGGTTCGAATATAAAAGGGTGAATTTAGGAAAGCCTAGTTCGGGTTGCATTAAAAATATGGAAAAATGTCTTAAAATCCTCTTTTATTATATATAAGAGAATGGTGAAATCAATTTTACAAAATAAGGTTTGAAAGTGTGACATTTTGGTTAGTGACCAAAATGTAATTTTTGAAAACTGTGTGACTGTTTTAAAAGGATTGAAACTTTAAATCTTTAAGGAGCTATTTACCCAATAGGAGTTTCTCCAGATTTTTCTTAAATAATAAAGGATTAATTAATGATTTTAATATTAAGTAAAAGGGAGGGAAAGATATTTTTGGCATTTTCAACTAACTTTTCCAAATTCCCATTTTCCTTTTCTCTCATCTTTTCTCTCAAACCAAACACATTCTCCAGCACATTTTCCCTCTGATTTTGACATCCAAATATGAGATTTCAATCCTCTTTTGATCTCTAATCATCTCTTCAACAAAACCTTGGCATTTGCTAATTGGATTTTCAAGAATCTTGGTTCCAAAAAGGGAGAAACTCAAGTTTAGAGGTATGAACGTCCTTCTCCTCTAAATTCTCAGTTCTTTACTGAAATTCCCAAGTTCTCAATCCTTGATTTGTGTTTTATAAAAGGTTTTACAATTGTGTTCTTGATCTTGGCTTTAAATGCAAGATTTGGTTGATTTTTGATGAAATTCGTATGATCTGTTTGGGCAGTGTTTTGAGGTGTCTTTTGGATGTTAAATGAATGTTTAATTGATGAGAAATTGAGGTTTAATTACTGCAATCCCAGATAGGTTGAATTTCCTAAGTTTTGCTTGAGTTTTTGGTTGTTTTGGAGTGATCTTGATGATCTGTTATAGCTGGAGGTATAAGGACGTGATTAGATTCTTTTTTGATGTTAATTGATGTTTGAGGATGTTTAGAATTGATGGATCTTGGCTGGGTAGTGTTGTGGAGTTGTTTGGATGTGTTTTCGGTTGTGTTTGGTAGCCGAAAATGGAGTGTGGATGAAAGCAGCGAGTTTATGTGCTTTCATTGAAGATATTAATGCATGATGATGCATTAATCCTCTGCTTTGATGTGTTTAAAACATGGGAGTCATCTTTGGATCTTTGTGGTGGTGATCCGGAAGCTTGATTGGTGTTTCGGCAAGTGGCGAAACGGAATCGGTGAGTGGATTTTGGTTTTCAGCTTTGAAATCAATGTTTTGAAGGTTTGGGAGCTTAGTTTAGGTCTAAGCAACTTAACTAAGCTCAAGAGTAAGTTTTCGGAAAAAACTCTCTTGATGATGAACCATGGTTGGTTGAGTGCAATGTGATTTGTTTGCATGTTTTTAATTCTGTTTTGAGAGCATGTTTTAGCATGTTTATTTGCTGAGATTATAAGCCATGTGTTGAAGGATGCTCAAGGTAAGAGATCCTTGTTTTTGAACATTGTTTAATGTGGTTTTGATGCTTAAAGATGCATGATGGTTATGGCTTTGTTGAATGCTTTAAAACAGTGGAATATTGTTGTTAATGATGCATATTGGCAAGTGATGATTTTGAGAATGGTTAAGAACACTATGGTGGTTAAAAGTCCATAGGTGGTTCTTGTTTTAAGAACAACATGGTGGTTAAAAGTCCATGGTTGGTTCTTGGTTAAGATCACAAAGGTGGTTAAAATTCCTTGTGTGAATATTGTGTATTTAAGAACAACATGGTGGTTAAAAGTCCATGGTTGGTTCTTGGTTAAGGTTACAAAGGTGGTTAAAATTCCTTGTGTAAGCCTTGTATATTTAAGAACACCATGGTGGTTAAAAGTCCATGGGTGATTCTTGTTAAGGACACAAAGGTGTTTAAAAGTCCTTGTGTGGTCCTTGTGAATTGTAAGAACATCATGGTGTTTAAAAGTCCATGGATGATTCTTGTTAAGGACACAATGGTGTTTAAAAGTCCATGTGTGGTCCTTGTGAATTGTAAGATCACAATGGTGTTTAAAAGTCCATGTGTGGATCTTGTATTGATTGTAACACTTGTGGCCAATATGACATGTTATAAACTTGAAGCATGAAATGCTTGTTTAAAATGCTTATGTGCATGTGTAAATGTGGTTTGAACTAAGGTTTATAAAGGTGTTTTATAAATGCATTATTGAGTTGTTTTAATGAGCATTCCTCACTAAGCTATTTGCTTACGCTCTCTCCTTTCTTAAACCAATAATGCAGACATTGAAGTGCATTTGGGGCAGCAAGGAAGCCAAGAATCCAAGTGAAGGTTTTAAGCTCATGTATGGTGAACATTTTCCTAAAACTATTAGCTTTTGGGCATTTGGCAATGGGGGACCTATGTTGTTGTTTTGGGAGATGTTTTGGACTCCCTAAGTAGGTATTATGTTGTTATTGATGTTGGAACATGTAATTGACCTTGGTGAAGTTGTTTTGGTATTTTGATGCTTGAGTGGTTTGCTAAATAGGTTGCATGCCTATAGAATTGGGGATTTGTTTAATTGATGCCATGTTGGTGAATGGTTGATGCAATTATGTTCCTTATGCATGTAATGTCTTGCTTGTACAATTTGGTTGCATTTGGAGCATGTTTGATGGGTCAATTGTGTGTTTAATCAGCAAAATTCTGCAAATCTGGGCAGGCCGTATCGGAACGGGTGCTACCGTTTCGGAACATGGGCCTGAAATGGCCTAGGCGTTCCGAAACGGGAGGAACCGTTCCGGAACGAAAATGCTACTGCCAAGCCTTGTTTCGGAACCTGTTTCGGAACGGTCCCCCGTTTCGGAACAGGTCCTCCCTGTTTCGGAACACTCGACCGTTGGGCTCTGAATTTGATGGTTAAATGTTTTGAAATGTTTGCGTTTTAGTCCTGAACCTTGTTATTGCAATTGAATGAGTTTGAGATGTCCGTTTGAGCTGAAATTTGGCAGAGAAGCATGAAAGATGATTAATTTCATATTGGTAACTTTTAATTGGGTTAAGTCCCTATAATTTTCAGAATTTACAATTTGGTCCCTAAAGTTGTAATTTGTGCAATTGAGTCCCTGAATGTTCTCTGATTGTTATGATCTTTGATTATGCTGATCTTGTGAACATTCCTAAGGCTAACGTGCATCTAGATAAGATTAAAAAGGAAAAAGGGTCGTTAATCAAGGTTGACTTTCGGGTTGACTTTGGTTTTCCCCGTGTAAACTTCTTAATTCGGTTCAACCGTCTGGGCCGGGTTAAGGGGGTTACATTTGGTGGTATCAGAGCTGAGTTCTCGAGTAATTGGGAATGATTATGTGGATGATTAAAGTATGTATGCTTTGTGTGCTTGTTGAATGAAAGCATGTTGAGTGAATTGTAAATATGTTACAATTGTGGTGTATGCTGTGGTGAAGCATGTTATGGGTACCCATTGCCAAATCAAATCTAATGTAATGATATTGTTTTTAAGTGGAAATGAGCTTGAGTACTTGGATTGCTTACCTTGCTGAGCCTGAATTTGTTTTATTGCATTGTGATTGCATTGTTAGTGTATGGCACCTCGTAGAGAAGTGAGGGTTAGTACGCGAGCTATGGCTCAGAGTGAAAATGAAGAGAATGCTGAAAATGCTATGGATTTACCTCCTCCGCCTGGTGGTGGTGGTGCTGAGGGTGAAGGAGCTGGTGTTGCAGCTGGTGCTGGGGTTGCTGGACCTGAAGCTGGTCAGGGGCAAGCTGTTCCTGACATGACAATGTTGGTTCAAGCTATTGCTGGTGCTTTTCGAGCAGCAGTAGCGGGAGCTCAAGGAGCTGGGCATCAGGGAGATGCAGGAGTGAGACTACCCTTGGAACGTTTGCGCGGTTTAGGAGGGACTGAGTTCAGGGGTTTGTCTGCTGAAGGTTCGAAGTCTTGGTTGGAAAGTACCAAGAGAATCTTGGGGCAAATGAATTGCACTGATGTGCAGAAGTTGGGCTGTGTAGTATCCTTGCTACAGGATGATGCATATACATGGTGGACAACCACTATCTCTGGGATGGCAGAGGCTGATGTAACTTGGACGTTCTTTCAGAACGCGTTCAAGAGAAGGTATCTAGGTGTGAGGTACCTAGATGAAAAGAAGAGGGAATTCATGTCTCTTACCCAAGGGAGCATGTCTGTTGCCGAGTATGAGGTTCAGTTTGTTCGACTCAGTCAGTACGTACATGAGCTTGTTCCGGATGAGCGAGAGAGGTGTGAAAGGTTCCGTTATGGTTTGGTGACGGAAGTAAAGATGTATGAGCGAGAGAGGTGTTAGGCTTTTTAGATATTAAAATCTCATATGGTGTTTTCTTTAAAAATGGCCTAATCATTACTCGGTTTACAATGTAGCAAGCAGTGTTTGTGGCTTCCGCCCAAAAATATTTAGGTAAATTGTTTTCACAAAGCATGGTTCTAGCCATTTCTTGTATAGTTCTATTTTTCCTTTCAACTACCCCCATTTTGTTGAGGAGTTCGAGGAGCCGAAAAATTGTGGCTAATACCATTTTCATTTAAAAACTCTTCAAAATCTAGATTTTAAAATTCGGTTCCATGATCACTTGTAATATGAGAAATTTTAAGTTCAAGATCATTTTGAGTTAATTTTGAAAATGTGATGATTTTTTCTAAAGCCTTATGTTTAGTACTTAAGAATAGAATACAAGTAAATCTAGAATAGTCATCAATAAGTACAAATGCATACGATTTACCACCCAAGCTCATAGTTCTAATAGGCCTAAATAAATCCATGTGAATAAGTTGTAAACACCTACTTGTAGAAACATCATTAATGAATTTAAAAGATGATTTATGTTGTTTACCCTTAGAGCATGCATCACAAAATTTTTCATTTGAGAACTTAATTTTGGATAAACCTCTAACTAGATCTATGGAAACTAATTTTTCTAAAACACTAATGCTAGCATGTCCTAGTTTCCTATTCCATAGCCATGCATCATTTTCATTTTATGCAACAAAACATGCATGGGATGTATGAATGTCATCTAAATGCACCATGTATATATTACCTATGCGATGACCAATGAGCATTATATTATTTGATTTAATGTCAACAATTTTGCACCCATTTTTATCAAATAAGACATTAAACCCTTTGTCACATAATTGACTAATGCTCAATAAATTATGTTTTAGATCATCGACATATAAAACATTTTCAATGAGAATAGTAGAGTTATTACATATGGATCCAATACCTTTAATGTGGCCTTTAGAGTTGTCACCAAATGTCACTACTCCTCCACTTTTTGGCTTTAACTCCATGAATTGACTCTTGTATCCGGTCATGTGCCTCGAGCATCCACTATCAAGGTACCATGAATTTTGACTTTGTGCTTTGCCTTGTAGCAATGCTCCCCCTACAAACAAAGATATTAAGATTTGGTTTTTGGTACCCAAATCATTTTGGGTCCACGAGTGTTAGCTTCCAAAAGCTTGGTCTCCTAGGAATCCAAGGTGACATAACATCAACATTATTAGACTTGACGAGTTCCTTAGGGACCCATACACTTCTAATTTTCCTAATTCTATTATGTCTATGGAAGCCACTTTGTTTGTAGTTGTATGTCTTTCTCCTAGGTTGATTTGTTTTAGATGATTCACCTTTTTCATGTTTCACATTACCCACATTTTTTAAAGACTCCTTGAGCTTGTTAAGCTCATCTAACACCATTTGGTGTTCACTATTGCATTGAGAAATAAGATTATTTTAGTCTACGTTTTCATCTTGAAAGAATTTAAGTTCATCTTGTAAACCTAAGATCTATTTCTCGGATTTTAAGTTAGCTTGAGGGAGTGAGTCATTTTTAGCATTTAATTCCGAAATAATCTGTTTATTTCTTATGACCGACTCTTTATACTTCTCAACTAACTCATCATATACCTCTTGTAACTCATCATAAGCATCATGCAATTCATCAAATGTAAAATCAAAAGATGATGAGTTAGAGGTTACCATGGAGGAATCTTCCTCAAGAGCCAAGAGGCAAAGGTTGGCCACTTCGTGTTCCTCATCCTCGGATGACTCCTCGTCACTCTAAGTAGCAAGCTTGGCTTTCAGCTTTTTCTTCTTCTCAAAGCCCTTCTTCTTGAGTTGAGGGCACTCCAAACGAATGTGACCCGGTTTTTTGCACTCAAAGGAAATGATTTGATACCTCTCTTCTACTTTGTTTTTGGTTTTGAAGTCCAATTTTATTTGAATCATCCTTCCTCGGTTGGACCTCATAAACCGTGATAACCTTTTGGCTATCATAGCCAATTCTTCTAGGTCTTCCTCCTCACTAGAAGTTCTCTCCTCATGTAGTGAAGCTTTGAGAGTCACTCCTATCTTCTTCTTCTTATCTACCTCTAGCTTCTCCACTCTTCTCTCTTCCTTCTTCCTTTCATCTTCCCTTCCTTGCTTCATTATCTCGTGAGTTAGGAGGGAACCCGCTAGCTCATCAAGCTTGAGTGTCTTCAAATTTTTGGCTTCAATGATGGCGGTTCTCTTCCCACCCCAAGACTCGGGAAGTTAGTAGAGTAGCTTCCGGACTAGTTTGTCTTCCGGGATTATTTCTCCAAAACCCTTTAGCCCATTGACGATTGTTGAGAAGCGATCGAACATCTTTGACACGGTTTCATCGGGCTCCATTTTGAAATTCTCGTAGCTAAGATTGAGAATTCCAATCTTTGTCTCCTTCACATTAATTGTTCCTTCATAAGTAGTCTCTAGTGTATCCCACACTTCTTTGGCACTTTCAATGGAGGAAACTTTGGAGTAGATGTCGGGACCGAAAGAGCAAAACAACATGTGAAGAGCTTTATCATTGATATGAATCTTCTTTCTCTCTTCTTCAATCGTCTCATGTTTGTTCTTTAGCTTCAATCTTCCTTCGTCGTTTCTCTTCATTCGAATATAGGGACCATCTTCAATGACAACCCAAACTAGATAATCGTTGGATTTAATGAAGAGACGCATCTGGTTCTTCCAAAATGGGTAGTTATCACCGTTGAAGAAGGGCAGTTTTGTGGTTGATTAAGATTCGTGCATGCTTGACCCAGAGGTAGATGCCATGGCTTGATTTGTGGTTGATCACACTCTTCCTAGGAACTCCTCTTGTGGTTGTAAATCCTTCAAAGAGGTAGGCTCTGATACCAATTGTTGAGTGTATCAATGGATTGATCAAAGCCAAGAGGGGGTGAATTGAGTTTTTAAAAATTGTTGGAGTAAATAGAATGGCTAAAAATGAAGAAAAAGGAATTTTAGAGTAGTTCAAATTCCAAATGAACTCTACATCCACTACCTTAGCTACCGCTAAGGATTTCCAACAATCCACTAATTGTTCTTCCCCTTTTCAAGGCTTAAGAGGTGACCTTTACAATACTGATCAAATTTTCTACCCAAAATTTGATCAAGCCCTCACAAGAGTACAAAGAAGAATTAAAGGCAATAAAGATATCTCTCAATACAAGATTACCCCTTTTAAGTACAAACACTCAACTCAAATTTGATAACAAGATCAGAATTGAACACTACACAATTTGGGGTTTTACAAGAGATTGGAAAATAAGCACTTTGAGCTTGGATTTTTGCTAGGATGTTTATCTTTGATGCAATAGTTGTTGTTGGTCTTCAATTAGCTTCAATTTATACCTTCTCTGTTAATTCTAGCCGTTTGGGTGGTTAGGGTATTGATTATAGCCATTAGAACCCTCTCATTCCACCATAAATGCACTTCTACAGCTTACCGTATCGGTACACGAGGACCTGTATCGATACATGTCTCAAAACAGAAAGAGTCATTGCGCAATAACAAAAGGGCGTATCGATACGCATGTAAGCGTATCGATACGGGGCAAGGACCGTTTCGATATGGGGAACAACCGTATCGATGCAATTTTTTGAACTGAGCTCACTGGAAGTTTCCGTATTGATACGATAAGAAGCGTATCGGTACGAGCCAACCACCACTTTAAATTTCAGTTACCTAACAACTGACACCAACGGTCGAAATCATTAAAATCGTTCGAATTTAAAATTTCATTAAATCTGTATCGATACGGGTGAAACCGTATCGGTGCGCCATTCAAACTCCTTTAGTTTTTATAGAGGGGCGTATCGATACATATTCAATCTGTTTCGATACGCTGTTTTGATACGGTGAGGGGCGTATCGAAACACGTCTTTATAGTAGCCAACTTTGCAAAAAAAAGGTATCGATGCGGCTGGAAGTGTATCGATACGCCTGGACGTTTTTCAATACTTTGGCCTTGGAACACTTAGAAAATATTTGGAGTTTGAGTTTTTCAAATCAGATTAAAGCTTTGGTGATTTATAAATCATTTGAGGGACTTAGAAATCTATTTCAAGTTTTCAATTAAATCTTTAACATACTTTGTTAAATCAAAATCAAACATAGGTTTTACAATCTCCCCTATTTTGATATAACAAAACCAAAACTTGAAATTTTTGACACTTTGAAAAACTTAGCAAAATAACTCCCCCTTAATATTAGCTAGGTAAACTTTAAGTTGAAAATCAAAATTTTAAGTGTGAGCTTGTTTCCTCTCCCCCTTTTTGTTAAATCAAAAAATAGAGACATTGATAAACATAGGCAAAAGGCATAAATAATAACCAAGCAACATAATATAGATAACCATTAAGTTCAAAAGAAATATAGCATCAACATAAAATCCAAATAACAGAAAATCAAAGCATAGGTTTTCGAATGCAAACTTAATCCTAAAAACATAATCCAAAATGCATAAATAAATATCCTAAATGACATAAATGATATGCAAAGATAAGCTATTATGCATCTCCATCGCCATCTTCATCATCTTCACCATCCTCCTCATTTATATCATCATTCCTCCTAGTTTGACGCCACTCGTCATGAAAAGCGGTGAGAGAGATGTTCATCGAGTTATGACCTTCTTTAAGGGAAGTGAGGCGCGTCTCCACATTCTTCATTCGATCTTCAAGGCTTGTGAAGCGTGTGTCAATAGTGGTAAACCTCGAATTCATCACTTGATCCATGGAGGCAATTCCCGTGCGCAAACCCGTGAATTGCTCGTTTAGAAATGTCATGAGAGCATCAATGGAAGGTGGAAGAGGAGCTTGAGGAGCTTGAGCGGCTTGAGGATTGTAAATATCTTCCGAAACGGCATCGCTAGGGAGCTCAGTTAGACAAAGCCAACTGCCATTAAAGTAAGGGAAAACTACACCGGTGGTCCCCTAACTATCATTGTTCTCCTGTTTTGGTCCCCCAAACTATGTTTTTCGGCAAACTCGTCCCTTCTGTTACATAGTTCTCCTGTTTTGGCCCTCCGACGTTAAATAGCTAACGGTTTTGCTGACGTGGCATTTTTTAATATTTTTAATCATTTCTCTCCCCTCTTATATTATTTTTATTTTATTTTATTCACTCAATCATGTTGTGACACGTGTCACTACCCTATTACTTGGAAAAAAACCCCAAAATCCTTAAAAAGCGTTTGGTGTCGCTGGGATTTGAACCCAAGACCACCAACGCAGAAGGCATGCGCGTGAACCAACTATGCTTGGCTGGTTACTTGATTCAAGTCTACTAACATTTATATTTAAGCTGTACAAATTAACCCAAAAAAAACTAAAAACACAATTGGTGCCACCAAGATTCGAACCTAGGTAACTAGCATAGAAGGCTAACATGTAAACCAATTACACTAAGCCAACTATTTGGTTTAAATTTTCTAACATTTATATTTAACTTATACAAATTAGAAACAACACATTCGAACGCAATACCTTATTGAAAAAATTTAAATATTTAACCACCAAGTTAAACTAATAAATTGTGCTATTTTTAAATTAAATATATTTAACTAAATTATGTTTAAAATTAAAAAATCAAACTATTTTTTTTACTTTGATTGATAATAACAAAACTAATTAAATATTTATTTATTTATTATAAAATTATTATAAATTAATATTTATTTATTATATTTAATATATTATTAATAAATATTATTAGTTTAATATTTTTTATTCATTTCTCTCTCCTGTTATATTATTAATAAATATTAATTTTATAATAAATAAATATTAATTAATAAATAAATATTAATTTATAATAATTTTATAATAATAAATAAATATTTAATTAGTTTTGTTATTATCAATCAAAGTAAAAAAATTAGTTTGATTTTTTAATTTTAAACATAATTTAGTTAAATATATTTAATTTAAAAATAGCACAATTTATTAGTTTAACTTGGTGGTTAAATATTTAAATTTTTTCAATAAGGTATTGCGTTCTAATGTGTTGTTTCTAATTTGTATAGGTTAAATATAAATGTTAGAAAATTTAAACCAAATGGTTGGCTTAGTGTAATTGGTTTACACGTTGGCCTTTCATGCTAGTTACTTGGGTTTGAATCCCGGTGGCACCAATTGTGTTTTTAGGTTTTTTGGGTTAATTTGTACAGCTTAAATATAAATGTTAGTAAACTTAAATCAAGTAACCAGCCTAGCATAGTTGGTTGACACGCATGCCTTATGCGTTGGTGGTCTTGGGTTCGAATCTTAGCGACACCAAATGCATTTTTAAGGATTTTGGGGGTTTTTTCCAAGTAATATGGCAGTGACACGTGTCACGGCATGATTGGGTGAATAAAATTAAATAAAAATAATATAAGAGGAGAGAGAAATGATTAAAAAAATATTAAAAATTCCACGTCAGCAAAACCGTTAGCTATTTAACGTCGGGGACCAAAACAAGAGAACTATGTAATAGAAGGGACGAGTTTGCCGAAAAACATAGTTTGGGGACCAAAACAGGAGAACGGTGATAGTTAGGGGACCACCGGTGTAGTTTTCCCTTAAAGTAATGAAACTTTCCCCTTGCAAGAGATCTTTCATTGATAGGATCGGTGAGGGGAGTTGGGTAGTCATGTGAACAATCTATCTCCTTTTGTGTGAAGAAATAACTCAAAGTCGTGCCATAAGTGGAGGAAGTGAAGAGAGTAGTGTGGCGATGTTGCACGAGATAGACAATCTCCGCAAACATAATTCAAGCAAGATTTGGTCATTGTCTTTGACATAAGCATCGAATCCAAAAATCGTCAACTTGGCGGATAGTGGAATACTTTCCTCACGAGGGCCTAAACCACCAAGAAACCATCAAATGTAGGATCTGATCTTGAGCATTAAGAGCGGCGACGGAACCCCTTAAGACATGGCCAAGAGCATTCTCATCATCAAGAACCTCATCCTCTAACTTGAACACATCACAAAGAGATTGAACATTGATGGTGATCTTTTTACCCATTATATAGGAATTAACACCTGTAACAACACCCGCTTTATTGGCAACATATTTGGCATTAGTATAGAAAATCAAGAATAAAGTGCGATATAAAAAACTGGGAATTTGGAGAAAATCCATAAATTTCAATTCTTGGAGCAAAGGTAAGTAATCAAACTTGAAAAACTCCGAGTTTTTAAATTGTCGGGAATAGGTGAGATCTTTGTTGGTCTTAAAGGATTGTTGGTAGATAAGAGTGAGGTTCGGGCGAGTACCATCTTCGGCATTGGAACCTTCACCGGCTTCACTAGTACGTGCTCTCTTTTTGGGTGCCATTGACTAGAGAAAAGATTAAAAACAGTGTATGCATTAACTTTCTCATTCAACCCATTGAAAAATCAATAATCAAGGTTTTTGTTAAAAAAATTAGAAACAAAACAAAAATAAAAGATTTGAAAAGAAGTTTGTTTATGATAAAACAAAACAAAACAAAAATTTAGAACGAAAATCAAATGAAATAAAAAGAAAAGAGAAATTTTTACCTTGATATTGATCGAGAGGAATGGGAGAAGAACTTTACACCAAATTGATGAAAAGCTTGAAGAGCTTTGCTTGATTTTGAAAACCCTCTAGAGATTTTGAGTTGTGGTGTAAAAATATGAGGGATTGAGAGACTATTTATAGAGTGAAAAACGGCTAGGGTTTTGGAAATTCAATTTTGGTAAAAGTAAAACTCTTTAAATGCCATTAAGAAGCTGTCTGCGGAATCGAGTATCGACACACCTGAGAGTGTATCGATATGGGGGTAAAATCGTAATTCCTGGGAACCGCTCGTCAAATGTCTGTATCGAAATGGATACTATCCATATCGAAACGCTCTTAGATCGTATCGAAAAAGGTTTACCTGTATTGATACCTATTTTGGACAAAATGCAGTCTGGAAAGCTAATACAGTACTCGTTTCGATACGCAGAAGGCCGTATCGATACCCTATGCCCAAAAATGCATTTTAGCTTTAAGAACAACCAAAGGCTCGATTTTAACACCTCCTAAATGAATGCAAATGATGAATGAGCAGTTCTAAGCATATTTTAACAAAAGCACACTCCCCTAGCTATAAGCATGGATATTTTCAAGATCAACAAACATATAAACATGCAATTTCACAAATTCAAGCAATTTTAACCTAAAAAGAGTCCTAAAAGGGCAAGGAAGGCTAGTTAAACCTAACTCTCTCCTAAAGGACCAAAAGCGCTCTTTGTCTAGAGGTTTAGTAAAAATGTCTGCTAGTTGGTTCAAGGTGTCAACGTACTTTATAACTGTAACCCCCTTAGCTCGGCCTAGACGATTGACCCGAACTATGAAGATTATATGGGGAAAACCAAAGTCAACCCGAAAGTCAACCTTTAGGACTAAAATGTAAATTCTGTAAATTATAGAGACTTCAATGGTTTTAAGGTTACCATTATGAGATTAGTCATGTTACATGTTTCTCTGCCAAATTTCAACTTTAAAAGACATCTCAAGCTCAAGCAATTGCTATCTCAACATTTAGGACTAAAATGTAAAACATGCAAACATCAAAACAATTCAAATCTGTGTCCAACAGACACCCGTTTCGGAACACGCACCTAACGTATAGATACGCTGGATCGAAATGGCGTTGACCGTTTCGGTACGCATGTGTGTTCCGAGACTAGTTTCGAAACATGGCATTCCAGTAGCCAAATCGTTCCGAAACAGCCTCCTTCGTTTCAAAACACGAAGTCCATTACAAGCCCCCATTCTGAAACGCTAGAGGGTGTTTCGATACGGTTTGCCCAGAAACAGCAGCAAATGCTGGTTTTTCACTCATTAACCTATTCAAACATATCGCAACGACTCTCTAATCATACCAACAAGTCAACATACATATAAGGAACATATTTGGAACACTGAAGTACAATCATAGCATCAAACACAAAATCTCATTAGTCTAGAGGCATGCTTCCTAATATCAAAACCCAAATAGGCAATCCAATATCAAAACAAGCAATTAAGGCCATTTACAATCCAAGCAAACCAAAACAAACATGCCACAACCTTAGAGAGTTTAACACATCTCCCAAATACAATTCTTGGTTTCCCATTGCCAATCTATCAAAACTAAAGTGTACGAAAACTTCACCATACATGAGCTTGGACTTCCTTGGATGAACTTAGCTTCCTTGATGCCCGAAAACACCTCAATTATCTGCATTATTGGTAAAAGAGAAAGCGTCAGCACAATGCTTAGTGAGGCATGCTCTAAAGAAAACCAACCCAATAATGCACAACTTGGAAACACTTTCATTAAAAGCTTTGAAACCACATGCTCATTTCTATCTCATGCTTGGAAACCTTTCAAAGCAATTTCTCATTGAAACCACATGTACCTTCATTCTATCTCATGCATTTAAACCAATGCAAAACTCATGGCAAAGCCAAACTCATGCTTATACTCTAAGCATTTCATAAACAAACCACATCTGCATTTCTCATAGCATAAACCATTACATCATAGGTACATGTGAATAAAAAACCATAACATATTTTATATTGGCATTTCACATCTATTTATTACTCGGATATGCGGACATCTCACTAGACACTTCCGGTGACATCTCTTATCACCGTACTCACTCGTCTAGCAACATAGTTTCCGATGGAATCTCTCATCACCGTACTTACATGGCGGAATCTCTCATCGCCACAAAGCTTGGGTATTTCACCAAGTCCTATGTTGAGTGTGTAAAAGTTCTATAATTTACCCCCTACTTAACCCAAGGCCTATATAAATGCATGTAATTCGACCCAGGGAAGAATATCTTACTCTCTAGCCTTCTCTTCTAAACCCTAGTTGTTTTCCCCTCCTCATCATGTTCTAAACTTCCCTAGGGCTAAGGGTTAATTTGTAAATTAGTTGCAAGGATTGCATTTGTTTTAGGAATTTTTCTGTTCAATAAAATAGACTTCAAGTTTGCTTATTCTGGTTTTCAACATCTTACAAGAGTATCGGGAGAGCATTGTGAGATTACACATTTACTTAATATCGGAAGAGTTAAGTATACGAAAGGAATAAGTACGGGTTCTCCAGTTTATGGTTGAACTATCTCGGACCTAGGGATAGGACGAGTTTAAGTGGCTAAGGAAGAATTCAACAACATCGGTGTTCATCCTTCGATTCACGTCGGGAGGTATCATCAAAGACGTGTTCATCGACAGACTTGGACCTAGGGATAGGCCAAGGCACAACATGGATTCTTGCCAAGCTTGAAGTACAGAGTTAGGAGGCTTCATGAACAGACTTAGGAGGCTTCCAATTCACCACCGCCTCAACCTTTTGAGGATCAACACGAATCCCCTCAGCCGAAACCACATGACCAAGGAACACAACTTCCTTTAGCCAAAACTCACACTTGCTCAGCTTAGCATAAAGCTGGTTTTCCAGAAGCGCTTGCAAGACAACCCTCAAATGACCTTCATGCTCCTCCTCAGTACGAGAGTACACAAGGATATCGTCGATGAACACCACAACGAACTTGTCCAAGTATTCATGGAAAACTCTATTCATCATGTCCATGAAAGCAGCAGGAGCATTCGTCAAGCCAAACGGCATTACAAGGAATTCATAATGCCCATACCTCGTTCTAAAGGTTGTTTTCGGCACATCCACATCTTTCACCTTAAGCTGATAGTACCCTGACCTCAAGTCAATCTTTGAAAACATAGCCGCTCCCTGAAACTGATCAAAAAGATCATCAATCCTCGGAAAAGGATACATATTCTTGATAGTCAACTTGTTCAGCTGACGATAATCGATGCACATTCTCATAGTGCCATCCTTCTTTTTCACAAACACGACTGGTGCATCCCAAGGTGACACACTAGGCCGAATAAAACCACGATCAAGCAACTCCTGAAGTTGCGTCTTCAATTCCTTCAGCTCCTTAGGTGTCATGCGATAGGGAGCAATGGACACCGTAGTTGTGTTTTCATACAGCTCAATCCCAAACTCCACCTGTCGACTAGGCGGAAATCCAGGTAACTCCTCCGGAAACACTCCAGGGAACTGACGTACAGTTCTTATATCCTGAACGTGCAACTCCTTTGAACTAGGATTCATCACAAAGGCTAGGTAAGCCTCGCAACCTTGCCTCAGCATCCGACTTACTTCCAATGTAGACACCACATTGGCAAGAAACTTCACATTTTCGCCCACTACCACCACTTCATAATCATCCGCAAGGTTCAACGAAACTCGCTTGCTTTCGAAATCCACTACATCTCTATGCTCAACCAGCCAATCCATACCAAGGATTACATCAAAGCCAAAGAATGGCAATTCCTTGAGATCAACAAGAAAAACATGATTTTGCACTTTCAAGGGACATCTCTTATACAACTTCCGCGTTACAACCGTCTCACCAAAGGAACTAGTCACACGCATACCAACATCCAAAGACTCAACAGGTAAACCAAGCATTTGAGCATGTTCAAGCAATATGTACGAGTGTGTAGATCCAGAATCAATCAAAGAAAGTAATGACAAGGATTGCAAAGTAAAAGTACCTGCGATCACATCCGTATCATTCCTTCCCTCACGATAGGCATACACTCGAGCCTGACCGCCACCCTCAGGTTAAACGACCACAACATGTGCTACGTTCCTGCCACCTTTATCCGTACGCTGAAAATTACCACGACCGCACCAGCGACCTCTTTGTGGCTCAGCTGCTCTCACCGGAGCATGTCCCTCTCTCAGAGGCTGAGGACAATCTTTCTTCAAATGTCCACGGTTCCCACAGTTCCAGAATGTCCCAAGGTTACCCTAACACTCGCCACCATGTCGTCTACCACAACGGTTACACTCAGGAGTCCTCAGAACAGCATTAGGTCATTGCTGACCCCTACCAGGGTTACCACTCCCACGCCTAGCATCATAATGCGGCCTTCTATCCTTATGCCTCTTGTTTCGATCTCTACCATAATCGCGTTCAGCCGCTCGCTTCCCGGAGATCCACCCGATCGACCAGCCATACCAAGATTCGACTCAATGTCCTTGGCTCTAGTGACCAAGACATCAAAATCCGTATAATCAGTTGCAAGCATATAAATCTTCACATTCGTTACCAACCCATAACGGAATCGTTCGCACCTCTCCCGCTCATTAGGGATTAACTCAGGCGCATACTGACTGAGGCGGACAAACTGAATTTCATACTCAGCTACTGTCATGCTACCTTGCACAAGAGACATAAACTCTCTTTTCTTCTCATCTAGGTAACGCACACCCAGATACTTCCGCTTGAACGCATTCATAAAGAACGTCCAAGTCACCTCATCATCCTCCATCCCAGAGATAGTGGTCGTCCACCACGTATAAGCATCACCATGCAGCAGTGATACAACACAACCCAGCTTCTGCACATAATTGCAGTTCATCTACCCTAAAATCCGCTTGGTGCTCTCCAACCAAGACTAAGATCCTTCCGGAGACAAGCCCCTGAACTCAGTCCCTCCTAGACTACAAAGACGTTCCAAAGGCAACCTCACATTGGCATCATCCTGATGCGCAGCTCCATGAGCTCCAGCTATTGCTGCATGGAAAGCTCCAGCAATAGCCTGAATCAACATGGTCATGTCAGGAGCAGCTTGCCCCTGCGCACCCTCAAGTCCAGCGACCCCAGCACCAGCACCAGCTCCAATGTTACCAGCCCCAGCACCACCACCACCGGGCGGTCCACCACCAGGGGGAGGAGGTAAATCTTCAGCATTCTCATTACCAGCGGTCGATCTAGTATTGATTCTTAGCTCTCTACGTGGACCCATTATATAGAAAACAATGCACTAACAAAAATGCAATAAACACAATAAGGCACAATAAGGTAAGTAATCCAAGTACTCAAGCTCATTTTCGAAAACAATTCCCCTCATTAGTTTTGATATGGCAATGGGATCCCCTATCACACTCCAAACATAGCATAGCATCACAGAACATCTCAATTGAATCGTGTATCACTATTCATACATCACACTTTCACCAAAGAGTCGCCATCATGCATAAACACATAAAACAACCACATACCAAACCCCAATTATATGAGAACCAAGCTCTGATGCCACCAAATGTAACCCCCTTAGCCCGACCTAGACGATTGACCCGAACTATGAAGATTACACGGGGAAAACAAAAGTCAACCCGAAAGTCAACCTTGATTCACGACCCTTTTTTTTCCTTTTTAATCTTGTCTATATACTTGTTAACCTTAAGTGAGTACTAACGAGTCACGGTTGAGAAAGGCACAGCGATCGGATACATCTAGGGACTCAATTGCACTTCTCATAAGATTAGGGACCGAATTGTAAATTCTGTAAATTAGAGGGTTTTAAGGTTACCATTATGAGATTAGTCATGTTACATGCTTCTCTGCCAAATTTCAACTTTAAAAGTCATCTCAAGCTCAAGCAATTGCTATCTCAACATTTAGGACTAAAATGTAAAACATGCAAACATCAAAACAATTCAAATCTGTGTCCAACGGACACCCGTTTCGGAACACGCACCTACCGTATCGATACGCTGGATCGAAACGGCGTTGAACGTTTCGGTACGCGGGTGTGTTCAGAGACCAGTTCTGAAACATGGCATTCTAGTAGCCAAATCGTTCCGAAACAGCCTCCGTCGTTTCGAAACACGGAGGCCATTACAAGCCCCCGTTCCGAAACGCTAGAGGGTGTTTCAATACGGTTTGCCCAGAAACAGCAGCAAATGCTGGTTTTTCACTCATTATCCTATTCAAACATACCCCAAAGACTCTCTAATCATACTAACAAGTCAACATACATATAAGGAACATATTTGGAACACTCAAGCACAATCATAGCATCAAACACAAAATCTCATTAGTCTAGAGGCATGCTTCCTAATATCAAAACCAAAATAGGCAATCCAATCTTAAAACAAGCAATTAAGGTCATTTACAATCCAAGCAAACCAAAACAAACATGCCACAACCTTAGAGAGTTTAACACATCTCCCAAATACAATTCTTGGTTTCCCATTGCCAGTCTATCAAAATTAAAGTGTACGAAAACTTCACCATATATGAGCTTGGACTTCCTTGGATGAACTTAGCTTCCTTGATGCCCGAAAACACCTCAATTATCTGCATTATTGGTAAAAGAGAAAGCGTAAGCACAATGCTTAGTGAGGCATGCTCTAAAGAAAACCAACCCAATAATGCACAACTTGAAAACACTTTCATTAAAAGCTTTGAAACCACATGCTCATTTCTATCTCATGCTTGGAAACCTTTCAAAGCAATTTCTCATTGAAACCACATGTACCTTCATTCTATCTCATGCATTTAAACCAATGCAAAACTCATGGCAAAGCCAAACTCATGCTTATACTCTAAGCATTTCATAAACAAACCACATCTGCATTTCTCATAGCATAAACCATTACATCATAGGTACATGTGAATAAAAAACCATAACATATTTTATATTGGCATTTCACATCTATTTATTACTCGGATATGCGGACATCTCACTAGACACTTCCGGTGACATCTCTTATCACCGTACTCACTCGTCTAGCAACATAGTTTCCGATGGAATCTCTCATCACCGTACTTACATGGCGGAATCTCTCATCGCCACAAAGCTTGGGTATTTCACCAAGTCCTATGTTGAGTGTGTAAAAGTTCTATAATTTACCCCCTACTTAACCCAAGGCCTATATAAATGCATGTAATTCGACCCAGGGAAGAATATCTTACTCTCTAGCCTTCTCTTCTAAACCCTAGTTGTTTTCCCCTCCTCATCATGTTCTAAACTTCCCTAGGGCTAAGGGTTAATTTGTAAATTAGTTGCAAGGATTGCATTTGTTTTAGGAATTTTTCTGTTCAATAAAATAGACTTCAAGTTTGCTTATTCTGGTTTTCAACATCTTACAAGAGTATCGGGAGAGCATTGTGAGATTACACATTTACTTAATATCGGGAGAGTTAAGTATACGAAAGGAATAAGTACGGGTTCTCCAGTTTATGGTTGAACTATCTCGGACCTAGGGATAGGACGAGTTTAAGTGGCTAAGGAAGAATTCAACAACATCGGTGTTCATCCTTCGATTCACGTCGGGAGGTATCATCAAAGACGTGTTCATCGACAGACTTGGACCTAGGGATAGGCCAAGGCACAACATGGATTCTTGCCAAGCTTGAAGTACAGAGTTGTGTGATCACTGTCGCGACAAACAACATACCGCTGTCGCGACAGGCGCAACAACAGAACAGATATTCCTAGACTTTGCAACACCTACACTACTGAGCAATTCAATACTGGCCCATTCTCTCTATCCTAATTTCATTACTCTTTTATTTCAGTATTCTTTATTATCTCGTGACAACAATTAAACTATTTCTTTTCTCTCTTGTGCAGTAATACAAGGTGAAGCTATTAGCCCAGTCCCTATGGAGACGATATCCGATACTTACGTATCACTTTACTACTTGCGTCGTGTACACTTGCACTACATTGCGATAGACACTTTTACACGCAACAAGTTTTTGGCGCTGTTGCCGGGGACTGGCAACATATCTTTACCCTATCTTTTACTGCACTTCTTTTATTTTTCTGTTTTTACTTGGATTGTTCAACATGTACCTTTCACAAGGTCTTTTGTATGCGTATGCGCAGATCTCAACGAGGAAAAGAACCTGAGCACCAGTTAGATCCTGAAATCGAACGAACGTGCAATCTCAGGAAAAGAGTCCGCCTCCTCGTAGAAAGAAACGAATACCTGGAGGAACAATTAGAAGCAATGGTGAACGAAAGGCACAAAGAAAGAAGGAACAACCAAGGGAATCCTCAGGATGCTGAAAATCCTGTAGGAGATGGAAGGAACGGCCCACCTGCCGATCCTCCTGTCGCTGCCGCACGCCGGTCATGTCGAGACTACATGCTTAATGATCATATGGAACTGGAAACAACCCTGCCAGACGTAGAAGTTGACAATTTTGAGCTGAAACCTGTTATGTTCAGCATGATTAACAACACTGGCCAATTTAGTGGTGCTGCTACAGAGGATGCTAGGGAGCATCTGAAAACATTCCAGGAAATCTGTGGTTCGTTTAGACTACCAAGAGTTAATCTATAGATACTGAGGCTTCGGTTATTTCCTCATTCATTGAGGGACAGGGCGAAAACTTGGTGGAATAAACTAACGACGGGTTCAATACGAACTTGGGCAGATTTAACTCGTGAATTCTTGTCTCGTTTTAATCCTTCACATTTATCTGAGCAATTACGTAACGAAATTGCTACTTTTCAACAGGAAGATGACGAGCCAATGCACGAGGCCTGGGATAGATTTACCACTCTTCTGAGGAACTGCCCAATGCACAGATTCCTCGTTTGGAACCAGGTAACTAAATTTTATAATGCTGCTAACTTACAGACTCGTATGAGAATTGATTCAGCAGCGAATGGATTGTTGTTGGACAAAGATCCAGAAGACGCAATGGCAGTATTGAAAAATCTGGCGAAGAACGAGGAACAGTTTCCTACAGCAAGAAGAGGGGGAAAGAGTACTAGCTGTAAAATATTATGAGGCTGTTAGTTCTCTAAAATCACAGGTGGCATATCTCACTAAGGCAATGAAAAATCTCTTGAAAGAAGATTCACAACCTGCCTACTCTGCTGAAGAGGTATGCGAGACTTGCAATGGGAATCACAGTTCGGAAGATTGTCCGCTACAGTTAGAATAAGGGATGTATGTTGGGAACTACAATAAACAGAACTACAATTCCAACAACTACAATCCCAACTGGAGAAAGGATCCCAAGTTCTCTTGGAGCAACCCTAATAATGCCCTGAATCCTCAAACACAGAACACTCAAAATTAGGGGGACCTAGGTTATTAACTCGGCAGCAACCGCAGCAGTAGTAGCAGCAGCAACAGCCACCAGCTGCCACGCCTAGTATACTGGAGCAGACCTTGGCTACATTTATGTCTCAAACAGGAACCTATATTGAGAACATGAATCACTTTGTCAAGAAAACTTAGTCATTCATGGATAAAACAGAGATGCGGATGACCAACCATGAAGCTACTCTGAAATCACTGGAGACACAAATGGGTCAAGTTTCCCAGCATATTAAATCGAGGCAGAATGGAGGATTTCCTAGCGATACTGAAAACGCTATACAGCCCACACATGAGCAGTGTAAAGCCATCACTACTAGGAGTGGGAAGAAATTACAAGGGCCAGAGAAGGAAGCTGAAGCAGTTAAGAAACCAGCCTTGGAGTCGACTGCCGAGAAAGCTGCCCCGGTAGACGACAAACAGCCTGCTGCCGATGAACCTGTCACGATAGTAGAAGGGATAGAGGAGAAAGACGAAGAACCTAAACCTCCTCATATTCGAATACAGTGGGAAGGACGTATTGTTGATTATCGTGCCCCACCTCCTTTTCCTCAGCGGTTACAGAAATTAAAACAGGAATCCCAGCTTAAGAAGATTTATGATATTTTTAAGCAGGTTCACATCAACATTCCGCTGTTAGATGCAATAAAGGAGATGCTTGGTTATGCCAAATTTCTCAAGGATGCCATGTCGAAGAAATCCAGACTTGGGGAATTTGAAACGGTTAAAATGACAGAGGGATGCGTGAGTATACTACACAAGCATCCACTCTAGAAGAAGAAGGATCATGGGAGCTTCATCATACCGTGCATAATCGGAGATAAATTTGTGGGTAAGGCACTTTGTGATCTTGGTGCTAGTATAAATTTAATGCCCAAATCTGTTTTTCAGAAATTAGGTATTGGAAAAGCTCGACCCACAACAGTAGTACTGCAGCTGGCAGACCGCTCTTACGTTCATCCATAAGGAAAATTTGAAGATATTCTTGTAAGGGTGGATAAATTTATTTTTCCTGCTGACTTTCTTGTCTTAGATTGTGAAGCAAATGAAAATGCACCAATCATCCTGGGGCGACCCTTCTTAGCCACAGGAAGATCACTGATTGATGTGGAAAAAGGAGAACTCACTATGCGAGTAAATGATCAAGAGATCAAGCTGAATGTTCTCCATGCAATAAAACATGCTGATGCAGAAGAAGAATGCAAGGCTATCATTGAAGTTATCCTTGACCAACCATGCATCAGGTCGGGCTGCCACGACATCAAAATTGGCCACTGCCCCAGCAGCCATTTAGAAGACTGTCACGGCAGCAACGACGACAGCAGCTCCTCAGAATCTGATACATCTGATACTGAAGATCAAGAGGAGGTAAATTGGATAGGCAATCGTCCAGGTAAGTTATTCGAGCCCTTAAACTATACCTCGGATGAACATATAGTCCAAAAGCCATCAACTGTAGAGCCCCATGTTCTAGATCTTAAGCCCCTGCCAGGGCAGCTAAATTATGTTTTCCTTGGTTTAAATGATATGTTGCCTGTAATCATCTCTTCCAAGTTGATGCAGGAACAGGAACAGCAGCTGATAGGGATGTTGCAGCAGCACAAAAAGGTTATTGGATGGATGATAGCTGATATCCAAGGCATCAGTCCGGCACAATGCATGCATAAAATCCTCTTAGAGGATGATCATAAGCTGACCATTGATGCACAAAGACGTCTAAACGATGCTATGCGAGAGGTGGTTTGTAAGGAGATCATAAAATGGCTAGATGTTGGAATAATCTATGCCATCTCAGACAGTAAGTGGGTGAGCCCGGTGCAGTGCGTTCCCAAGAAAGAAGGAATAACCGCGGTAACCAACGAAGAAAACGAGCTAATCCCAACCAGGACTGTGACCGGTTGGAGGGTTTGTATGGACTACCGGAAGCTTAACAAAGCTACCCGGAAGGACCACTTTCCCCTGCCCTTTATTGATCAAATGCTTGATAGATTAGCGGGAAAGTCTTACTATTGTTTTCTTGATGGATACTCAGGTTATAATCAAATAGCCATCGCACCAGAAGATCAAGAAAAGATGACATTCACATGTCCATACGGTACTTATGCTTTTCGGAGGATGCCATTTGGACTTCGCAATGCACCAGCAACCTTTGAAAGATGTATGATGGCAATATTCTCCGATATGGTGGAGGATTTCCCGGAGATATTCATGGATGATTTCTCTGTCTTTGGAGACAATTTTGAAAGATGCCTTGGCAACCTACAGAAAGTGCTCGAGAGATGTGAGAAAGCAAACCTGGTGTTGAACTGGGAAAAATGTCACTTCATGGTGGATGAAGGGATAGTCCTAGGCTATAAAATAAGCTGTTGTGGCATAGAAGTCGACAAAGCTAAGATCGAGGTAATTGAAAAGCTGCTGCCACCCACCACAGTCAAGGGAATCAAGAGTTTCTTAGGGCATGATGGTTTTTATCGGAGGTTTATCGCGAACTTTTCGAAGATCACCAAACCCTTATGCCATCTTCTAGAGCAAAACCGTCCCTTCGACTTCAACACTGAATGTACTGAGGCATTCAAGGTTCTGAAAGAAAAGCTGGTAACAGCCCCAATAGTACAGCCACCAGATTGGAAACTGCCATTTGAGATTATGTGTGATGCTAGTGACTATGCTGTCGGGGCAGCTCTTGGGCAGAGGAAATGTAACACCCCAATTTTGGGCTTAGAAGTTTAAGATCTGAACCGGACCGATCTGATTTTCGGTTTGAATATAAAAGGTGGTTTTAAGGAAAGCCTAGTTCGGGATGCTTTAAAAATATGGAAAAATATCTAAAAATCCTCTTTTAATATATATAAGAGAGTGGTGAAATCAATTTTACAAAATAGGGTTTGAAAGTGCAACATTTCGAAATAGTGACTAAAATGCGATTTTTGAAAAGTTCAGTGGTGACTATTTTGTAAGGATTGAAACTTTGAATCTTTAAGGAGCTAATTTACCCAAGAATGATTTCTCCAGATTTTTCTTAGATTTTAATGATTTAATTAATGTTTAATTAATTAACTAGAAAGTGGAAAACCATATTTTAGATTTTCATAACATCTCATTTTCTCTCAAAATTCCCTCAGTCAAACACATTTCTACAGCAACATTTCTATTGATTTTCATATCAATTGATGAGGTTTCAATCATCAATTGATTTCTAATCCTTTCTACATCAAATCCTATTGTTTTGCTTATTGGATTTTCAAGGAAATTGTCTCTAATCAAGGAGAAATCTACAATTAGAGGTAAGGATGTTCTTCTCCTCTAAATACTCAGTTCTTTACAGAAATTCCCAAGTTATCAATCCTTAATTGAAGTTTTATAAATGGATTTAATGTTATGAACTTGATTTTGGCTTAAAACTCAAGATTTGGAAGAAATCTTGAAGAAATTTGTGGTAATTGTTTGGGCTCTGTTTTGTGATGGTTTTTAAATGTAATTTGGATGTTTAATGATGTGAAATTAAGGTTTGAACAATGCAATCCCGAATAGGTTGAATTTCCTAAGTTTTTGCTTATGAAAATGGTGGTTTTTGGGGTGATCTTGGTGTTCTGTTATAGCTGGAGGTATAAGGACGAGTTTAGGTTCATTTTGGATGTTAATTGATGTTTAGGGATGGTTAGAAGTGATGGATCTTTGCTGGGTTATGTTGTGGAGGAGTTTGGAAGTGATTTCGATTGTGTTTGGTAGCCGTAATGTTAGTTTTGGTTAGAGCAGCGAGTTTAGGTGTGATGGCTGAAGATTTTAATGCATGATGATACATTAATCCTCTGCTTTGATGTGTTTAAAACAGGGGAGGCATCTTCGGATACTTGTGGTGTTGATCCGGAGACTTGATCGGCGTTTCAGCAAGCTTGCGAAACGGAATTGGTGAGTGAAGTTGGGTTTTCATCTTTGAAACCAATGTTTGAAGGTTTTGGGAGCTTAGTTTAAGTCTAATCAACTTAACTAAGCTCAAGAGTTAGTTTTCGGAAAAACTCTCTTGTGTGAGCCATGGTGTGGTTCGATGCATTTGTTGATAAATTGCATGTTTAAATTATGTTTTGAAAGCATGTTTTAGCATGGTTAATGCTGGTTTTGAAAGCCATATGTTGAAGGATGCTCAAGGTAAGAGATCCTTGGTTTGATATGTTGAAAATGTGGATTTGATGCATAGTGATGCATGTTGTTTAATGGCTTTGATTAAATGCTTTAAAACAGTGAATTATTGTTGATAAATGATGTATATTGGCAAGTGATGTGTTGGTTTTAAAGTACTTGAATCGGATATAGTTAGCCGGCTATAGGATTGGGTGCACCGTGAATTAAGTCACCTTGGATGTTGAGGGGTTGAGATTGTACCGTAAACTCCATCCAAGTACACTAACGAGATGGTTAAGATCACAATGGTGGTTAAAAGTCCATGTGTAGATCTTGTGTTGAATGTCCCGTGTTCTCGTTAGTGATGTTATACAACTACCGATGAGTGATGTTGAGTGGTTGTGATTGTACCGTAAACTCCATCACGGGTGTTGAGGGGTTGTGATTGTACCGGTAAACTCCACCTTGTGTGTTCGGTAGTGTGTATGAAGCGTATGGGACAACACTTGTAATCCGCGTATTCGATTGTGTTTTATGTTGTAAATGGTTATGGTTTATCACTTGGAAGCCAATATGACATGTTGATGATAATGAAGCATAAGATGCTTGATGTGTATGCAATGTTGCATGAGAAACGATGTTTATGTGTAAAAAGGCTTTGTGAAAAGTGTTTTATAAAACGCATTATTGTGTTGTTTCTTTAGAGCATGCCTCACTAAGCAATTGTGCTTACGCTCTCTCTCTTGAACCAATAATGCAGATAATTGAGGTGTTTGAGGGCGGCAAGGAGGCTAAGAATCCAAGGGAAGGCTAAGCTCATGTATGGTGATGTTTTCACAAAACTATTAGTTCTTGATATTTGGCAATGGGAACCTAGGATGTGATTTGGGAGATGTTTTGGACTCCCTAGTTGTGGCATGATGCTTTAAATGATTTGGATTTGTAAATGGCCATTATGATGCTAGTTTTGGTGCTTTGATGGTTGTTTGGTTCTAGACACTAGGATGCATGCCTATAGACTTGTGGATTTCCTTGATTGGTGCCATGCATGTGTTTTGGTGTTGTAAACATGTACCTTATATGTATGATGACCTGTTGGCATGATTAGAAAGTCATTAGGATGTGTTTGTGTGGCTTAATGTGTGTCAAACCAGCAAATTATGCAACTTCTGGGCAATCCGTATCGGAACGGGCACTAGCGTTTCGAAACGGGGGCCTGTAATGGCCTTCGTGTATCGAAACGGATAGGGGCCGTTCCGAAACGAATTGGCCACTGCCAGGCCCTGTTCCAATATAGGTCTCGGAACGAACCCGAGTTTCGAAACGGTCAACCCCGTTTCGAAACAAATGACCGTTTGGCACTGATTTGAATGGTTTTAAGGTTTGCAAGCTTTACGTTTTAGTCTTGAAAATTATATTTGCAATTGCTTGAGTTTAAGATGTCTGTTTAAGGTGAAATTTGACAGAGAAGAATATAATATGGTTAATTAAGTATTGGTAACCTTAAAATCAGTTAAGTCCTCCATCTTTCCAGAATTTACAAATTGGTCCCCAACATGTGTATTTTTGTGCAATTGAGTCCCTTATTGTAATTCGATCGCTGTGCTTTTCAAGTATGTGTTTCTCAAGAGTACGCTTAAGGTTAACGTGCATCTAGATAAGACTAAAAAGGAAAAAAAGGGTCGTTAATCAAGGTTGAATTTCGGGTTGACTTTGGTTTTCCCCGTGTAATCTTCGTTGTTCGGGTCAACCGTCTAGGCCGGGCTAAGGGGGTTACAGGAAAGACAAGCTCTTTCATGTTATATACTATGCCAGCAAAACACTGAATGATGCCCAAGTAAATTACACCACAACAGAGAAGGAACTGTTAGTTGTGGTGTTCTCTATTGACAAGTTCCGTTCATATATATTTGGAACGAAGGTCATAGTCCACACAGACCACTCTGCATTGAAGTATCTGTTCACAAAAAGGATGCAAAGCCTAGACTGATACGTTGGATTCTGCTACTGCAAGAGTTCGACCTTGAGATCAAGGGAAAAAAGGGGGCAGAGAATCAAGTTGCAGATCACTTGTCAAGGTTAGAGAAGGGAAAGAGTCTTCCAGTAGACGAGACACACATACTGGAGACCTTCCCTGACGAGCAGTTGTTCGCTGCTACAAGCACTGTCACGACAACCATGGCGGCAGGTAAGCTTTCTGAACTCCCCTGGTATGCTGATTTCGTTAATTATTTAGTCAGCGGAATAACTCCTCCTGACCTTAACTATCAAGCTAAGAAGAGGTTCCAAAATGATGTTAAGCATTATTATTGGGACGAACCTCTTCTTTTCAAATATTGTGCAGGTCATGTTATTAAGAGATGCGTACCACAAGATGAACATGAAGCTATACTACATCACTGCCACGCTTCAAAGTATGGAGGACATTTAGGTGGTAACAAAATTGCTGCCAAGGTTTTGCAGTCGAGATTTTATTGGCCGTCATTGTTCAAGGATGCCCAGACATTCTACAAAAATTGTGAAAAATGTCAACGGACTGGGAATATCTCACGGAGACATGAGATGCCACTGCAAAACATTCTAGAAGTCGAGATCTTCGACGTTTGGGGGATAGATTTTATGGGACCATTCCCAACTTCATGTGGGAACTTATATATCCTCCTGGCAGTGGACTATGTGTCCAACTGGGTTGAAGCAATCGCTACTCAGAAAAACGATGCCAAGACGGTTCAGAGGTTTTTGCATAAAAATATTTTTTCCCGATTTGGCATCCCCAAGGCGATCATCAGTGATGAAGGGAGGCATTTCGACAATAGGGTTATAGCTACTGCCTTGTAAAAGTATGGTGTCAAACATCGGATCACAACAGCATACCACCCTCAAACCAATGGATAGGTTGAAATATCCAACAAAGAGGTTAAGAACATCCTTGAAAAGATGGTTAAGCCAACTCGGAAGGACTGGTCTCTACACCTCAATGATGCATTATGGGCCTACAGAACAACATTCAAAACTCCATTGGGAATGTCACCCTATCGGCTAATTTATGGGAAAACATGCCATCTACCTGTTGAGATTGAGCACATAACATACTGGGCCATCAAGGCAGTGAATATGGACTTGGAAAAAGCATGACAGAAAAGGCTACTTGATCTGAATGAGATTGAAGAAATTCGAGCAATGGCCTATGACAACGCAAGAATCTATAAAGACAAGACAAAGAAGTGGCATGACAAGAAGTTGCTGCCACGACAGTTCTGCCCAGGGCAGCTTGTGTTGTTATTCAACTCTAGGTTGAAACTCTTCCCAGGGAAGCTGAAATCTAGATGGTCTGGCCCATTCCAAGTGGTGCAGGTTTTTTTCCCATGGTGTCATCACAATCAGATCTTTAAAACATGGGCACCAATTCAAAGTCAATGGACAAAGATTGATGCATTATCAGGGGACTAAAGCCCCAAGAATGCAGGAAGTGGTTACTTTAGGAGATGCCCCTCCTGGCATCCCTAATTTAACCTAATGTTTATTTTTTTTATTATATATATATATATATTAGGTAATTAGAATTATTTTATTTTTAGGAACTAAAGTTTTTATTTTTATTATTTTCAGGAAATAAAGGAGACAAGGAGAAGAGGAAAAGAGAATTCAGCCCACCATTTTTCCATCAGCCCAAAAAGCCCAACTTTGAAGCCTGCCGTTACAGCTGTCGCGGCAGACACGCAAACTCGTAATAGACGCGCAGCAGACACGAAAACACGTGACAGACGCGTCAGAAACCACGTAACAGCTGGCCCCGTTATTCGCGCATGCCGTTACAGCTCTAACGGGCAACAAACTCCCCTTTATATAAACCCCGTTTTACTATTCATTTTTCACTCACTTTTACTCTCTCTACTTGTTTCCTCTAGAATTTTACTTGCTTTCATTTTCTTCCACAACCCTTGCAACATGAGTACTAGAAATACCCGCCGAAGCTCTGCCTCAGGATCTGCCCCAGCAGCATCCACTCCAAGCTCCTTCCAGATCCGTGATATGTGGGAGGAGAAAGGTTTCATTTACACTTCTAGAACGGAGAACCTGGGGCTGCAGCCGTTCATAGCCCACAAAATCAGAGCCCTATAGTGGCAGATATTCGCTGAGCAGGCAGAGGAAATGAACGTGACTCTTGTCCGGGAATTTTATGCTGCCATCGGCAGCAGGGACGCAACAGCAGTTACAGTCCGAGGGAAAGAGGTACCTTTTGAGCCCGAATACATCAACACACTCTACGGTTTCTATCTAGGAAGAAAAGAAGATGGCCACAAAAGATTTCTCGAGAGTTTAGAGCATGCCGACTACGATGTTGTGATGGCAGAACTCACAGAAGAGGGTACCGAGTGGAATATCAATCCTAAACACCCAAGGACGGTAAAACGAGTTCAACTCACGCCGGAGGCAAAACTGTGGAATGCATTTATTATGAAATAGATTATGCCCTCCTCGCACAACACAACCGTCGACCAACCAAGGTTAGCCCTCATCCATTCTATTTTAAATGAGAGGTCAATTAACGTTGGCAGATACATTCAAGAGGGTATACTGGATTGTGCATACCGGCCGTCAGGACTACTCTTCTACACTTATCTCATCATTGCCCTCTGTCGCGGCCACAATGTATCGGAAGCTGCCGAGGATTTAAGAGTTCGACGGAAAGGCTGGACAGACAGGAACATCCTCAGCCTGATGGAACTCAAAGCTGCCACGCCCCTGTCGTCTTTTGACCCTACTGCCACGGCAGTTGAGCCAACAGAGCCCACCGACACCGAGCTTGCCGCCACAGAACCCAGGCAGCCTACCCCAGCAGCTCCTCCAGCAGACACCTCCACACAAATACTTGCTACCATACAAAAAATGGAGGAACGACAGCTAGGCATGATGAGTTTCATCCGAGACTTCACCACCGCCACGGTACATTTCATCCACACTTCTCTTAATTTTCCCGATGTATTGTTCCCTACTTTCCCCAACCATTACTTTGCTGCCCCCACCCCTGCCCATACCCCTACCCCTACTGCCACACCAAAAATGCCATCTGCCGCGTCCACTCTGACCCCTGCCACAACAGGTGTAGGCGACAGCCGCACAGCTGACACATCTACACGGGGAGCCAAGAGAAAAGAGCATATGTCCAACCTTGACAGGTATATTGCTGGTTTCTCCTCCTCTGAAATCTGGGCGGCATCCGATAACGAGCCCTCTGTCAAGAGGAACTTGTCTAAGGAGTTCACCCCGGAGAAACGGCAGAAAACAGGAGCCGATAAAGAAAAATCTGACGGCAGCAGTAGTAGTAGTAGCAGCAGCAGCAGCAGCGGTAGCAGTAGCAGCAACAGCTCTGAGGTTCAGGTAGTGGAGAAACCACCCCATATCTCCCCTACCCGTATTCAACCTCCACGGGAGGCCAAAACTAAGAGCACTTCTGCCTCTCCCATCCGTCTGCCAGCACCAGCAAAGAAAGTCACTGCCCGTCGGTAGATTCAACTCAGCAGTAGCAGCGACGACAGTGCCTGAATATTTAAGTTTCTTATCTTACATTGTTGTCTGCCTTTTGTCATATTCTGTGATGTTGTTTTTATTTTTCTTTTTCTTATCTGTCATTTGCATTGAGGGCAATGCAACCCTCGAGTTTGGGGGTGGCATCCCTCCATTAATGGAGTCTTTTTAAGTTTAAAAATTGTGTCTTTTACTTAGTTTATTTTTTGCTTAAAAATGAAAATTTTGGCTCAAGTTTTTGAACTGAACTTACCTGCCGTGAAAGCCTCTATCGTGGCAGTGCCTTTAGGATAGTTTTAGGAGCAGTTTAGAGCCTTACTATAGTTCTAATTCTTAAACACCATTTGTGACTTTTATACTGCCTAGAACTCTGCTAGTAAACTTGAATAGAAAGCTTAACACTTGATTTGCCCCTAGAGGTGTCTAACACTACCTCTAGGAAAAGAAGTTAAGAAAAATAGACTCAATACACCTAGAGGTACCCGAAACCGGCTCTAGGAAGTTAGCTAGAGGTGCCCGAAACCGGCTCTAGTCAAACTTAAGCTTGAGAAAATAGAATCGAGTCTGCATAAAAACTAAAGGAGCCTAAGAATTGCCTCCAAAAAGATGAAAATTGGCATAAAAATTCAAGTTAGAAGCTTAACTATTCTAGTAAACTAAGGGAGTCTTGGCATATAACTGTTCAAAGGCATGCACACACTACATGAGAATTATAGCAACGTTCCGGATAAATCCTGAATTATCCAACAAGGTGTTGCTCACAATAGGGAATGAATGGTAGGTAAGAAAAAGTTCATTGTTCTAAGCCAAACAAAAAAATTTTGTTTTTCTTTTTTAGGTCTGAATTGCTTGAGGGCAAGCAAAAACTTGAGTTTGGGGTGTGTTGAGTGTGTAAAAGTTCTATAATTTACCCCCTATTTAACCCATATTTCTGCCGCATTCAAGCAAAATTCATAGCATTTAGGTTAGATTTCATTTATACACCACGAATATATCAAATGGCACAATTTCTACTGAAATTACAGCAGATGAAGGATAGTAAAGAAGCAGACGATGGCCAATGGAGAAGCAGAGCTGGAACTGGATGTGCAGACGAGGAAGACGATGCTGCCATGGCCACTGCCGTGGCAGCCGAGGACGATAGCAGTGGTGAAGAGAAGAAGCAAAGTGGGCCTCGACAGAAAGAGAAAATTAAGACGGTCTGTCGTGGAGCACCCTTATATTTTTCCAAGCCCTAGATCAAAATGAAGGCCAAGCCCAAAGTTCAAGGAAGAAACTCCAAGCAAGAAGGAAGGACGAATTAAAGATATATGCTCTGAAGATTTAGTCTTTAATAGAGTTGTACTTTAGTCTAAACTTGTATTCTTGCCTTATTAGAAAACTTGAAACCCAAGGCCTATATAAAGGCATGTAATTCAACCTAGGGAAGAATATCTTACTCTCTAGCCTTCTCTTCTAAACCCTAGTCGTTTTCCCCTCATCATCATGTTCTAAACTACCCCTAAGGCTAACAGGTTGATTTGTAAAGTAGTTGCAAGGATTGCATTTGTTTTAGGAATTTTTCTGTTCAATAAAATAGACTTCAAGTTTGCTTATTCTGGTTTTCAACATCTTACAAGAGTATCGGGAAAGCATTGTGAGATTACACATTTACTTAATATCGGGAGAGTTAAGTATACGAAAGGAATAAGTACGGGTTCTCCAGTTTATGGTTGAACTATCTCGGACCTAGGGATAGGACGAGGTTAAGTGGCTAAGGAAGAATTCAACAACATCGGTGTTCATCCTTCGATTCACGCCGGGAGGTATCATCAAAGGCGTGTTCATCGACAGACTTGGACCTAGGGATAGGCCATGGCACAGCAGGGATTCTTGCCAAGCTTGAAGTACAGAACAAATATTCCTAGACTTTGCAACACCTACACTACTGAGCAATTCAATACTAGCCCATTCTTTCTATCCTGATTTCATTACTCTTTTATTTCAATATTCTTTATTATCTCGTGACAACAATTAAACTATTTCTTTTCTCTCTTGTGCAGTAATCCAAGGTGAAGCTATTAGCCCAGTCCCTATGGAAACGATATCCGATACTTACGTATCACTTTACTACTTGCATCGTGTACACTTGCACTACATTGCGATAGACACTTTTACATGCAACATCCTACCCGATGGAATGCCCATCATCGGTTCTCTCCCTTTGGCTTAACCAAAGAGCACGTACGAATTTTTAGTTTATAGTGCACTCTCATCCTATTGATCGATCAATTATATACGGTAAGTATCTCAACATCTATGCCAATATATTATGTCAAATCAACATCTCACCTACTGTTTTTCATGCATTAAAACTCAACATTCTCATCTCTTTTCAAAATCATAACATTTGATATACTTCAACATAAAAGCTCAAATCTCAATTGTGCAACATGTTACTTAATGAAATCATTTCAAGCATCATCTCATGCTATAATTCATGCATAAAAACAGTAGGAATTTATCAATCTAAAACCATGATCATGTAAAAGCATTTAAGGGGTAATCACCACATTCTAGAGAGCAAACTAGCCAATACTTACTTCTGGACTTAGGAAGGTGTTTCAAACATTTCCCAAATCCCCAAACCTTGATTCTTTGTCCCTCAAGGACTTCTAAAACCATACGCACTCACCGATTACGTTTCGCTTACTTGTCGAAACGCTATATACGCTTCCGGATCAACTACAAAGGTGTCCGAAGATGCCTCCCCTGTTTTGAACACATAAGAGCAGAGGATTAATGCATCATCATGCATTGAAATCATCAGCCACACACCTAAACTCGCTGCTCTACATAAAATCCACATTTCGGCTACCAAACACTACCGAAATCACCTCCAAACTCTTCCAAAACCAAACCCAGCCAAGATACATCACTTCTAATCATTTCTAAACATCAATTATCATGAAAAACTAACACAACCACGTCCTTATACCTCCAGCTATATCATAACACCAAAATCACCCCAAAAACCACCATTTTAACAAGCAAAAACTTAGAAAAAACAACCTATTCGGGATTGGATTGATAAAACCTCATTTCTAACATCATTTAACATCCAAAATACATTAGAAAACCATCTCAAAATAGAGCCCAACCAATCACCACGAAAATCTTCAAGATCTCTTCCAAAATCTTAAGTTTTAAGCCAAATTCTTGTTTCTAACATTAAAACCACATAAACATCATTAATAAAGGATTGATAACTTGGGAATTTCAGTAAAGAACTGATCATTAGAGGATAAGGACGAAGCTTACCTCTAATGGATGATTTCTCCTTGATTTGGGCAAGTTTTCTTGAAAATTCAATATAGAAATCAAGTGGATTTGTTGAAGGATTGATTAGGAATCAATGAGTGATGGAAATCTCATCAAATGAAGTGGAAATCAAAGTAAATTTGCTGGAGAAAAAGTGTTTGGTTGATAGGATTTTGAGAGAAAATGAAATGAGAGAAAATTAGTGAAAAGTGGTTATAAAAAGTCAAAGGTAGTTTTTTATTTTAATCACCTTTATTTCCTTTAATTAAAACATTAATTAAATCACCCAAATTAAGGAAAAATCTGATGAAAACATTTTTGGTAAAATTAGCTCCTTAAAGATTCAAAGTTCCAATCCTTTACATAACAGTCACTACTAAACTTTGCAAAAACTGTGATTTGGTCACTACACCGAAATGTAGTATTTCCAAACCTTATTTTGTAAAATTGATTTGACCATTCTCTTTTATATATTAAATGAGGATTTTTAGCTATTTTTCTATATTTTTAAAACATCCCGAACTAGGTGTTCCCTAAAACCCCCTTTTAGATTCGAACTAGTTCCCAAGCCGATCCGATTCAAACTCTAAACATCTAGACCCAATTTTGGGGTGTTACAATAACAACATCTTCCTTAAAGACATGATCTCTAATGAAATGATGGATTATTTCTATATGTTTGGTTCTAGAGTGTTGGATGGGATTTTTGGTTAAGCATATGGTACTAGTGTTGTCACACTTAAGGGGTATGGTTTCAACTTTAATACCATAATCTAAGCGTTGTTGCTTCATCCAAAGGACTTGAGCACAATAACTCCCTAAGGATATGTACTCAGCTTCGGTGGTAGATAGAGCTACACTAATTTGTTTCTTAGAGAACCAAGATATGAGCATACTATCTAAGAATTGACATGTTCTCAAAGTACTATTCCTATCGATTTTACACCCCTCATAATCCGCATCTGAATAAGCATGAAGGTTGAAGGTTGAGTCTATAGGGTACCAAAGACCTAGACGAGGAGTATCTCTAAGGTACCTAAAGATTCTCTGAACGACTATAAGGTGAGACTCTCTAGGACTAGCTTGAAACCTAGCACACAAGCAAACACTAAACAAAATATCCGGTCTACTTGCGGTAAGGCAAAGCAAAGATCCAATCATAGAGCGATAAAGCATAGTCAACACACTTACCTCATTCATCTTTGTCAAGCTTTGTAGATGAGCTCAATGGTGTGGCTTGAGGCTTTGCATTCTCCAAGCCAAACTTCTTGAGCATATTCTTGATGTATTTTCTTGATTGATGAAGGTGTCATCCTTCTTTTGCTTGATTTGGAGTCCCAAAAAGAATGAGAGCTCCCTCATCATGCTCATCGCAAATTCACCTTGCATTAACTTAGCAAACTCTTTGCAATGACACTCATTAGTATATCCAAAAATAATATCATCAACATATATTTGTACTACTAAGATGTCATTTTTATACCTTTTTATGAAAAGTGTAGTGTCCACCTTAACTTTTTCAATTAAAAAGTTTGAAAGTCTTTCATACCAAGCTCTAGGAGCTTGTTTTAAACCATAAAGTGCTTTGGTTACTTTGAAAACATGATTTGGAAATTTTGAATCTTCAAAACCCGGTGGTTGTTCCACATACACTTCCTCATTTATAAAACCATTTAAAAATGCTCTTTTAACATCCATTTGAAAAAGCTTGAAATCATGATAACATGCATATGCAAACAACATCCTAATAGCTTCCATTCTAGCTACGGGTGCATAGGTTTCATCAAAATCAATTCCCTCTTCTTGAGTGTAACCTTGAGCAACTAATCTAGCTTTGTTTCTCACAATGTTACCACTCTCATCTAGTTTATTCCTAAATACCCATTTAGGTCCTATAGTAGATTGATTACTAGGCCTTTCAACTAATGTCCAAACATTACTTCTCTCAAATTAATTTAACTCTTCTTGTATAACCATAATCCAAAAGTCATCATTTAATGCTTCTTTTATATTCTTAGGCTCTATGCATGAGATAAAAGCAACATGATTCATGAGTTTAAGAGAAGATCTAGTAGTTACCCCTTGGATGGATCACCCAAGATTTCACCACATTTGACATAGTTGTACTCCGTTGGGTAGCTCACTTCCTTTTCCTCAAGAGCCAAGTTCTTCAAGGCTTAAAGAGGTGGATCTTGTGTATCCTCTTCTTTCGTTGGAATCTCGTCCTCCTTTGAAGTTTGTCCTCCATCAAAGACATCAAGGATTCTTACAGCATCATCATCACAAGAATCCTTCCTCGGGAGGAGGTTATCATCGAATACAACATGAATAGACTCTTCTACTACTAAAGTTCTCTTATTAAATACACGATAGGCTTTAGAGTTTAAGGAATAACCTAAGAAAATAGCTTCATCACTTTTAGCATCAAATTTACCTATGTTATCTTTTCAATTGTTTAAAACAAAACACTTGCAACCAAATGGATGAAAATAGCTAATGTTAGGCTTTTTAGATTTTAAAATCTCATATGGTGTTTTCTTTTAAAATGGCCTAATCATTACTCGGTTTACAATATATCAAGCGGTGTTTGTGGCTTCCACCCAAAAATATTTAGGTAAATTGTTTTCACAAAGCATGGTTCTAGCCATTTCTTGTAAAGTTCTATTTTTCCTCTCAACTACCCCTATTTTGTTGAGGAGTTCGAGGAGCCGAAAAATTGTGGCTAATACCATTTTCATTTAAAAACTCTTCAAAACCTAGATTTTGAAATTCGGTTCCATGATCACTTCTAATATGAGAAATTTTAAGTTCAAGATCATTTTGAGTTAATTTTGAAAATGTGATGAATTTTTCTAAAGCCTCATCTTTAGTACTTAAGAATAGAACGCAAGTAAATCTAGAATAGTAATCAACAAGTACAAATGCATACGATTTACCACACAAGCTCATAGTTCTAATAGGCCCAAATAAATTCATGTGAATAAGTTGTAAACACCTACTTGTAGAAACATCATTAATGGATTTAAAGGAAGATTTATGTTGTTTACCCTTAGAGCATGCATCACAAATTTTTTCATTTGAGAACTTAATTTTGGGTAAACCTCTAACTAGATCTAGGGAAACTAATTTTTCTAAAACATTAATGCTAGCATGTCCTAGTTTCCTATGCCATAGTCATGCATCATTTTCATTTTATGCAACAAAACATGCATGGGATGTATGAATGTCATCTAAATGCACCATGTATGTATTACTTATGCGATGACCAATGAGCATTATATTATTTGATTTAATGTCAACACTTTTGCACCCATTTTTATCAAATAAGACATTAAACCCTTTGCCACATAATTGACTAATGCTCAATATATTATGTTTTAAACCATCGACATATAAAACATTTTCAATGAGAATAGTAAAGTTATTACCTATGGATCCAATACCTTTAATTTGGCCTTTGGAGTTGTCACCAAATGTCACAACTCCTCCACTTTTGGGCTTTAAGTCCATGAATCGACTCTTGTCTCTGGTCATGTGCCTCGAGCATCCACTATCAAGGTGCCATGAATTTTGACTTTGTGCTTTGGCTTGTAGCAATGCTCCTCTACAAACAAAGATATTAAGCTTTGGTTTTTGGTACCAAAATTATTTTAGGTCAACAATTGTTAGCTCTCAAAAGCTTAGTTCCCTTAGGAATCCAAGTTGACATAACATCAACATTATTAGACTTGACGAGTTCCTTAGGAACTCATACACTTCTAATTTCTTAGTTCTATTATGTCTATGGAAGCCACTTTGTTTGTAGTTATATGTCTTTCTCCTTGGTTGGTTTGTTTTAGATGATTCACCTTTTCCATGTTTCACATTACCCACATTTTTTAAAGACTCCTTGAGCTTGTTAAGCTCATCTAACACCTTTTAGTGTTCACTATTACATTGAGAAATAAGATTATTTAAGTCTACATTTTCATCTTGAAAGAATTTAAGTTCATCTTGTAAACCTAAGATTTTTTTCTCGAATTTTAAGTTAGATTGAGAGAGTGAGTCATTTTTAGCATTTAATTCTGAAATAATCTTTTTATTTCTTATGACTGACTCTTTATACTTCTCAACTAACTCATCATATACCTCTTGTAACTCATCATAAGTATCATGCAATTCATCAAATGTAAAATCAAAAGATGATGAGTTAGAGGTTACCGTGGAGGAATCGTCCTCAAGAGCCATGAAGCAAAGGTTGGCCACTTCATGTTCCTCATCCTCGGATGACTCCTCGTCACTCCAAGTAGCAAGCTTGGCTTTCTTCTTCTTGAGTTGAGGGCACTCAAAGCAAATGATTTGATCCCTCTCTTCTTCTTTGTTTTTGGTTTTGAAGTCGATTTTTCTTTGAATCTTCCTTCCTTGGTTGGACCTCATAAACCGTGAGAACCTTTTAGCTATCATAGCCTATTCTTCTAGGTCTTCCTCCTCACTAGAAGTGCTCTCCTCATGTAGTGAAGCTTTGAGAGCCACTCCTATCTTCTTCTTCTTATCTACCTCTAGCTTCTCCACTCTTCTCTCTTCCTTCTTCCTTTCATCTGCCCTTCCTTGCTTCATTATCTCGTGAATTAGGAGAGAACCCACTAGCTCATCAAGCTTGAGTGTCTTCAAATTTTTGGCCTCAATGATGGCGGCTCTCTTCCCATCCCAAGACTCGGGAAGTGAGTAGAGTAGCTTCTGGACTAGTTTGTCTTCCGAGATTATCTCTCCAAAACCCTTTAGCCCGTTGATGATTGTTGAGAAGCGATCGAACATCTTTGACACGGTTTCGTCGGGCTCCATTTTGAAATTCTCGTAGCTAAGATTGAGAATTCCAATCTTTGTCTCCTTCACATCACTTTTTTCGTTCATAAGTAGTCTCTAGTGTATCCCACACTTCCATGGCACTTTCAATGGAGGAAACTTTGAAGTAGATGTATGGATCGAAAGAATAAAACAACATGTGAAGAGCTTTATCATTGATTTGAATCTTCTTTCTCTCTTCTTCACTCATCCCATGTTTCTTCTTTAGCGCCAATTTTCCTTCGTCGTCTCTCTTCATTGGAATATAGGGACCATCTTCAATGACATCCCAAACTAGATAATCATTGGATTTAATGAAGAGGTGCATTCGATTCTTCCAAAATGGGTAGTTATCACCGTTGAAGAAGGTTGGTTTGATGGTTGATTGAGATTCGTACATGCTTGACCCGGAGGTAGATGCCATGGCTTGATTTGTCGTTGATCACACTCTTCCTAGGAACTCCTCTTATGGTTGTAAATCCTTCAAAGATGTAGGCTCTGATACCAATTGTTGAGTGGATCAATGGATTGATCAAAGCCAATAGGGGTGAATTGGGTTTTTAAAAATTGTTGGAGTAAATAGAATGGCTAAAAATGAAGAACAAGGAATTTTATAGTGGTTCAAGTTCGAAATGAACTCTACATACACTACCTTAGCTACCACTAAGGATTTCCAACAATCCACAAATTGTTCTTCCCCTTTTCAAGGCTTAGGAGGTAACCTTTACAATACCGGTCAAATTTTCTACCCAAAATTTGACCAAACCCTCATAAGAGTACAAAGAAGAATTAAAGGCAAGAAAGGTATCTCTCAATACAAGATTGCCTCTTTAAGTACAAACACTCAACCCAAAATTGATAACAAGATCAGAATTGAACACTACACAATTGAGGTTTTACAATAGATTGGAAAATATGCACTTTGAGCTTGGATTTTTGCTAGGATGTTTATCTTTGATGCAATAGTTGTTGTTAGTCTTCAATTAGCTTCAATTTATACCTTCTCTATTAATTCTAGCCGTTTGGGTGGTTAGGGTATTGATTATAGCCGTTGGGACCCTCTATTTCCACCATAAATGCACTTTTGCAACTTACCCTATCGGTACACGAGGACCCGTATTGATACCTGTCTCAAAACAAAAAGATTCGTTGCACAATAACAATAGGGCGTATCGATACGCGTGTAAGTGTATCGGTACGAGACAAGGACCGTTTCGATACGGGGAACAACCGTATCGATGCAATTTTTTCAACTAAGCTCACTGGAAGTTTCCGTATCGATACGGCAAGGAGCGTATTGGTACGGGACAACCACCACTTTAAATTTTGGTTACCTAACAACTAACACCAACAGTCGAAATCATTAAAAGCTTTTGAATTTGTAATTCCATTAAATTCGTATCGATACGGGTGAAACTGTATCAGTACGCCATTCAAACTCCTTCAGTTTTTACAGAGGGAGCGTATTGATACATATTCAATCTGTTTCGATACGCTATTTTGATACGGTGAGGGGCGTATCGAAACACGTCTTTCCAGTAGCCAACTTTGTAAAAAAGGTATCGGTACGGCTGGAAGTATATCGATACGCCTGGGCGTTGTTCAATACTTTGGTCTTGGAACACTTAGAAAATATTTGGAGTTTGAGTTTTTCAAATCAGATTAAAGCCTTGGTGATTTATAAATCATTTGAGGGACTTAAAAATCTATTTCAAGTTTTCAATTTAATCCTTAACATACTTTGTTATGTCAAAATCAAACATAGGTTTTACAGAAGTGTAGTGGCGGCTGGCAGTAAGGGTTGGGTATGGTTTTTAGTGGTCTTGGCATTATGATTATGCATGCTTGGGTTATGTTGGAGGTTGGGTATTTTACCTTGGATGCGATAGTTCTTTCGATACTATATGCACTCGTATGTTGTTCCTTTCTCGTTCTGTAATATCACATTGTGCACTCTTTTTCCCATTTTAGGTTTAGGAGGGGTTAACGAGGCACAAGGTGGTAGCTCCTTGTATGATTTTCATCATTAAAAATCATACTCTATTGAGAAAAAAAATATTACTTATTTATCTTTAAATATTTGGTAATTACACTAGTAGTCACTGAATTATTGTTTCTATCTTGTTTTGGTCACTTAACTATTTTTTAGCAAAATCCACTAACGTTATGGTTTTTTCCAGTTAGTCACTGACCGTTAAAAATTTATCGGCAATGCTGATGTGGATTTTTTTTTTGTAATTTTTTCTCTCCTCCAAATATTATTTTTTTTAAAGATTATTCGACCAGTAACGTGGTGACACATGTCACCGCCTTATTTAAAAAATAAAAATAATAAAATATAACAAAAATCAATTAACTTAGGTGGGACTTGATCCTTGAACCTATTGCATTAAGTACAATTCATTTAGCTACTAAGCTAAGCTTGATTCTTATTAAATTTTCAACAAAAAAATTATTTAAATTATACGAAGTTACCAACACAAAATAAATGAAATTGAAGCGAGAAAGAGATTCGAACCTATGTCCTCATGAGAATGATTAAGATACTTAGCCACTGAACCAAATTAAAATTTTAACCAAACAAATTTTAAACATAAACTACAATTAAATTTAAAAATCAAACTAAAATTATTTTCTTACTTTGGGTATTAGGGATTTGAGACTTTTTTGGGAATTTTGACAATATTGAGTATGTGTAAAAAATATATTCTGTTTTATTTTTTAAATAATAAAAAATCATGTCATGTGTCACGTTCTTATTGGGTAACTGTTTTTAAACAGTCAGGCACTTAAAATTGTTACGGTTAAAAACTTAGGAACTTACATTTACTAAATAAATACTTTATGCACTTATTTTTGTATTAAGCCTAATTATAATGTAGTCTTGAAATTAGTAAAGAGAGGGGGAAATATAATAATAATGAAATTATAACATAATAATAATAATAATAATAATAATAATAATAATAATAATAATAATAATAATAATAATAATAATAATAATAATAATAATAATAATAATAATAATAATAATAATAATAATAATAATAATAATAATAATAATAATAATAATAATAATAATAATAATAATAATAATAATAATAATAATAATAATAATAATAATAATAATAATAATAATAATAATAATAATAATAATAATAATAATAATAATAATAATAATAATAATAATAATAATAATAATAATAATAATAATAATAATAATAATAATAATAATAATAATAATAATAATAATAATAATAATAATAATAATAATAATAATAATAATAATAATAATAATAATAATAATAATAATAATAATAATAATAATAATAATAATAATAATAATAATAATAATAATAATAATAATAATAATAATAATAATAATAATAATAATAATAATAATAATAATAATAATAATAATAATAATAATAATAATAATAATAATAATAATAATAATAATAATAATAATAATAATAATAATAATAATAATAATAATAATAATAATAATAATAATAATAATAATAATAATAATAATAATAATAATAATAATAATAATAATAATAATAATAATAATAATAATAATAATAATAATAATAATAATAATAATAATAATAATAATAATAATAATAATAATAATAATAATAATAATAATAATAATAATAATAATAATAATAATAATAATAATAATAATAATAATAATAATAATAATAATAATAATAATAATAATAATAATAATAATAATAATAATAATAATAATAATAATAATAATAATAATAATAATAATAATAATAATAATAATAATAATAATAATAATAATAATAATAATAATAATAATAATAATAATAATAATAATAATAATAATAATAATAATAATAATAATAATAATAATAATAATAATAATAATAATAATAATAATAATAATAATAATAATAATAATAATAATAATAATAATAATAATAATAATAATAATAATAATAATAATAATAATAATAATAATAATAATAATAATAATAATAATAATAATAATAATAATAATAATAATAATAATAATAATAATAATAATAATAATAATAATAATAATAATAATAATAATAATAATAATAATAATAATAATAATAATAATAATAATAATAATAATAATAATAATAATAATAATAATAATAATAATAATAATAATAATAATAATAATAATAATAATAATAATAATAATAATAATAATAATAATAATAATAATAATAATAATAATAATAATAATAATAATAATAATAATAATAATAATAATAATAATAATAATAATAATAATAATAATAATAATAATAATAATAATAATAATAATAATAATAATAATAATAATAATAATAATAATAATAATAATAATAATAATAATAATAATAATAATAATAATAATAATAATAATAATAATAATAATAATAATAATAATAATAATAATAATAATAATAATAATAATAATAATAATAATAATAATAATAATAATAATAATAATAATAATAATAATAATAATAATAATAATAATAATAATAATAATAATAATAATAATAATAATAATAATAATAATAATAATAATAATAATAATAATAATAATAATAATAATAATAATAATAATAATAATAATAATAATAATAATAATAATAATAATAATAATAATAATAATAATAATAATAATAATGGAAATTATTCTATGCACAAGCGCTTGTGGAAATTTTAGAGACGTTGTTTAGGGTTTAGATGTTTAAGTGTAGTAGTTTTGAATTTAGGGGCAATTACTAGAATTTTGGGCTTAGAGTTAAAATTTAAGGTTTATTGGTTAAAACCTAAATCCCTAACCATATTACCCTAAAACCTAAACCCTAAATTCTAAATTCATACACTAAAATTCCTAAACTTTAAGCTCAAACTGAAACTCTGAAATTAAGGCAATTGTAGAAATAAAAAATTTTAATTGCATAACAACAACAACAACAATAATAGTAATAATATGGTAATGAAAGGTCGAAGTAGCAAAGCTCAAAACATTTGAACTCAAACTAGGGGTTTTTATTGTCGGGTACCCGAAAAATAGGATACCTAGTTTACTGGCCTGTTACACTTGGGTACCCAGAAAATGGCTATTGAGTACTCGTTTTATTTTTTTATTTTTTTAATTCTAAAATTAAAAAATCACATATTAAACACAAAAATATTTTTAAAAATTTGTAAACTTAAAACTTAAAAGTATATAATAGAAACATAGAAAAAATTTAGGGATTAAAATTTAATTTTAGAGTAAAAATATTAAGAAACTTAAAATAAAAATATAATTTAAAACATAAAAATATATATTAAAAATTATCGGGTCGGGTACCCGGTAAGGGAAAACTTCCGTCTCGTGTCATGGAAAAATTACTAGGTCGGGTACCCGGCCCGGTTAGATAATTTTTTATAAGATTACCTGACTTTTTAAGTCTGTGTCATCGGATAGGGTATTTTTGAACATCCCTAGCTGAAACGTTGAACCCACTGCAGTAGGTGATGCGGGTCGTTGAGCATCATCTGGGTCAGGGAAAGGTGACCCGCTCGGTATTTCATTTCGTTTCATTATCTCTTTTCCTATGAGAAGCATGTCCCATTAGGGATGGCAGACATGTACAATTTCGTGGATTCTGCACCATACATGCTCTAATTGGGGCGGAGATGGGTATAAGTTTGGTGGGTAGTGGGCGGGTGTGGATGTAAAAAGTCATACCCGCCGCGAGTAGTGATTAGGTGGTGTATTTAAGACCTTACACGCCCCGCACCCATTGTAACCCCCTTAACCCGGCCTAGACGGTTGACCCGAATTAAGAAAGTCACACGGGGAAAACCAAAGTCAACCCGAAAGTCAACCTTGATTAACGACCCTTTTTTTTTCTTTTTAAACTTGTCTAGATGCACATTAACCCTAGTTATGATCATACAAACAACATACTCACAGATCATAAACATCAGAGATTAAACAGGGACCCAAATGAACAATTTACAACGTTAAGGACCCAATTGTAAATTCTGCAAATTACAAGGACTTCATCCAAATTAAAGTTACCATCTTGTAATTAATCAGGTTTCATGCTTCTCTGTAAATTTTCAGCTCAAAAGGACTTCCCAAACTCATACAATTGCACAAACAAGATTCAGGACCAAAATGCAAACATTTCGAAACATTTAACTGCCAATGTCAGCCCCCAACGGTCGACCGTTCCGAAACAGGCAGAGCCTGTTTCAAAACGCGGGGCCGTTCCGCAACGCGTACCGAAACACGGGCTGGCAGTGGCCTTTCCGTTTCGGAACGGTCTCTCCCGTTTCGGACGCCTGGGCTGGTTTAGGGCATCCGTTCCGAAACGGTAGGCACTGTTCCGAAACACCCTGCACAGAATGCCACGAAATGCATGCTTAAACATGCTATTAAACATCCAATCATGCTCCAAATGCTACCAAACTTTACCAGCAATCTCAGCATCATTCAACATACTTAGGGAGTTCAAAACACCTCCCAAAACAAACACATTGGTTCCCCATTGCCAAATTACCAAAAGCTAAATGTGTTTAAGAAAACCTTTCATACTTGAGCTTAATCCCACTTGATTGCTTGCCTTCCTTGCCGCCCTCAAAGTACCCTAATGATCTGCATTATTGGTTTAAGAAAATGAAAGAGAGCGTAAGCAAAAGCTTAGTGAGGAATGCTCATTAAAACCATTCAATAATGCATTTATAAAACACTTTATAAATCATACTTCAAAATATCATATAACACGCTCACTAGCATCCTTAAACAAGCAATGCATGCTTCCATATCATTTCATGTCATATTGGCCACAAGTGATAAGTTTCATCTTTTAAAAAACAAGATCAACATAAGACTCACACATGGACTTTTAAACACCATTGTGATCATATAATTCTCAAGAACCACATAAGGACTTTTAACCACCTTAGTGTTCTTCCCAAGGACTTTTAAACACCTTGGCCCCAAGGACTTTTAAACACCTTGGCCCATGGACTTTTAAACACCATGGCAAGGACCACACAAGGAATTTTAACCACCTTTGTGTCCTCAACAAGAACCATCCAAGGACTTTTAACCACCTTGATGTTCTTAAGTAACAAGGCTCACTCAAGGACTTTTAACCACCTTAGTGACCTTAACAAGAATCGTCATGGACTTTTAACCACCATGAAGTTCTTAGAATCCACAAGGCTCACTCAAGGACTTTTAACCACCTTAGTGACCTTAACCTTTTCAAAACATCACTTGCCAATATACATCATTTTCATCAATTAATCCACTGTTTTAAAGCATTAAACCAAGCCATATTCATCATGCATTTATAAGCATCAAACCACATTTTAACCATGCTCAAAAACAAGGAACTCTTACCTTGAGCTTCCTTCAACATATGGCTTACAAAAACAGCAAATACCATGCTAAATCATGCTTTCAAAACAGAGTTTAAAACATGCAATAAACCACATTGCATAACAATCAAATCATGGCCACCACTAGAGAGTATTTCCGAAAACTTACACTTGAGCTTAGCAAAGTTGTTTAGACTTAAACTAAGCTCCCAAAACATTGGTTTCAAAGCCGAAAACCCATTTTCACTCACCGATTCCACTTCGCCTCTTGCCGAAGCACCAATTCAAGCTTCCGGATCAACAACTCTTGGATCCAAAGATGACTCCCATGTTTTAAACACATCAAAGCAGAGGATTAATGCATCATCATGCATTAATAGCTTCAATGAAAGCACCTAAACTCGCTGCTCTCATCCAACCTCCAATTTCGGCCACCAAACACAACCGAAAATGCATCCAAACCACTTCTCAACAAAGCCCAGCCATAAACCATCACAACCAAACATCCTTTAACATCATTTAACATCTAAAAAGAGTCTAACAACATCCTTATACCTCCAGCAACAACAGATCCACAAGATCACACCAAAAACAACCTAGAATCATAAGCTAAACTTAGGAAATTCAACCTATCCGGGATTGCATTAATCAAAACTCAATTCCTCATCAAATTAGCATTCATTAATCATCACTTTTACACCTTAAAACACTGCTTTAACAGATCCAACGAAAATTCATCAAAAATCACCAAATCTTGCATTTTAAGCCAAGATCCATTTAGCAACTCAAAATCCATTTATAAAACATCAATTAAGGATTGAGAACTTAGGAATTTCAGTAAAGAACTGATAGTTTAGAGGAGAAGGACGTTCTTACCTCCAAACTTGAGTTTCTCCTCTTTAGAGCCAAAAAGCTTGAAAATCCAATTAGCAAATTGCAAGGTTTTGTTGTTGAAATGATTAGGAATCCAAAGAGAAATGAAAAGATAGATTTGAGTGACAAAATCAGGAAGAAATTTCTGGAGAGAAAGTGTTTGGGTTGAGAGAAAATGAGAGAAAAGGAAAATTGGAAGAAAATGGAAAGTTGGTTACAAAATAGTAAAATGATTTCCCTCCACTTTTCTTAAGCTTTAAAATCAGAATTATACAATAAAATATCTTAGAAAAATCTGGAGAAACTCCTTTTGGAATAATAGCTCCTTAAAGATTCAAAGTTTCAATCCTTTCTAAAACAGTCACGCAACTTTCAAAAATTACATTTTGGTCACTAGCCAAAATGTCACCCTTCCAAAACTCATTTTGTAAAATTGATTTAACAGTTCACTTATATATATTAAAAGATGATTTTAGAACATTTTTCCATATTTTTAATGCAACCCGAACTAGGCTTTCCTAATTTTACCTTTTTAGATTCGAACAACACTTTGACCAAACCGGTCAACGCCCAAAACTACCAAGCCCAAAACCGGGGCGTTACACCCGTCTGCCCCGCATCCTACCCACCATATAAATTTGGACCATTCTGAATTTAGATGTAATTTCACAAACTATTGTATAAATCCTAAAATTTTATAGGATATTGTTTGTAATTTATGTTTTATGGTTGTTCTTGAATTTATGTTTTATGTATATGATTGCTGCCAAGCGGGTTAATAGGCGGGTACAAGATAGGTAATGGGTATTCAATTGGGTAGTGAGAATGAGAATGGATTTGAGAATATACCCGCGTGGGCGGGTGTGAATTTAAAAATAAAATCCACAATGGGTGGCGGGTAAGTGGTGAATATAAAAATTTTAGGTGAATATGAGGATGGAGTATCCGCACCCGCCCCGCCCGTTTGTCATCCTTATGTCTCATTTTCTTTCAACTGTAACCCTAGCCGTCAATACCTAAAAAAAATAACCCTAGCCGTCAATATTCAAGCCAGCAGCTACCATCACAGTCACTGCTACAGCCGCCATCTCCGACCAACTCGGGGCTCTCCCTTTTATTTCTCTACACTGATTCGATCTCTCCTCCACGACCCAAATCTCATCAGCTGATATCCATCGTCGAGCTGCCGTCCGGTGCTGACGGAGATACAAACGGCCTCCTCTTTCGATGTCTCCCTTTTCTGATATTTACTCTCACTGACGTTGCTGATTTCGCCTTCGTTCTACTTCTCAGTCCCTGCAACTGAATACTACACTCATTCGCAGCTGATTCCACCTCCAGGTACGGTTCATTCTCTCTTTTTCCATAATAAATCTAATATGTATTTCTTTTGTTTCTGTTCTTCTTGAAACTTGTTTAAAATTCTTATCTTTTCCCTTTAATTCTATGTACCCAGATTCCCCAATTTAGGTAAAAAAGAAGAAGAAGGTGAATGCTGGATTTTAGTTTTCTGTAACCTTAGAACTGAACAATTAAATCATAAGCAAAGTAAACACGGTTTCTATGCTTCAAACATATTTGAGTGTTTTTAACATTTGATTTTGAGTTTAGCAGTCTAATTGTTTTTTATTTGATCATTGATATCTGTGTGTGTATTACTTTGTTGGTTTCTATCCTCTAATAAGCTTGTTTCTGGCTTGTAGTTTTACCTAAGATGAAGAAAGGATTGCACCCTCAGATGCAATGGATATCTTATGTGACCCCAAGTGGTCGATTGATTAACTTCATGATGACAAAAATACATAGTGTCGGTAAAGTTTATCACTTGAGGGCGAAACGTCAACTAGCTGCAACTGAAGGACAGATTGCTAAGTTCAACCGCCGTTACGGGCTGGAGAAGCCGGATGACACGGAGCACCCAGAGAAAAATGAAAAATGAATTCCGGTTGTCAGTAATGCAATGTTGGGTATTTGTAGTTCGATTTAAGCATCTATGTTGTCGAATAACATGAGCGTTGTTAGTTAATTGAAGATCATTCGATCTTAGAACTTCACCTTTTTGATAAAATAGTGTTTCAATTGTGGTTTGACCATCATCTGTTTGATATTTTGCTCTGCTTTAATAGCTTATAAGAGTTCATTTCTCAGATTTTCATTCCTTCTTTCCTATGAAACATACGCATTTGATACATTGATTGGAAATTGAAGGTTAATGCAGTTGAATATTATCAACGGACCACTTGTATGTTTCTGTGTATTGGTTTTTTGATGATCATGTCTGATTGGAGCTTGATGTCTGTTTGGGGATGACTACTAATACATAGATTTTGATTGATTAACTTATTCGTCATCTTATTTCATGCTTTTGAGGAGACAATAGATAGATTTGGACGTCATGTTAGCGAATCTTTTGTATTGTGTAGTGCACTTTGAGCTTTGATTGACTGGAAGTCGGCAGTTGTTCCTTTGATCTGTATTTTGTGGTTCTGTTTGATGTATGCTTTCTTATGTGTACCGATATATCTTTTCAGATGTCTTATAGTACTGTTAATGCATCGAGTTGAACTTTGTTGAAGCATGTGATCCGGTTTTTTGTTGAAAGTTGAAACTAGCCGACTTGTCAAATTCTAGTTTGGATATCTTGTAGACTTTTCGAGGTTCATCGAAGCAGTGGGGCTATGGTGTCGCATCTTTTTCGGTAAAACCATTATCTAAAAGACCTTCCTTTCGACGAGTTCTCGATAACTGTAAGACCCTCAACTTTAGTGAAAGAGAATCGGCTTTTTACTCGTATATGTCCATGTTCTTATTGATTTTGTGCATCTTGAAATGAGCTATTTATCCAATGGTTTGATCCATATATGTTGATGCTGGTTTGTGCGAGTAATATCAACGGCAAAAGCTGATCCAAAGAGCAGCCATAAATGGCAACCATGTGCTCATTGTCATTATCTTCCCACTGCGGCTGGTGAAAGTATGAACCCTAGACGAACATCTTCCATAAGCTTGAATGCAATGCCTACCTGTTTATGTTGTCTTTGACAATCCTTGTTTATCGTGGTCTGTCACTAAGCTTAAAAAATAGTGGAGTTTAATGCCTATATATGTATATATTAATGTTCGTTTGGCTTGATTCAGCAGAATGAAAATGGTGGGTTCTTTTAGTACATAATCAGTGAACCTTCACCGGTATAATTCCTTCATTTTGAATCTTTAATTTATAGACTTTATTTTTCCTAGAAATTCATGCGAAGATCATATGATCCATGATAAGTTTAACCATTGGTTTAATTTATAGAGTTTTTTTTTCAATTACAATGGCTTCTTCAACATTATTTTCCATGTGCTCGTCGAAAAGGGGGTCCTTTGATATAAAGGCGATAAATTCGAATAAAGCGAAATGGAGACAAAGTGAAAGGCTTTTAAGGAATCGGATGCAATGTCATGTTGTGGAAGTCGAGAAGATGCCTGCATATACAATGGGGAACAAGGTTCATCTGGATGATATGATTGAAGCTCAACAATTTGATAGAGAAACTCTAAATGCTATATTTAAAGTTGCAAAAGAGATGGAGACTATCGAAAAGTGAAGAAATACAAGATATGTATATTCTGTAAAGTCTTTTTTTTTTTTTTTGAATAAAACGACTCATTCATCTAATACATATATTACAGACTCTTATAGAAAAGAACTTTTAGATATATTAGTAGTCCTACTAATGATTAACTTCTAACTCTAGCCTTAGATAAATGACTCAAAATAAAATTATACTAATATAATTTAACAACATTAACTTTAAACCGTATAAACTCACTCTCTCTCAAGCTGGAGAGTGTACATTGTATTATCTCAACTTGAATAAAAACTTATTAAAAAAAATTTCTGGTAGTGCTTTTGTGAGTACATTTGACACTTGTTCTTCAGCCGGAACATATGTTAGTGAAGTCACTCCACTAGTCAGCTTCTCTGCAATGAAGTGTCTGTCTATTTCAACATCTTTAGTTCTATCATGTTGAATAGGGTTCTTGACAATCTAAATAGCTGACTGATTGTCGCAGAAAATTTAAAAATTTTCATCTTGAGTCATTCTCAGCTCTTTGAGTAATTTCACTAACCAAATTCATTCACTACTTCTGAAAATCATTGTCTGTTTTTTACTCTTCCAAGTAACCAAATTACCACATACAAAAGAGTAGTAACCATTGGTTCACCTTATATATGTCAATTCACTAGTTCATCTTGAATCTGAAAATACTTTAACAGTTCTATCAAGACTTTTCTTGAACATCAAACCATGTTTAGGTGTACCTTTCAAGTATCTCAGAATCTGCTTTGTTGCTTCCATGTGTTCTTCCCTAGGGTCTATCATGTGTTGATTGATAATATTCACTGGGAAAAAATGTCTGGTCTCGTTAGAGATGGATTAGTTTACCTACCAGCCTTTGAAACAATTTTTTATCTACCTTAGGACCTAGTTCAACTTTGCTAAACTTTAAGCATTTGCATATTAGCGGTCTAATGCATGATTTAGATACTAATATGTCTTTTATATGTATGTGTATGATCAACAAGACCAAAGGATTGACAACTTGGAGGAGGAAGCCAAGATTGGATCATCCCAAAGGAGGAGCAAGGGGATTACTATCAAGGAACAAAAGTAGCTTGGGAGTTTGTGAGTGTAGTTACCCTAGGGTTGGGACTAGTTTCCTAACCATCATTTTTTTAATTTAATTTTAGCTATGTTACATGCATGAAAATGACTTAAACTAAAGCTGATAATTTAGTAAGGGAGGGAGGCTAAATAATTAAACATGAAAGTATGCTCGAATAGATTGTTTTATATTGTGAATTATGTGTATTATTGGACTGTTTTGGGTGATGCTATGAATGATCGAATGAGGCATGATGTTTCCTGTATGCTACTGAATTTGGATGCTATTTAAAGGTTGATTCATGTTGGTTTACCATGGCTGGTTGTTATATGTAAGAATTGAGTATGGTTGCTCTTGATTTAGATGATTGAATGACATGAAAATCCATGTGAAAGCTTGCTGAAAATTTTCATGCCATGGTTTGATTGAATAACCTCTTGTTGTATCATGATTTATCTTTTATGACATGAAATATGCTAATTTAAAAAGCTACAAGTCCTTGGTTTACTAGATGGCTTAGGTAGAAGGGCATACCTTAGGATCTAGAGCTCTCTTTATTCAGGTATTGACATACCTTCTTGTATTGGTGATTATACACCTTCGTGATTAGCACCTTGTGTGCCTTGTGAAATGGTACTATATGTACTACTGGATTTGATGTCTTAGCACATACTTGTGATACTATCTAGTATCTTCTTGATTAGGTACAAATGTACCAACTTGTGACTCGATTACCTAGACCAATCTAATAACCAAGGCAAGTTAATTACAAGATTAAACATAAAATGACTTGTCTTGTATGGATTGTTCTTATGATAATTGTTATTGTGACTTGTTTTTGCAAGCATTGATTATTGTTCTATGACTAATTCGATGAATGTATGTGATTGAATATGCCATGAGACTAGCTAGGTCTTCTTATTAAATATCGTGAATAAGATCTAACTTGTTTTAAAATTGAATAATAATTTCTACCTCACTAAGTACAACTTTGTACTTATCATCTCTTGTTTCCTTCTTCCCAACCTAGCAGATTGAACCTGGTTCGATAGCTAATACTTCCTTGATCGAGAGCAAACACTACAAGCATAGTAATCATGTATGACTTGATCCCTTCTTGTTCGACTTCTGGATGGTGGCATAAAGTTAGTGTTTGTGTTAGCCATGTCATTGTAGAGTGTCTAGTTGTTCTCTATTTATGAGTGCAAGTGCACACTCTTGTCAACTTATAGTATAAAAGATATCTGTAGAGTGTCCATGAGTTCTATATTTTGTACACATTCATGCCCTTATTATTGCTATTCTTAAGCTCATTTAGACAAATTTAGGAGTATTGCATGTATTATAACAGTATCTTCTCTTTTACCATGTTTTTATTGAATATTTTATGTTTGGTTGAGAAAAGTTATTGTTTTAGTTTAGTTTATATTTTCAGGTGCTATAGCTAGGAGAGGAGAGGACAAGAAATCTGGAACAAAAGGAGATGTATTGAAGCAGTTCCAGATGCCGCCAAGGACACTACCGAATCAGCATTGCCGCCAAGTGCCGCCCGAGCAGGAGTTACACCGACTTAGACAAGATGGGTCGCGATTGAAAGAGGGCAATTTCCTAAGCCCAGTCTTGCAATTTTCTGAAGCCTGTAGCGGCCGGTAGAGCTGATCCAAGATCGATAAGTAGGATCACTAATCCTTACTTATGGAAGAAGGTAATGTCCAAAGAGTCCATATTTAAGTAATAAAGGAGTCTGTATTTAATGTAATTTACTTTTAGAACTCCTACTTCAAGGAGGACATAAATTTAGGCCATGAGCTATATATATACCCAATGTATGTAAGGGTATAGGGGCATGACGAGGGTGAGGGGATGCGAGCCTGAGCAGCCGCACAACGGAGATGTAGCTAGATAGGTTGGAGTTGTTGGGGGTCGCGGCCCAACTCTCCTAGGGTTTAGGCGTATGTATGTAAAGTAGTTTCAGGGAAACGGTTGTATTAGTTTTGAGTTGTTTTCAATAAATTCCAAAGTTTGCTTAATCTATGCTCTTTGTTCTTTCAATTAGTCTACACCAGTCAGTTGAGAGAAGATCCATTTGTCGGGCACGAAAGTGCAAGGCTCACGAAGGCCTCTTGCACGTCTGCCACATATTTGGTGAAGATCGCCTACTTGTGATCGATCCTTTGGCAGCTTTCAACTAGGCTGGCAATAGGGGGATCACGACGAACGGGGGAGGGCAGCTTTAGTACTGCCTGCTGCGGCTGGGGTGGCGGCTTGGCGGTGGAAGGTGTGTCTGGCTCTGGGTTCTGCATCATTAGCTGGCGTGCCCTTCTTGTCCACCCTTCCTTGGCAGAAAGAATTTTATCCTTGGGGTCCGGCGGCACGCGGAAATTGGCGCAAAGGCCTGTGATGAGTGCAGGGAAGAAGAGGGGTCCCTTGGCGTTTGGCTTTTCTGCATGGGCATGAATCTCCCTTAGAATCACTTCGCCAACATTGATTTGTCACCCCTTCATGATGTTGTAGATAAGGGCGAGTCACGGCCTGTTGACTATCAATCCGTGCGTGGTAGGCATCAGGCAGCATTGGATGAAGTTACTCCAAAGGGCTGCCTCCGATAGCAAGTCGCGGCGGTTGACTGACCCATTGTTCTTGCCTGTTAGCAACTTGGTGTTTGGCTTACAGATCTCTCTCTTGATTTTGTTGTAGTCAGTCACCGTTAGATTGGACTCCCATTCTTCATGTGGGTTGTCGCAGACTTCTATGTTGTAGAAGTTGTTGATCATATCTGTTGTAAATTTGACACCTTCTCCGTGGACATACACAAAAAGATTTCCCGGTGTCGGTTTGTGGGCGTAGAACTCTCGCACATGGTTGCTGTTGATTCCTTATGGCTGTCGTGTGAACTGGTCCCAACCCATGTTGTGTATCCTTTCGAACAGGAAGGGTTCCAGACAAAAATCCCCATTAGGTTGGGTATATTGGAATCCCATTTCGTCCCATATTTGTCGCTCTCTATAGTATTCCTTGTAGGTTGCCTCGATAGTTGGGTTCAAGAACCTCTTGAAAAGGGGTTTGGTGGTGGCGGCAGGTTGATGTGATGTGACCATAATCGTGAGGCAGATGTTTTTCCTAAAGAAAGAAACAAGAACGTGAAAGAAAATAAAGAAAGGGAATTCTTGGAAGAAAAGATAGCAGAAAGAATTGAGAGTAAATGAGAAAGCAAAGTGAAGAACGGGGGGAGAATCGTTGGCTTTATATAGTCGCTTTTATCCACTGCCTTGGCGGGCACGCTGTCAACGGGCGGCAATTTTTGTGGCGTGAATAACGGGATTCTAGCCATTACGCAGATATTAGTTCTGTTAGCTGTGGAAAATATAGCCGTTGCGGCTAGCCGTTATAAAGTTGCTAGCTGTTATGCTCGTCTGCCTTGGGCTACCTTGGCCGCTAGTTGGGCTTCTCTTTTATTCTCTCATCTTTCTTGATTTTTCCTTCATTTCTAACCTGAAATTAAATACAAAAGTTAAATAAAAATATCTAAAAAATTAAATCTAATCCTAATGCATTAAAAATTAAAAATTAGGTTATGTCAGGCTGCGCTTTTCCCAAGCATAACCACTTCCTTAGAGCTTTATGTTAGACTTTTCATCTGGGCATGTCCTTCCCCTCCTCAGGTGGATGTTTCTGCCGTCCTTGCTGCCCTCGCGGGAAATACACCAAAGAAAACAAAAGAGGCTTTTTTAAGCAAAAACTAAAAGAGAAGTGCAGAAATTCAAACATAGTTACTATTGCCAATCCCCGGCAATGACGCCAAAAACATGTAGAGCGTCTAGGTGTTCTCTATTTATGAGCGCAAGTGCACACTCTTGTCAAGTTATAGTATAAAAGATATCGTCTCCCACAGGGATTAGAGCAGCTCCTATGAATGGTTTGCTGCACAAAGATTTAGTAAATGCGCAATTAAATCTCACGATGTGGAAATATAAAAACATAAATAAAATAAAGATAGTGATGAGAGGAATGATAGAGAGAGATTTGGTCGATAGATTAGGTACGACAAATACAGCTCAGTAGCATATTGACTGCATTGTAAAGTCTGAGTATGTTTTACGCTGCAATAAATTACTGCCTCGGCGGGTATGGTAGGCGGCAAGCTATGACCTTGTCACGCGGCCCGTAGCGGGTCACTACCACTGCAACTTTCGTTGTCTCGGCAGGTGGAACAGAAATAAGTCCTAGCGGCAAGTCTGACATACATTCCAAGCTCGACGGGATAGTCGACAGTGATCCTTCCTATTTCTAGGAAAAGATGCTTGAACACTCACGTAATATAGGCAATACCTAGCAATCTCAGCGTAAACCTAACACGGGCAAGTCCATTCGATTGTTGATCCCTCTTAGCCACAGAAACTTGTGGGCTGGTGTAGAACCAAGTTAGTCACGCCCTAATATGTTGTGACCGTGCTTAACCCTTTCGTGAGCCTTGCACTTTTGTGCCTGAAAATGGATTCTCGCAACTGACTGGTTTAGACTTATCGAAAGAATGAAGTGCATAGATTAAGGAAACTTTGGAATTTTATTGAAAACAACTCAAAACCAATACAATCGTTTCTCACAAACTACTTTACATACACGTGCCTAAACCCTAAGAGAGTTGGGCCGCGACCCCCAACAACTCCAACCTATCTAGCTACATCTCTATTGTGCGGCTGTTCAAGCACGCATCCCCTCACACCTCGTCATGACCCTATACCCTTAAAATAAATGGGTATATATAGGGCTCATGGCCTAAGTTTTAGTCCTTCTTGAAGTAGAAATTCTTAAAGTATATTTACATTAAATACAGACTCCTTTTTTACATAAATATGGACTCTTTGGACGTTGCCTTCTTCTGCAAGTAAGGATAAGTGCTCCTACTTATCAATCTTGGATCAGCTCGAACGTCGATACATGCTTCAGAAAATTGCAAGACTGGGCTCATTGGGCCTAGAAAATTCCCTCTTTCAATCGCGACCTATCTTGGCTAAGTTGGTGTATCTCCTGCCTGGGCGGTACTTGGCAGCAATGCTGCTTCGGCAACGTCCTTGGCGGCATTTGGAACTACTTCAGTACAACTCCTTTTGTTCTAGCTTTCCTGTCCTCACCTTGCTACAGCACCTGAAAATATATAAACTAAACTAAAACAATAACTTTTCTCAACCAAACATAAAATATTCGATAAAAGCATGGTAAAAGAGAAGATATTGTTGTAATGCATGCAATGCACCTAAATATGTCTAAATGAGCTTAAGAACAACAATAATAAGATAAGGAATGTGTACAAAATATAGAACTCGTGGACACTCTACAGTCATGCATATGGTGTCTAGATGATGTGGTTAATGATGCTTGCTAGTTGATTTTGGCTTGTAATGAATGGAAGACATATTTGTAAATACAAACTTGACATGTAATGTTTTGAGACCTTGGTTGTAAATATAAGCTTGGTTATGGCCTTTATATATATGTGATGCTAGAATCATGTTTTGAGACTCGACTTGTAAATATGTTAACTTGGTTTTATAAATGATAGTATGATCTTGTTTGAAATATGGAATGGTTTATATTGTGGATTAAAATGTTGGTTTGATATGCTTGTTTAATTGTTCGTTACCTTGAAATGAATTGAATGGAAATTTATATTGTATGGGTGGATGTTTTGAATAGGTTAATAAAGGTTAGGATACATTGTTTTCTTGTATGATTCAAATACTTAAGTCATATTTTTATATGATTGAAAGTTTATATAGGTTGACTAAGATGTTAATATTAGTAAATTTTAATGGTAGTTAAGTTTGTAAGATTGAACTTGAATCTCATCCAACTTGGAAATTAATTAAATGTCATGTATATGAATATGTTGGTTTGCTTAGCGTTATGGTTGTTCATTGCTTACTATCCAAGCAACTCATTCTTTAGAAATGAGTTGCAAAAAAGTTTTAAATTTTTTGCGCTTTCGCGACACCTCCCGACCGGTTTACTGCTAAGCCGAGAGGGAGGTGCCACAAATGGCATTAGTCCCAAAAAAATTGTCCTCTTTGGAATCCATTTTTCAATATCTTCATTTTTATTTGAAGAAATGAGTCCTTTTAGGATCCAAATGCTCTTAATCATTTTGCCCTTTAAAAATCTAGGGGAACTAGATTGTCTAACATAAAAATTTGTTTTAACAAAATTCTTTTTGGAGCTAACTCCATTTTCACTTCTTTGAATTTTTTTGTTAAACAATTTCTTTTTAAGGTCATCAATTTCCCTTTGATGATCCTCTTGAACTTTTTAAAGCAGTTTTTGTAAATCAAAATTCTTTTGCTCAAATCCTTGAGCTTTGCTTCGAGTTCATCTTGGTTTTAGAAATCAAATCATTTTAAACTTTTAAATTTGAAACCAATTTCTTATTTTTCAAAATTTGATTTTTAAATTCTAAATCGTCATAGGCATCTTGTAATTCATCAAAAGTATATGAAGTTAAATTAGATGAATTAGAAGTTACCCTTGAATCTTCATCGATGGCCATGAGACAAAGGTTGGCTACCTCATCATTGGTGGAGTCCTCTTCATCACTTCATGTAGCAACAAATGCCTTCTTCTTATGGCTTGATCCCTTCTTTTTAAATCGAGGGCAATCATACTTGTTGTGCCATGGCTTCTTACACTCGAAACATATGATGGGATCACTCCTCTTTATTCTAGATTCATGTCTTGATTTTTCATTTTCTTGCTTCATGAATCGGGTGAACTTCTTGAAGAACTTGGCCTCTCTTCTTCATCATTATTCTCTCCACTTGAATCTTCTTGTTGGCATATGGAGGATTTAAGAGCAATATTCAAGTCTTCAATGACTTGTTCTTTTTTCTTCTTTCCCTTAAACATCATCATTTCATAGGTGAGCAAAGATCTCATAAGATTGTCAAGCTTGAGCTCCTTCAAATTCTTTGCTTCAATGATTGAGGTCTTCTTGGAATCCCACGAATTGAGAAGTGAATAGATCAACTTCCTTACAAGCTTGTCCTCCAAAATCACTTCTCCACAGCCTTTGAGTCCATTTACAATGGTGGAGAATCGATCAGACATAGCTTTGATGTCTTCTTCCAGGTCTATCTTAAAGTTCTCGTACTCAAGGTTGAAAAGATCAATCTTGGTCTCATTTACTTTATTTGTTCCTTCATGATTGACTTCAATCTTATCCCAAATTTCCTTTGCACTCGATAAAAAAGATGACTTTGCAAACTCATCGGGTCCAAGAGGACAAAGCAAGATGTGCATAGCTTTATCGTTAAGTTGCATCTTCTTCTGATCTTTCACATTCCATTCCACCTTGCTTCTTTGAGGAACGAACGGGCCATCAAGAACTATATCCCAAAGACGATAGTCATGGGCTTTGATGAAGAACATCATTTTATTCTTCCAATAGGAGTAGTTATCACCGTTGAAGTAATGAGGCTTGTCGATGGATTGCGCCATGAACTCTAATTGATGTAGAAAGGTTGAGCACTTTAAGGATCGACTCTTGGATGTTAATCCGGTGTAGAGACGAAGCTCTGATACCAATTGTTGGGAGGCTCGAACGATCAACGAGTTACCAAGCGGGGTGAATTGGATTTTGAGTGATTATGGTGGAAGCAATCGGAATTTAAAAATTGACACAAGGATTTATAATGGTTCGACTTTCTAACCAAAGTCTGCATCCACTAGGATGGAAATCATTTACCCCTTTTCGGTGCCCATACTTATGCCTCTATACTTAAAATTAGGTTTAGGGTTTAGGGTTTAGGGTTTTAGGTTAGGGGTTAGGGTTAGGGTTTAGAGAATTTAGGATATGGTGTATTTTTTAGGGTATAGAGTGTAGGGTTTAGGATTTAGAATTAGGGTTAGGGCTTGGAATTTAATTTTGTTGTGTTTTGTTTAGTGTTGGGGAATAAGTAGGGGCACCGAAAAGGGGTAGAGGATTTTTATCCCATCCACTACCTTAGCCTCCCACTAAGAATTTTCCCAAATTTACTATTGAATTTCTTTCTTTTTTCCGGGCTCAAGGAGATAACCCTTACAACACAAGACTTATACCTCAAAGTCTAGTTAAACTCTCTCTCAAAAAGAAAAGAAATAAGCAAACAAAAGAAATCCTCACAATGCAAATATATTTGCAATTTAAGCACACACTCAAAACCTAACACTTGAGCAAATATAACAATTAAGCTCGCATGTGTGTTCTACACAGAAATATGACAAAATTGAGCACTAAAACAATTTTTCTATCATTGAATGTTGGTAGTTGTTTTCCACTGCTTCCATGGATGCTTGGAGAGGTCTTTTAAATCATCTAATGACTCCATGGTCGTTACTAGTCGTTTGGGGTTGATTAGAGTCGTTGGGGACTTTATTTCCAGCATTAAATGCACTTCTTGGCTCATAGATGTACGCGTGCAAGTGTATCGGTACACCTGCTCAAAATAGAAAGAGTTGTTGGGCATTTTTACAAAAGGTATCGGTACACTATTCAAGTTTATCGGTACACCCCTTGTGTATCAGTACAACTGGGGCCATAGCGATACACTAAATGGCTAATGGAGTTTGGATTTTTGGGAAAACAAAGAAGCGTATTTGTACGGGCTTGGTCGTATCGGTACGGGTGACTGGATATCGATACACTAACAGGTGTATCGGTACACATGGTCAATTTTTTACTTTTGGATTATTTTAAAAGCATTTAAAGAAGTCAAAACTCTTTGAAACCTTTTAAAAATATTTTGCAAGTTAATGGAATTTTAAAATAATTTTACAAATTAGTTTAAATACAAAAATATTATCATTTTATATTATATCAAAATCAAACATCTCAACAATTTTGAAAGACTTTAAGAATTAAATTGATGCAGTTAAAAAGGAGCGGTAACATTATAAATTTGAAAATATTATAAGATCAAAATTACCCCTAAACCTTGAACCTAAAATGGCCTATAATTAAGAGTCCTACGGCCAGTTGGATGAAAACTTTGTAGAGGTCGCATGCTTGGTTGTTATGATTCGTGGGTTTACTCATCAAATTTGTTCATTTGCATCAATGTTTATAGGGATGAGCACAGGCGAACAAAATTTTTTGTTGTCTCAATTCGATATTATATCTATTAAATTTGAAATCGATCCGATATCAATTTAAGAATATTTTATCCTTTCTAAACTAGATTAGAAAATTTTGGTATAAACCCAACCCGCTAAACAAAATAAAGAAAATATGTAGACATTAATATGGATAATAATCCCTAAAATACAAAAGGAACTGATAGAAAAAATTTAATCCATGAATACCACATGCAATGATTGAATCATAATTCCAAGGTGCAAACGTTCATTATCGAAAGCTTGAGCAAAACCATTGAAAAATGGTATAACATAACATTGGATGGATAAAAAAGCATCTTAAATTTGAGGGTGAAAAAAAAAGAATTAACAAATCCTCAATAACCAACAAAAATTATTTGAAGGATATATATAATTTATGGATAACACAAGTAATACTTAGAATCAAGATTTTATTGTTTAAAATTTAGAAAAATTCAACAAAGTGCGACGAACATCGCTAAACACCACTAACGATGAACACCGATGAACACTATTAAATTAATTAATAAAAATTTAAAATTTAAAGGACTCGTCATACAATTAAGAATTATTTTTAAAAATTCAATTAAATTATTTTATATATATATTAAAATATTATATTTTTAATAAGGGTAAACTATATATTTAGTACCTCGCCTATTTTCGTATTTCTATTGAACCCTCATTATTTAAATATTATTTCAATTTGACCCTATTCTTTATAAAAAATAATTTAACCCTTAACCCTCAACCTAAAACCCTAAACTATTAAACCTTGAACCCTTAAACTCTTAAACATATACCCTAAACCATATACCATTAAAAAAAATTTTACCATCATCGATTCAATTCAATGAATTGTTGAATTCTCCTAAAAAATTCAATTAAATTATTTTATATATATATATCAAAATTAATTAAACTTGAATCTCCTATATTTAACACTATCATATTATTTGAGATGAAGAGGCCATCACAATTAATCATAATTAATTCAATTAATTGAATTAACACTATCATGTTATTTCAGCACATAGCTAGTCTGGTATGCATTCAATTGCCTGGACTCGAGTGTTATCGTCCATGAAGCTCGTGTTCCGGTAAAAGCCTTTTGACTATGTTTCAGCGGACTACTAAATATAAGAGTTGCAAATTCCGGCTTCTTGCCACAAAGGAAAAGAAGACAGGAATATATGAGTAACATCCGGTACCCGCTCAAGGGATTAGTGCCTGGCTAATATTATATATGCTAATTTTAGAACATGGATTAGAAATTCCCCATGATTTTTTTTCTTACAGCCCTGTATGTTTATGCATATGTGTTAGTATATATATAAAAATGTTTGCTTAAATCAGTCTCCAATCTCCACCCATTGTCATTCAGTTTTTTCCTTTTCCTCCGATTTAAATATTTGGTATTTCGTTTGCTTTATTATAGTTTGATACTCTACTGGACGCAGTGTAAATACAGTCATATATATTCCATATAAGGTTGAGAAAGTTTGGATTATATGTTTCTTGCTTATGACCTCTCTTGTTTTCAAGCATGTTGGCTTTGTCATATTGTGTTGTTTTCTTGTGTTTGTGTTACTATGATCGTGCAGAGAGAGGTCGTTCTATAATTTATTACCCCACACAGAGACGAAGCTGACCATAGGCAGTTTAAAAGATTTAGATGTAATGTATAATTTATTAAAATAAAATTCGCAATTTAAAAATAATTTAAGAGTAATGGACAATTTATTAAGATTTATATATTCACTATCATCGTAGAGAGAGGTTGTTCTATAATTTAGGAGTAATGTATTTCGATATTGAATTGCTCGGCATACAAAACTGTATGGTGAAATTAAAAAATAATTTAAAGATAAAATATTTATTTCAATTCAATGAATTGAATTAATTATGATTAATTGTGATGGCATCTTCATCTCAAATAAGATGATAGTGCTAATTTTAGGAGATTCGAGTTTAATTAATTTTGATATATATATAAAATAATTTAATTGATTTTTTTAGGAGAATTCAACAATTCATTGAATTGAATTGAATCGATGATTGTGAAATTATTTTTAATGGTATATAGTTTAGGGTATAAGTTTAAGAGTTGAAGGGTTCAAGGTTTAATTGTTTAGGGTTTTAGGTTGAGGGTTAAGGGTTAAATTATTTTTTATAAAGAATAGGGTCAAATTGAAATAATATTTAAATAATGAGGGTTCAATAGAAATTCGAAAATAGGTGAGGTACTAAATTTATAGTTTACCCTTATTAAAAAAATAAAATTTTAATATATAGATAAAATAGTTTAATTGAATTTTTAAAAATAATTCTTAATTGTATGATGGGTCCTTAAAATTTTAAATCTTTATTAATTAATTTAATGATGTTCATCGGTGTTCATCATTAGTGGTGTTCAACGATGTTCGTCGCACGTGGTAGACTCATCCTAAAATTTATTTGTAATTTATGGGGAATTAACTCTCACGAAATCAAACGTATAACTTATATGTTAATTGTCTAAATGTGATTGAACCCGGGTCTTCAAGGATGAAGATCATCCACTTTTTCGCTGAGGTCATTTATTAGGTTCGAAATAAAACATAAGCTAAACTATATATATATATAGGGATAGGATCAAGTTACTTGGTGTAAAACTCATTTAGTTTTACACTAATTAAGGACCATTGAATGAGAAAAATATATAACAGTAAAAAAATGTGAAGATTATCACTTGGGAAAAAAAATAAAGAAATAAATTGAGCCATTAATTACCATCATCCAATTGAATTTTACAAAGTGTAAGTTGATCCTAACTCATATATATATATATATATATATATATATATATGGGTAAACTACATAAATGGTCCTCCGGCTATGCTCCAATTATCTTTTGCATCCCTCGATTATCAGAAGTTACAAATTGATCCCCTGACTTAAAAAAGTAACAAATTGGTCCAACACCGTTAAAAATTTAGCGACCGATAACGCGTGACAGTTAATATAAATCGATATAATTACATAATTAGCCCTCAAGTTCTACACTTATTTTATTTTGACCCTAATTCTAGAAAAAAAATTAACCCACAAATTTTAATGTTCTATCAATTTAGTCCATCTTCCTTATTATTTCTCCTCTCATTTAATTCTTCAATTATTTTCATCCAAGTTGATAATCTGGAAAAGGAGCTGGAGAAACACGAGGCACGTGTTGTTTCTTTGGAGACACAAGTTGGTCAGCGAGTCATTGTAGAGGAAAAAGAACAACTTATCCTGCAATATAAAAAAGGAAAAGACGTTGGAAGTTCAAATTTTCGAGGTTCACGAAACAATGATAGAATATGTAAATTTCAAACTTCTATGCAGGCTTCAAAATAAATTTAAGTTTCTGTATGTTTCTGTAGAATCAGGCAATTCCAGCAACCGTTGAAAGTAAACTTGTGGAAGCAAGAACTTAGTATGATGTGATGCTAAAAAGTAAGCAGCTAGAATTATCGAGATATTTGAAAGAGATATCTCAGAGAAATGATCAGATATTGTTTTTCCCTTCAATAATTTTGAGGAGTTTGCGCAGGCTATTAGTGATATAAGGAGTAAGTATGACATAGAGAAGCAAGAGATTATTAAACTAGAAAAAAGAGAAAGTTAGCCCATGATTGTCATGTATTGCAATACGCAGAAAATATTGTTCTCACTTACTTAATCTTTCAGGCTGACAAAGTTGTTGGAGAAATATAACGAAAATGTGACCAGAAGGTTGCAGAGTACAAAAAAAATTAAGGCTGTAGTTGTTGAGCATTCAAGAGGAAAATGATATTATAGTATATTAGTATGGCACTGGAAACTAATGGAAACATAAGATCAAGTTGTTTGTTATCTATGATAGTTCAGGCTATGAATTCTAATGTTTTTCTTGTCTTGTAGACCACTCGTCTTCTACAAGAGCATGATAAAAAGGAATAAAATCTCAAAGCTGACCATCAAGAGGAGCTAAAACGTGCCCAGCTTCAGGCAAAAGTTGAATTGAGAAAGGTATTTAAATTTTCAAGCCTTAAGGTTAAATTATTCATATTAGTATCAGATGTATCTAATTTGATAATAGTTTAATAATCGATCTAGAAAACAACTTCACTTAGGAATGAGCAGAAAGTTCAGATGAAAGCATTGAAGTGTCAATTTGAAGTTGAGTGCAAAAAGCTTCAGGAGAAGTTAAATCTCCTAAAGTTCAAGTACGTATTTCCTTCCCCTATTATTTAAATGGCACAATTTGTGCTCTGATCTTTATTAATATGTTGCAGGAAGACATGCAGAGAGCTCTTTTCTAACTACAGTGGAAGGTGGTGAGTGATAAACCCCAAGAGGAACAAGAAGTGAATTCGAGAAGATGGACTAAATTGATAGAATATTAAAATTTGTGGGTTAATTTTTTAAAATTAGGGTCCGAGTAAAATAAGTGTAGAACTTGAGGGCTAATTATATAATTATATCAACTTATATTAACTGTCACGTCATCGGTTGTTAAATTTTTAACGGCGTTGGACCAATTTGTTATTTTTTTAAGTTAGGGGACCAGTTTGTAACTTCTGATAGTCAGGGGACGTAAAAGATAATTGGAGCATAGTTGGGGGACTATTTATGTAGTTTACCCTATATATATATATATATATATATATATATATATATATAGAGAGAGAGAGAGAGAGAGAGTTAGGATAACTTACACAATGTAAAACTCTTTAAGTTTTACACGTTTTCTGGATCGTTAGATGGGGATGGATGGCTCAGATTAACTCCTTACTCTCTCTTTTTCTAAGTGATAATCTTCACATATTTATTGTTAATTTCATCCATTCGTTTCACTCATCCAACGGTCCAAAAAACGTGTAAAACTTAAAGAGTTTTATACTGTGTAAACGGATCTTATCTCATATATGTATATATAAACAAAGGAAACATGTAAACATTAGAAATCTGAACATTTTTAAAACTTATATAGCAAAAATAAAAACAAGATTTTGTTGTTCATCATGTTTTAAAACCCTAACAAAATACGTAGAAAGTTGTTATAAAAGTGGAGTGAGAGATACGACCAGGGATAGGCCGAGGGGGTGGAGGAGCGATCGTCCCCTTAAAAATTTAAATTTGTATATGATTTAGAAATTTTTTAAGAGCTTTTCATATATTCTTATTGAAATTCTATTTGCGTCCTCCTAAAATGTTATAAGTTCTCTTACTAACATAAAATCTTGCGCTCGTCCTTAGATACGATCGGTGAAGGAAGTGGTGATGAGAAATGATAAGACCTCTTAAGAATGGAGGAGGAATGAAAAAAAAAAAACTAAAGATGAGAACGGGAGAAAGACATGGGAATGGAGAAATCTGACCTAAATAATATAAATGGACACAGCCTAAACTTGATTCCGTCCTGATTTAGATGTCCTCAAAAAAAATGATCCTATACAATCCAGTCATTTTGCCCATCTATAAATGTTTGGGCCAGCCTGAGTCCCATTACAAGGCCGCCATAACTGAAGTTAGCATCAATTTAATGGATTGGGCTTTAATATCATATTTATGGACTCACAAACATTAAACATACTAGTTAATAACCAAAAAACATTAACTTATTAATCATTAAAAACCAAGGATTCTATAAGTTTTGGTTGGTGGAATGGGTGTGAATCCGATCTAGCAAGAGAATTTTTTTTTTATTTAGTCTATTTGTTCAGTTTTATTTCATTAATTAAATTTGATTTGAAATCCGATCTAGCAAGAAAAATAGTTGAATAAATTTATTTAATTAAAATATATACTTATATATTTAAACATGATAAAATAATTCCAACAAAATTACAAGACTTGAGAGTCGATTTAGAAAGTTTCATCGTAATTTACAATATCACATTTTATTTTATTTTTCACGATTACATAACTGAACTTTCAACTATCAACACCAATTTAACAAATCCGGATTTTATGTTTAGGTTATTGATCAGAAATCTGTATTCATTCCATAAAAATCCATGTCTACATAAACCAAACCATGTATTCAAATATATGTTACCATCTTTTTTTTTCTTTTTTTTCTCCAAATTACTCCAGCCTACAACAATAAACTGCATCTCACAAAGCAGCGAAAACTCTCCTCTTTTTTTCATTTTCTTCGCCCATTTCCCCCACTTGTCTAGCTGTTAAGGTGTCAAATATTTAACAGCTTATGATTCCTCTCCTGCCAGTACCATTTTAACACCCAAAGCTACCATGTAACACCAACAAAAACATATAGGGGGAATTTTCTCTCATTTTCTTTTTATCTCCCATTAGTTTAAAAGCTCCACTTCACATGGTCTATTTAGCTTTCTCCTTTTGGTACCTGGACTTGTATGTATGGCTATGGCTATGGCATGTGAAGAATTTGCATATGACCCAACTGTTGTTGCCTCACTCTCGTCGGTTTTATAGCTGAAGCATGCTGCATCCAGTACCCCAATAGGGCTCTGGGGCAAACATCCATTGCCTATTCTAACCAATGACACTTCATGCAGCAATTCGACACACTTCATCACTCTCTCCTGCAACCATAAACATAAACAAATCAATCAAACCCATGTCTTAATTCAATCTGATTAGGACCAGTTTAACATCGCCGTTGCAGTTGAAAAATGCTTTTGAAAAGCACCCTTTGTTCAGCAATGGTTTTGCTTCGAACAATAGTGTTTAGCAATGATTTTTGTATTGCTTTGGGGGATTTTGGACCGCCAAAGTTTACCTTTTGTACATGGTGACCGAGAATAGAAATGGCTTTCTCAGTGTCCAGAGTGTGGGTTTCAACAGCAACAGATAATGCCACTGCTGCTGCAATCTCAGATGACTTGAATTCCAAGAAGTCAATCCCTGCATTCAACTCCCACCCACCAAATCAGAGATCCCTTTCCATCATATACTGCAACTACACTTTTATTAGTCCAAAAGTGTGAGGAAACTGAGAAAAGGGACCTTTTATTGTGCTTGAAATGAGTTGGATTGATCTCAAGATTGAACTTCTAAGTGGGATTTTATCATCATTGAGTTTGTAAAGGAAATAATCTATGAATGAAAATGGAGTGATTGCTTGCATTCTCCAACTCAAAGTGCTCAACACCAGAAGTTCCATTCTTTGTATAGTTTTAGCCTCAAACACAAATTTAGATTCCCCCACCTGTTTTCAATAACCAAAACTAAATATCAGATCAAAAAAGATTATAACTCCAAAACAAAACTATTGCCTTTGATTGATATTTTAACCTGTAAATCTAAAATCAATGGAACTTGAGTCTCTTCCATTTTGGCAGCAAGGGATAAACATGCCACAGTGAGTAATTGCATCATCCAGGCTTTACCCTTCTGCATTGTTTAAGATTAGACACAAAGGAGTCAATGGAGTTTTTAGGTCCAAAACACAAGATTCTCATGTTTTGTTGGTTTTGAACTTACTGGTAATTCATATGCAGAGAGAAATCTGTCTAAGTAGTTGATTGACAAGTACTCACAAAGAGGCCCAAAACCGAAATGAGCATGAACCTGTTAAAGAAACAAAGGGATTATAACAATCAATAAAATGAAAGAAGCTCTAATCAAAGGCAAATAATTGAATTCAACAGTAAAGGGCTATGAGAAGTGATATAGAGGAAAAAGTAGAAATAGTTTCAACTTTGAAGGCTATGAGAAAGGTATGAAGAGATAAATACAAATAACAAATCAGCAATGGCCCCAAACGCAAAAGCAAAAGAAAACTGACCCACCAAACATATTTCAGAATGGTAAAGAAAAAAGATACCAAAAAACCAGTTCACTTTGTAATTGACCCAAGGATTTAATCAAGATAGTGAAAAAAAAAAGATGGCAAAACAATACTAATATTGAGATAATGAAAGGAAACTCATAAAACTGAATATGTTCTCATTAATCTAAGTGGGAGTTACCCACCATCCCAATCCAATGAACAGATTCTTTTCTAGCATCAAAGTCCAAATCTCCAGATTTTAGCCTGGTCAAGTAATCAGCACCAGGCAAATGCTGGTGTTCTTTCTCTACCATCAAAGCCACGCACTCTTCACTCTGCAATGGCAACCCATCTTCATCAACACCATTAAAGAGTCGGTTTTGATTTGTGTTTCGATAATATCTATGATCCCACGCTGCCCCAAAGTAATCGTTCTCTTCTGCGCATAGAAGACTCGAAACTGCACAATCAAAACTTGGTGCCATTGCAGACTCTTAAAAACTCAAAACAAAACAAAACTCTCTTTCAGAAATGGGAAAGAATTAATGAAGAAAGAAACGGCCTTTAAAGGGTATATAATAAATATGGTGAATTAAGAGTGAAGCTGAAGCACTCTCTCCCGCTCTTGAGGGTTGAGGGAAAACACTGATGAAGAAGAGAAGAGGGTTGTCTTAAGAAGTAAATCCAATGCCCCTTTTAGGGTAAAAGGAAGAGAGAGGATTGTAAGCAAAAGATGGACATCCAAGGAGGGGCAAATACAAGATTTTCCATAGGAAAAAAAAGAGAAGAGAGAAAGAAGGGTTATTGCCTGTGACTGTACATTCAGATGTCACCCATTAGTGCTTTTCTCTGCTTTCTCGCTTTACTTGTTTACAGCAAGCGGACTCCGGAATAATAATAAGGGAAAACTACATCAGTGACCACTGAAGATATTGGGGATACCTATTTGAACCACCGAACTAAAAAAAACGTCAATCACACCATCAAACTTATAAAATCAACCTATTTTGACCACCGCCGTTAAAAACCTAACGGTGGAGTGACGGAACTGCCACGTGGCAGTTGATGGGAATATTTAAAAATTACACATTTTGTCCCTGTTATTTACACATTTTTTCAATTTAATCCTAATTTTCAATTAATAAAATAATAAATTATTTAATTAAGTGGTGACACGTGTCAAGATCTTATTGGAGGATTTTAATTATTTATATGCATGCCAGGGGACTCAAACCTGGGTCTCCCAGGTGTAAGTGCAGCTGCTCTACCATTGCACCAAGCATATCTTTGTGCTGTAATTCTCCACATATAATATATATCTATTATTAGTTTCTACATTTATAAGCCAAAAACTTAAACCATAAACACTAATTTCACATATATAACTCCTAAACTCTAAACTCTAACCCTAAATATTTCAAATTAAACCCTAAAATTTTTAAATTAATTCCACGCTAAATATCCTAAACCCTAAACCTCAAACCTAAACCCTAAATATTTCAAATTATTTTTATGCTAAATATTTCAAATTAACCCTTAAACCCTAAATCTCAAACCCTAAACCCTTAAACACTAAACCCTAAACTCTAACCCTAAATATTTCAAATTAAACCTCAACCCCTAAAATTTTTAAATTAATTCCACGCTAAATATCCTAAGCCCTAAACCTCAAACCCTAAAAATTTCAAATTAATTCCAAGCTAAATATTTCAAATTAACCTTTAAACCCTAAACCTCAAACCCTAAACCCTGAACTCTAACCCTAAATATTTCAAATTAAACCTCAAACCCTAAAATTTTTAAATTAATTCCATGCTAAATATTCTAAACCCTAAACCTCAAACCCTAAAATTTCAAATTAATTCCACACTAAATATTTCAAATTAACCCTTAAACCCTAAACCCTAAATATTTCAAATTAAGCCCAAACCCTAACTTTAAACCCTAAATTTCAAATTAATTACATGATAAATATTTAGGGTTTAATTTGAAATATTTAGCGTGAAATTAATTTGAAATATTTAGGGTTTAAATTAAAATAGTTAGCGTGTAATTAATTTGAATTTTTTAGGGTTTAAGGTTAAGGGTTTGGGGTTTAATTTGAAATATTTAGCGTAAAAATAATTTGAAATATTTAGGGTTTAGGGTTTGAAGTTCAGGGTTTAGGATATTTAGCGTGGAATTAATTTAAAAATTTTAGGGTTTAATTTGAAATATTTAGGGTTAGAGTTTAGGGTTTAGGATTTATATATGTGAAATTAGTGTTTAGGGTTTTAGCTTTTGGCTTATAAATGTAGAAACTAATAATAGATATATATTATATGTGGAGAATTATAACACAAAGATGTGCTTGGTGTAGTGGTAGAGCAGCTGCACTTACACCTGGGAGACCCAGGTTCGAGTCCCCCAACATGCATATGAGCAAAATGTTGTTTTTCTCCTTTAAATTGGTGGTGACACGTGTCAAGATCTTATTGGAGGATTTTAATTATTTATATTTAATTTATTAATTGAAAATTATGACTAAATTGAAAAAATGTGTAAATAACAGGGACCAAATGTGTAATTTTTAAATATTCCCATCAACTGCCACGTGGCAGTTCCGTCACTCCACCGTTAGGTTTTTAACGGCGGTGGTCAAAATAGGTTGATTTTATAAGTTCGATGGTGTGATTGACGTTTTTTTTAGTTCGGTGGTTCAAATAGGTATCCCCAATATCTTCGGTGGTCACTGATGTAGTTTTCCCTAATAATAATAACAATAATAATAATAATAATAATAATAATAATAATAATAATAATAAGGATAATAAGGATAATCTTCGCCAGTGGTCCCTTTCGTTTAGGGTGTAATTTATTTTGGTCACCAAAATTCAAAAATGATTATTTTGGTCACTTACGTTTAGAATCGTTTCTATTTTGGTCCATTGGCCGTTAGTCTCCGTTACTTAAAAAAATTAATTTCTAATTTAACCGCCAAACTTTCAAAATTTTATTTTTCACCATCTTCCCCAAAAATTATAAAACTAAAACCCCAGAAAATTAATTCAAAACCCCAAAAATTATTTTTCACCATCTCAAATAGGCTAGCAGTAGACTATTAGTTAGCATATCTGAACCACCACCACGCTCTTCAACCTTCAGTCCAAGATGTGAAACAAGGTCCGCAATCAATTGTGCGACTTCACAACCAGGAGAAATCTGGAACTTGATTGTAACCTATAAAAAGTGTACTCCTATTAAAAATACTCAAGATGAGCACGAATTCCACGAATACAGTTATACACACACAACTAATTTACACATGAAAATTAGCAGTGAAACATGCTTTCAGAAAATAAACTACTTAATTTAAACCCTTAAAAAAACAAACAGATCATTAGAATCATCACCATGAACTTCCCCTTCTAACCCATGAATGAGCCTATGATATCCAAAGAAAATAAATAAATAAAATAAACTGAAAGCAAAATGAAACAACCTTTTGGCCCTTGACAGCAACAGTAAACTGAGGATAAGAACTATATCTAATTCCTTTATCTTTAAGCCTCTGCTCAATGCGCTGCCTCTCTTTTTTGGCGGTTTCCTCAAGGTTGACATGACTTGCAGGAGGTTCTGATGGAAGAGGAGGTTTGGAGGAAACCTGCAAAAAAGCTAATTTCACTTCAAAATTAATTCAAATAATGCAGCTCCAATCCATCATAACAAGTATAAGCTTCCTATACGGATTTAGAGAAACACTTTTATTAGTATCGAACAAGACATAACACACACATACTCGATAATAAGAAGTATAAATAACACAAACCTCATCAACATCAACATCAGCATAAGCTGTCTCTACCATTCCTGCTCCAAGCAAACCAGCTAAGACGGCTGGAAGTATAGAGCATGACCCTGAAGCCGCAGCCAACAACCTTAGCTGCTGGACATCTGATCTGATAGTAAAATTTGAGCATAGAGGAAAACCTGCATATACCAATAATAAGAATGAATTTCCAAATGATCAAAATGGAAAAATATAACCCACAGTGATATGAACACCAAGGTTTTTGAAACATTTACAAATTCAGTCCATTTCTAATGATCAGAATTTTGAATCCTTAATTTACCATCACTAAGGTATTGAAACATTTACAAATTGAGGGAAAAAACAGATAGAAGAAACTTACGATGGTAGAGAGGAGGAAGGAGATGACGTGGGGTAATAGGTGTGTGCCTTGATGATAGAACCAGCAGCATGCCTGTGAATTTTACACAGTTGATAGATAAAATGTTTTAGGATATAAATGGTAACAAAAACAAATATAATCAACTAATATGCTAACTAATAGTCTACTGCTAGCCTATTTGAGATAGTGAAAAATAATTTTTGGGGTTTTGAATTAATTTTATGGGGTTTTAGTTTTATAATTTTTGGGGAAGATGGTGAAATTTTTTTTTGAAAGTTTGGGGGTTAAATTAGAAATTAGTTTTTTTTAAGTAAAGGAGACTAACGGACAAGGGACCAAAATAGAAACGATTCTAAATGTAAGTGACCAGAATAATCGTTTTTTAATTTTGGTGACCAAAATAGAACACACCCTAAACAAAAGGAACCACTGGTGAAGATTACCCTAATAATAATAATAATAATAATAATAATAATAATAATAATAATAATAATAATAATAATAATAATAATAATAATAATAATAATAATAATAATACTATTATTATTATATAAAATATAAGGGTAATCTAATCTAGAGGTCCCTTTTGTTTGGGATTTGTTCTGCTTTGGTCACTCGATTTGGAAAAAAGATTAAAATGACCTCTTATGTATTCGATCGTTATTGTTTTGGTCACCCGACCGTTAACCTATGTTAAAATATTAATTTTAATTTTGACCCTTAAACTTTAAAAAAAATTCACCCTCTCAAACGAAAAAACATTACTCATCACCATCTTCATCCCCATAGGCAACACTACCACTCGGCCAACACAACATTTCACCACCTATCATGCCCACACCTACATCAAAGTTGCCCCTAAATCAAGCAGTTAACTCATCCCTTTCACTCTTTCACCCTCTAACCTCACCACCGCCATTACTAATAACCGAAACCAGAACCTCTCACTCGAACCTCCTTCATCTACACCTGCACTAATCGAAACCATCTTAAGCCACCTTCTTGTTACCCACGCAACCTCTCCTTCAATAAATTATAAACCCAACAAACAACTAGTACCAAAACCAAAAGAAAAAATAAAGAATTATACCAAAAGGGAAAATGAAGAGAAGAAAGAAAAAGTGCTCACCTATTCTTGGACGTGGTGATTTCTCGACGAAAAAAGCACCACCAGAAGGGTCCCAACGGCGGACGACCCTTATTCAATGAAAGGAGAGATATATTTCAGTTTTGTGAAGATCCGATGGTGAACAACCTCAAATTGAATCCCTAAAACGCGAGAGCTTTCGGTCTCGTTTCAAGGAATTTAGGTCTATTCCCGATGAGGTCAGGCCGAGAAAAGAAGAAGAGAAGTAGAAAATGAGTCATCCGATGGTTCATTCGATCGAAGTCGACAGTAGACGGTGGAGATCGACATGAGCAAGATTCGAAGTGAAAGTCAATTTTTGTGGATTTTGAGTAGTGCTTGAAGGAATCCTTTGGAATAGAAGGAAAGAGGGAACGACGAGGTTTTTGTATGATAAAGGTAGAAATAATAAACTTTCAAAAGTTTAGGGGTTAAAATTAAAATTAATATTTTTATTAATGGAAGTTAACGGTCGGGTGACCAAAACAATAACGATCGAAAACATAAGTGGTCGTTTTAATTTTTTTTCCAAATCGAGTGACCAAAACATAACAGCCCAAATAAAAGGGACCTCTAGTGTAGATTACCCAAAATAAATTAGTTGTCATTATATTATTTTTCCTTCTTTCATCATCATTAATTATACAAAATAAATATTTAAATGGTATTTTTGTCTCTAAATTCGTATTGAATAAATATTTTTTTCTTCGAAGAAAACATGTTCAATTTGGCTCCTAAATTCACTAATTGTATTAATTTAACTCGTTGATTTTTATTGTGTTGATGCGACTGTTAATAATGATGAGATGATTTTACACATATTATTGATGACATGACAAAGGGGTAACATTTGATTTTTGAGAAGTTTAAGAGCTTAATTAATTTTGACGAAATTCTCTAGATATTGTTGTGGGAAAAATAATTCTCTAAACATTGCATTGGTGTTTTATTTTTCAATCTATGGTATTTGCTACAGTAAAAAATGAAGTCAGTTTAATTGCATATTGTCTTTATTGTGTAGTTTTTATTATTATTAAAATATGTTGAAGATGATATTAATAGATACCGACTTCACTGTTCACCGCTCTAATATTCAACTAAGTTCACCTTTCACTGTTCACCAAATATATTGAGTCAGTACAAGCACAAAATGACCTCACTACTCACAAAATATTTTAATACAATATCAAAAACAATGAAGTCGGTTTGAATAGAAACCAACTTCACCTTTTGTTGGAAAAATTTGATAATTTTGGAGCTTTAATAAGAAATTGATTCAAATATTGTTGAGGAAAATGTAGAACCAATTGTTGGTTTGTAAATGTGTAGACGTGCACGATGTGGGTAACGCAAATGTCTGAACTGGTCTGGTTCTTCGTGGGCTTGCAAATATTTTGTAGAACTAATGTTTTGATATAGTAATTGAAAAATGTTTTGGACTTATTTAAAAAGAATTCAAAACTATTTCCAAAGTCCAAATAACTTGAAACTATGTTTAGGGAAGTTTTTAAAAGGTTTTCACATGTTTTCAAAAGCGAATCTACACAAAACCTTCCAGGCGTTTCGAAACACCTTAGGGCATTTCGATACGGAGGACTCCAGTAGCAAAAGTGTTTCAATACGGGTATCGAAACGGGCTTTCCCTGGATGAGATTTTTTAGTAGCGTTTCGAAACAGGCTATGTCGTTTCGATACGCCTACGTGGCTTCGACCACAACGGTCATAAACCCCAACGGCTATTTCCTAACTAACATTTAAATGCAGGTCGTTTCGATACGGGACTAGGCATTGCGATACGTGTTTCGGAATGGCCAAGGGCATTCCAATACGGGTGCCTCATCAGACTGCAATGGCTCTTTCTACTTAAAGGGTGTTTCAAAACGGGCACGACTATCGAAACGGTGAGCTGCAGAAATTCATTTATGGTGGGAAATAAAGTCATCAACGGCTCCAATTCATCCCCAATGGCTAGTAACGGCTATAAACTCATCAAGGAGTATAAAAGAGACCTTCAAGCATCAAGATATGGTTAATGCTCATATTTTCAATCAACAAATGATCAAATATTGTCTTAGCACTTAAACTGTCAATTCTTGTATAGACAAACACTAGTGAGCCAAAATTGTCAAATTTGCTCAAGTTTTTTAGGTTTTGGGTGAGTGTTTTAATTGTGCAAACAAACACCTATTAGAGGGATTTGTATTTGCTTTATTTATCTCTTTGTAAAAGAGGGTTTGATCAAGGCTTTGGGTAGAAAGCTTGATCAGTGTATAAGGGTTTCCTCCTGAGCCTAGAAAAGGGGACGAATCAATAGTGGATTGATTGGAAATCCTTAGTGGGAAGCTAAGGTAGTGGATGTAGGTGCTTGTTAGAAGGCCGAACCACTCTAAAATTATTGTGTCAATTTACATTTAAGCTTCCACACCACCTCCACCCAAAAATCCACCTCTCCACCACTTGGTGAGTAACATCGGTTGAACGAATCGAGCACCCTACAACTCAACATATTTTGACCCAAATTTGAAATGAATTTTCCTCAAATAAAAGTATAAATTTGCCAAATTTTATCTTGGAATTAAAATGGTAAATATTGGAAGTTACCTTTAATTCAGATAATAATTTTGGAAATTGCTTTATAGGAAAATCAATTGATTCTCAATATTAAATGCTACATTAGGTCAAAATTTCCACTTATACCCTCATAACAATCCTATAAATAGGGAATAAAGCTTCTAGGTTTACAACCAACAAAAACCACATAAAATTTTTATTGTTTTACTCTGTGGATTTTACAAGTGGTTTTCGGTGATAGGCGAAGGCAAGGGTCGGTTCGTGATCTCCATAGTAGTGCAATTGTAGCTGATCTTATGTTGTTGTATCCTAGGAGACAGACGACCAATGAACTCGAGCACCATATGAGTGCCGAAAATCTGTCTTAAGGAAACTGCGTTCGTGTAGGCCTCAACACATTTCTTTTGGTTCCAACTCGGTTTGATTTATATATTGTTGTATTATTCTTAATTTTGTATTGTTCGTTTAAATAATATTATTTTATCTTATTATTTATTCTTGGATTAAAGCTTATTTTCTAACAATCTTAAGACATATTCTCAGTTTTAATCCAAGATGAACAGATTATTGTATCTAAAGCAATGATTCACACGATGAGGAAATTTTCACTCATAGAAAAAGGAAAGCCTAATGTTGTTATTTGTGATTTACATGCGTGTTTTTTCCATAACCTTTATATGTCTATAAACTAAAGTGGCAAATTATTTGATATTTGACATTTGACCATTTTTTTTCTTGTCTTCAAAGCTTTTGGTGCCCGTAAATGCTCAAAGACATCTCAACGATTTTCATGGCAGTGAATGCCCAAAGACAAGAAACGTTGAGATCACCAACACCACAGATTCAACACGATGCAAGCGGTTTTCTTAAGATAGAACATTTGGATATTCGATTAGTAAGGTAATTTAAATATTCCTTAATAAGTTTTCTTGTAAATATGACACTTTTAAAACCATAAATTATGGCATTATTAAGGTAATATTCCATGTTAAATTTTAACTTTTAATATGGTATGATTTATGTCATTATTAAATTTTTATGACATTGTTAAGATAATAATGAAATATTTCTTAAACATTTTTGACATTAATATTAAATAATAAATATGACATTCAATATGAAAATATGGTAATTTTATAACTTTATATGCCAACCTTTCTTGGAATGGAAATAAAAACTTTAAATACATATTTGCATGTATTGTTAAGATAAAGTTTTAAATTTGGAATGGAAATAAAAACTTTAAATACATAATAAATATGACTTTTATATGTCGTTTTAACGGGTTTACTTAATCTTCCAAACAAGAAATGGGATTAAAATCAAAGGATTAATTCCTTTTGATTTCTGTTGGTTAAACAGAACTAAGTTGGATTGATATCTCTGTTGTTTAACAGAAGATATAATGGAAATAAACTACTAAATTAGAATCTTGTGTTGATTCTAATTTTAGAAAAGAAAATAAATCATTGAATTTATTTCCGTAAGAATCAAGTATGATTCAATTTTTGTAAAAGGAAATAAATCATTAAATTTATTTCTATGCTAGAATCATGTGTTGATTCTAACTTGTTAAGAAAAATAAATCATTGAATTTATTTCTGTAAGAATCAAATATGATTAAATTTTTGTAAAAGGAAATAAATCATTAAATTTATTCCTGTACTAGAATCACGTGTTGATTCTAACTTGTTAAGAAAAATAAATCATTGAATTTATTTCCGTAAGAATCAAATATGATTCAATTTGTGTAAAAAGAAATAAATCATTAAATTTATTTCTGTACTAGAATCATGTATTTATTCTAACTTGTTAAGGGAAATAAATTGTTGGATTTAATTTCGTGAGAATCTAGAATGATTCAACCTTGAAATAAATTGGTGATTTTATTTTGGAAAGAGAAATAACTTAAAGTTATTATTTCTTAAAGAATCAAGTATAATTCTATTTAAGAAATAAATCGGTGAATTTATTTTGGAAATAACATTGGTTACTAAATTCCGACTAAGGTCTCAAATCAAAGCATAGAAGAATTTAGTTCTCTACGTTAAAATTAAATTCTTAAAGCCTATTCTGATGCATGCTATGAAGTGCACAATGTCTAAAAATGGCCAAAGAATCGAGAGGGTCGTTGGACCATAAATGAAAGATTTCAAATTGTTGTGAATCAAAGGTAGTGATTTCGATTGATCATTCATGCTTGGAATGATTTCAAGAATAGAATCCATAAACGATGATTGAAAGAAAATTTTAAAATGCATGTTTAGGATTGGTTCTTTGAGATACTTGGTATTTAAGTGTGCCTAGTGCACCACCTCTCTTTCATAAGTTATCTACCTGGTGCATTGTTTATTATTGTTCTTTCTGTTAATACCGTGTGAACTTTTGTTTAGGGTTTAGTTTATTAAATCACCATCGTCTAATAAAAGTTAGAAATTATGTTTCTGATTTTAGTCTTTGACTAAATTTCTGACGTTTAACAGATTCATAATGCTTGGTTTTGGATTGTGTCTACGTGACACAATAGAAAAATCAGTGAAATTTATTGGAAAGAATTTCATACATGGCAACAAAAGATGTTGCATAATTGACCGTGATAAACCTGGTTAAATATCTGAAGGATGATCCTCCTATTATTAGAGAGGATAAGGCAAATATTGTTCTTTCCATTTCTTCCTTTATATCTTCCAAAACCAAAACCATTTTATTTCTAACAATCCATTAATCTAACATATAAAAATAATTGAGTCTTTAAAAAATTTACCACAAAAGAAGAGGAGAGGTGAAGAATAATATATAATCATAGTATTTGTCAAAAACCAAATGCTAAAAACCACTTCTTTCTTATGTTCTTTTTTTCTCTTTTAAAGTGAGTCGTCCCTTTCCCTTTTTAATTTTTGGTGTTAACAAAGAAAGTGGCAGAACAACAACTGTGGTTTTTCAAATGAAAGAAAAAAAGAGATGAGGGTTGAAGTTTAAAGGATGTCAAAGAGAAGCACCGAAATTTCGGGCCCATTCCCCAATATGAGCGCGTGGGATTCAAAAGGTCAACCACAAGCAGACAAGTTTTAATTAAAAGTGGGACCCAAAATATATTATTTTAATAAGAAAAATAAAAACTAACGGGCCACGTCACCCTTTTGTAATGGAAGATAATGAGAGGGACCGAAATAAAAGTTGGGTGACCCCAATAAAATTTTTAAAAGTTCGGTGGCCAAAATGAATGTGCCCTAAAAATTCGGTACGCTTTGTCAAAGAATTAAAAATATGTATGAATATATAATACACACTCCTAAAAAAATAATAATTGAAAAAATTAATTTTGCAGGTTACTCCGCTAATGGGTTTAGTTATATTGACAAACTAAAAAAATGACATCTAAATAAAATGATACTATGTTATCTAAAGTTTCAAAAATAAATAAATATTTAGTTTTTTTAATAATGTATATCATTAATTTATGGTTAGTGTGTTGTTAATCTCAAAATATAACTCATTTTATAATATAATTTAATTATATTATAAATAGTTTTAAAATTGTGCTTTGAAAATGACATATTTATCCTCACTATTTAGCCTATAAATAGTGAATAATTTTAATTTTTTGAGCGAAAAAAGTTATTCCTAAGCAACAGTCTTTTGCTTTGAAACACTCTCATGACCTCAGGAGTCGTTTGTCCATTGTAGAAATTACACATATCGAGACAAATTCGTTTCTAAAGCAGTGAATTACACGACACGATTATTGTTCTGTTTGGTTATTTTATTTAATATTTTCTAGTCAATGCTAATGCCTCCTTTTGCAATAGTATATTTTCTAACATAATGTATAAAATTATATAGACATAAGGATAATTTTAACCCCTAACGTTTACAATATTTGTCATTTTGGCCCTCATCTTTTTTTAAGATAAATTTGACCCTTAACCTATGTTTTTTTTTTTTGAAATAACTCATCTTCTTAACTAGAATGTTGATTAAACCGTTAAATATAACGGTCATGATATAACACATATATGCAAATGTGTTTTAAATGATACTCTTTTTGTCCCATTAGTTTTGTCCTCTGTTGACTTTTTAAAAGTTATTTTTTAAAACTTTGAACTTAATTATTTTAAATATTTAAACAATTAAATTTTATAAAATATATATTTTAAAGCTACTTAATTAAAATAGTAAATTTTAAATAATAATGAGTCAAAATTTAAAAAAAAATTGACAAAAAAAGTCAATGAGAGACATTTTTAATGGGACAGATGAAATTGTTAGAATCAATTCATAAATTAATATGAAATCTAAACCCCAAGATCTATCATGTCAAATCATCAAGAATAATAAACCAAAAACGGAAGCGTACCTGAATTCATTGATAGATTGAAAATTTTGAATCTTGATGTGGAAATCCCAAGAACTTTGGTATTGATCTTCCAAGAAGATAGGTTATCTCTTGAAGTAAAACTCTCTGACGGGGAAGGAGAGAAAAACAAGTTAACCTATTTCTTGGGGACCACTACCTCTTTATATAGTTGATTTATTAAATCAACTATTAAATATTTATAACTCTGCCCCTCATTGAATTATAAATATATCTTATGGTATCTACACTTTTATTTCCATGACAGTTTAATACCCATGACACGCTTAACTTAATTGGTCACTTTATTTTGTGTCATACTTTATAATAGCAACATACATTTTACATATGTGCCCACAATTGCGGATTTTAATCCAACAATCTCCCACTTGGGCAACATATGTTTCCTGATAAATGTACAACCTTATGAGCTCGAAATTTTGCTATTATATAACAGGTATTATATAACAATCTCGTCCATCAACTCTATCCACATAGGATCAAAGCGGTCTTCGCCATATCAATCATGACTGGACCCATCAATGGTCACGTATACAAATATAGTCAAATGACATAGATCAATCATGGATGTGTAGCATGGAAAATTACATGAAATGTGAACCATACATGTCTATTTACAACTGGTCCTCCTAAACCTTAGTGAGATCAACTTTACTGAATTCAGAGTGTGCATAAATCAAAAGAACTTTATTTCTGCAGAAAATAATCTTAAATAACTTTAAACTGAAGTAACTGAAATTGTGTCTAAACCGAATGAGCATTTTTTCAAAATTACAAACTCCCACTAAAACCGAATATCCTTAAATAACATTACACCCACATGAGTAGTGTGCTCATGAAAGACCTAGGGTGATAGTTTCTTAATATGCGCGCAATTATAGAGTTTGTACCAACATGCTCTATAGACACACAATCACTCTGAATTTTCTTTAACAACTAGGAACTTAATATTTATGTGCTACAAATTTGAAGTGTTCCTATTGTTTATAGAATAAATGAATGCATATTTATTGTCACAAAATAACTGAAGTGGTCTTTCTATTCAATCTACAATTAGCAACTCAAGTGACAAAATTCTTTTGCATCAATATTCTATTAGAATCGAAGTCTGTAAACCTAATGATCTCTAACTTACTAGAACTTCGACATGTGAGCATGTAATTTTTGTTCTCTAAAGATATCTCATAACTCTATTGGCTGCTATCTAATAGTCCATACTAGATTTTCTTAAATATCTATCTAACATTCCAACAATGTACACAATTTCCGAACGCATACATACTTAAGTATAAATTAGATTCTCAATAGCTTATGTATAGAGAATCTTTTGGATTTTCTAAATTTCAAGGTTACTTTTAGGGCATTGAGTAAGATAATATTTATCTTCTTTAACAATATGAGTGTCAAGTGGTTTACTCCCACTAAACTTGTAGTATATACAACTGTCAACCAAATTTATCTCAAAACCAAATGAGATAATCGATATGAAATTTATAATTTCATTAATGAGAGTCCTACTTAAGTCCATGGATAGATTTCTTTAATTTACATATCATTGATATTGTATCATAAGACACAACTCTATGATTGTACCATATAAATAGTCTCTTCAATGTCGCCATTGAAAAAAAAATAAGCTTAACATCTATCTAATGTAGCTTAAGACTAAAATAAGAAACAAGCGTCATGGTTATCCTGAAAGAGTCTTTCAATGAAACTGAAGAGAAAGTCTCTAGAAAATTAATGTCTTCTTTTAGAGTGTATCCTTTAAATACAAGACATGCATTATACTCATCCACATTACCATTTGCATCCCTTTTGGTTTTAAATATTTATTTACAACCAATTAGTTTGCACCTTAAGGTAATGAGACAAGTTCCTAAACTTTATTGTCTTGCATAAAATTATACTATTCTTGAATGACATCAATCCACTTTTGAGAGTTAGAACTTTTATGGTCTGATAAAAATGATTGAATCATTTTCTTTCATTCCATTGTTACCTTATTTTCTTAAAGAAATACAATATAATAATCTGAAATAGTATTTCATCTTCCTTTCGTGGACCTCTTTAATGACACTTGTTTTTTTTTTAAGGTTGTTGAGTTTGTTCTTTTAAAACAATTACCTTATCTTGAATGGAAGTTGTTCAACATTGTTTTCTTGAGGTACTTGATTCGCTTCTTGATTAATGATAGGTGTGAAAACCTAAACATCATCAAAAGTGATAGTATGAATTAAATTATAATTCAATTCCTCCTCAATAACAATGCATCTAACCTTATTTCTCCCTCCAAACTCAACATCCTTAAAAAAATTATAAATCTCTCCTTAAAATAATCTTAATTGTGGGGTCATAAAATTTACAGTCTATGGATCACTCAAAATAACCAAAGTAGTTGCTCGCTTTTAAAGTTTAATTTCTTTACATGTGTCCTAATTTATACAAAAGAATCAACACTTAAAAATTTATTGTCGTTTCTTTTGGCTAGAACCCTTAGCAACTTTATTTAAATATTTTCTTTATTTCCCTTATTCTTAAAGACACTAACTAAATGAGCACTAACCAAATAATTATTTTTACACTTATAATGTTTCAATCTTTCTTCCTCTTGAACACGATGAGAAATGAACCCAAATAGAGTATATTTCTCCCTTTGACAGTTGTAACTTGAATTGGTTAAATTGTATAGGAAGCAATATCAAAACCATAAGAACAAACAATTGTTAGAAAGTTCGATCTTATGTGCCTTAAATTTTGAAGCAATATAAAGAATTTTTATAATTTACTCTCTCACATTTCCTTGACCCTTATACTTCATAGACATCAAAGAAAGCATAAGTGATGTCATCTTAACCTTAATGTTTTGGGTAAAACATTTCTTAATTTCGTCAAGGAAACCCTTAGTATGAATAATCTCTTTACATTTGTGCTCCTAAAGATATCTAGAATGTTGTGTTTTATGATCATTAGACTCATGCGATTTGAACGATCTCGCCTCTCAAAGTACCTTTTATAGGTGTTTACCGCAGTGAGAGGTGTAAGTTGTTCTTTCCTTAGTGCAAAGTCTATGTTCATACAACCAAATACTATATGTAAGTGTCTTTTTTTAAATTCCTTGAAATTAGTTTCACTAAACATGAGTGTAGAATGTATTTAACAAATATTATGATAGCAAAGATAAATTACCTAAATATAGAACAAAAATAAAATAAAATAAAACAAGCTCACATAAATATTCATAAGTAAACAAATAAATTCAAAATAATGGCTAGTTCCCCTCAAGATACCAAGCACAACATTAATATCAAGTCTTTGGACAGTAATATTAACTGTAAGTGGTACTCTTGTTGTAGCAATCAAACATTGACAATAAACTATGTCAAACAATAGGCTAATCTTTGGACTAACGTATTGCTCACATAAAATACCTTATAATTGTCACATATTTATCGCCACAGTTGTCGTTGTAATTCTGCCAAATATTAACTTTCCTTTGGGCCAATTAATAAACGCATGAATTACAAAAACCCATAATCATCTTGATATTTTAAATAAATTAATCTACACAAAAGCGGTCACTTTGGTGACATTATGTTTCAATTAATCCATTAAAATACTAGACATCCGAAGCCAAAATATGAATTTAATTGTTTCAAAAATATTTGTCTTAATTTTATCTTTCAATAAACTTAAAAGATAACTAAAATAATAGTAAATTTGAATAAAGGTAAACCTCATATCAAGATATCAGACACTCCATTAATATTTTATCTTTGGACAAAACATTAACTTGCAAGTGATATCTTGGTATAGTAATCAAACATTGATAATAAGAACATGTCAAACAGAAATCTTCCTTTGGGCCGATTTATTGCTCACATATAAAACTGAATAATTATCACATGTTTATTACCACAGTTGCACATGTAATAATGTTAATTATTAACCTTCCTTTGGGCCGATTAATACTAACATAATCCGACTTACATGCACAAAACCTTCTATATTTTAAAATAAAATAATTTTCACAATAGAGGTCACTTTGGTGACTTAATGCTTCAATTAATTTATCTCAAAATATATAACATAAATATACTGATATTCAAATTTAAAATTTTGTAACAGTCAAAACTGAAATTTCTGATAACACTTAAGTTTCCGAAATAACCCAAAATAAGGTTGTCTAAATGGGGCTATCAGAAATTGAATACCGAAATCTTTGACTGTTTCTCAAAAAAAAATTCCTTAAGCATGCATTTGCCGAAATTAAAGTTGAATTCAAAACAACCAATTTTTTTTAACTAAAAGTCAAAATCAAAAGTATCGTATAAATAAATAATTCATATAATAATTACATGGAACCTTAGTATATTCATAATAACCTAATGATCAAACTGAATAGATATGAATTTCATAAGATTAATGGCATGCTTTCCAAAACCAAAACCAAATGTATATTCTGTAGATAACATTAATGGCATAATTAAGCATAATATCAAACAAGTTTAAGCTAAAGGTTATGTAGAAAACTCAACATGATTCAACAAAAAATTCAACCATAATACTTAAACATAAATCGAATATAAAGCTTCGAGAGCTAACCTGAATATAAAATTTCCAAGCCACGGTAAATTTACCACGACAAAGCCCAAGTCAATTTTTTTTCTTAATTACTAACAATCAAAACTAAAATTTTGATTAAACCGAATTGAATATATATTTTAAACTATATATATCACTAATTGCATACATATAAATATTTAAATTAAACGATATATATAAGGTGATATTAATAGTTCTTAAAATTAAAACTGCCGCAATCACCATAGCGAAGGAAATAGAACAATGGTCATGGATTAGCAATTGTCATGATTAACTTATTGTAATACAAAAGCTCTGTGCTACCAAAGTTATGCCAACAACGTGAAACAAAAGAGAAAACTATGAGCAAATTGCCCCAAAGCAGTAGGATTTTTTTTATTTATTCTTTATTCTTTATGTAATACTCAAATCGTAAAAACCCTAATTAACTCATTTAGGAACAGAACAATAAGGATTATTTTTTTTATTCTTTATTTTCTTTCAGGTGGGTAACAATCGAGAACAGAGCAAAGAATTCAAGAATTATCGTAATTAAAATATAAATTGCATAAAGGCCTATTTATTCAATTTATATTATCATAAAATTTGAATTCTCGAAAAGGAAAACAAACAAATTAAACAAAAAATCCTTAACTGAATCTGGAGGTCAAAGATATCAAAAAATATTATACCACACGAATGAATCAATTCAAAAAAAAAAAATGATTCTTAATGATTCAACATGACAAGGCTCTGATGCCACTTGTTAGAATCAATTCATAAATTAATATGAAATCTAAACCCCAAGATCTATCATGTCAAATCATCAAGAATAATAAACCAAAAACGGAAGCGTACCTGAATTCATTGATAGATTGAAAATTTTGAATCTTGATGTGGAAATCCCAAGAACTTTGGTATTGATCTTCCAAGAAGATAGGTTATCTCTTGAAGTAAAACTCTCTGACGGAGAAGGAGAGAAAAACAAGTTAACCTATTTCTTGGGGACCACTACCTCTTTATATAGTTGATTTATTAAATCAACTATTGAATATTTATAACTCTGCCCCTCATTGAATTATAAATATATCTTATGGTATCTACACTTTTATTTCCATGACAGTTTAATACTCATGACACGCTTAACTTAATTGGTCACTTTATTTTGTGTCATACTTTATAATAGCAACATATATTTTACATATGTGCCCACAATTGCAGATTTTAATCCAACAGAAATATCCTTATACCAACTATATATTATTTCTACGTTAAAAATTGACGTGGTCGTGTAAATTTTGGCCTATTTTTCAAAAAATCTTATAAACAACCTTAAAAATCAATTTTTTTTCCAAACAACCCTAAAAGCCAATTTTTTTTACTTGGCCTATTCTACCAATTTTGCAAGGATGGGTGGAAAACGACAGGTCTAGTTTTGTAATTTAGATCAGAAACAAAGGACGATGACTGTAATTCGAAAGATGAAAATGGTCTGGTCCCTGTCTCTTTCGTCCCATACTGACACGTGTAACATGATTTTTCCGGTCTATGATTCAAAACATGGCAGACTGCGTTTTCTTTTAGTTTAGGACTTTCTTTCTATACGTACTTTCTACGGAATAAAAGTATAAATAGTTTCTCCTTTCAATTTTCATACGCACTCAGTTATGAAATTTTATTCATTTCAATGGCATAATTAGTAGGACAGTAAATAATAAGAGTGTTGCGCGAATTATTCGTTTATTAACTCAAAGAAATAAGTGTAAATTTAACAATATATTTATTTGTTAAACAAATTTGTTTGAATGGATATATATTTTGTTATATTATGTTCACGAATAAAATTATTTTTAAATTTATTTTTAGTTTGTTATATGATTATACGCTTGTTTTGTTTATAAGTTAACTTTGTTTATTTAAAGTTGATACTTTTTTATATAAATGATACATTTTGCATAAAATCGTCACAATACACAAATTAGCCACTTAAAAATAAAAAAATAATCAAATAAGGAAAGAGTTTAAAAGTAAATTAAACAACTCAGACCAATGATATATACAAACAAACCTCATTGTTGATGATGAAGGATAAACATCATCAACACAATCATAAAAATATATATAACAATGATGACTCGTTAACAAATTGACATTACTCTAACTCAACTATAAAATATATATGTCATAAAAACAAAAGAAATAAAGTAAACAACATATCACAAAAGCAAAAAAAATAAGTAAAAAAAAACGTAATGTCGGAGTAGATAAAAAGACTCTAGTATATACATACGGTTGGACTCTAGTATTGTCATTTAGTGCGTTGAATTTGTGTGGAATAAAAGGAAATAATTTTGGTATTCGATCAAATATCTGAGCATTTACTGAATAATCGGAATTAATACTACATTTGATATCGTTATTTTGAAATTGATTTTCTAAGATAGTGAATTTTGTTTCCCAAAATTTTGATTCTGTAATTGCTATTATATATATATATCGTCATCATACTATGAATTATAATGTGGGCAATATCCCCTTACATTTTTTTTGAAATAATATAAGTATATTTCTTTTTTATATTTTCACTTTTTGATCATACGCCAATTTTATCTAGATTTAATTATTTTATTAAATATTTTATTTTATACAAACTAGTATGTCAAAGGTATTGTAAATGTTAATATTTGAATTCAGATATATTAGATATCACTTTGTAAAGGTAATTGAAGAACTAATGTTTTGATATAATAATTGAAAACTAATTTTAGACTAAATTGAAAAGATTTTAAAAATGCCTTTAAGTCAAAACAACTTGAAAATAAGTTTTTGGATGTTTTAAATGTCTTTGGCAAGGTTTAAAACGTTTTTAAGTAGCCAAACCAGGTTTTCAAGGTACTTGTTTCAAAACAGGGGACTTGTATCGAAACAGTTTGGAACTGCCAAAATTCGTACCGAAATAGGGCTTGCCCGTTTCCTCCTCTATCTTGAATGGTGGGAACTGCCAAAATCCGTACCGAAATTACTCGTCCTGAATGGTGGCAGCTATGTAAGAGAAGAGTTGAGGATGACTGCATCGCCCATGTCCTCCTCTATCTTGTTCTCAATCGAGTGACCCTTGATTTTTTTTTTCTAAATTTAATGAAACCCTTTCTTTTATGTTATATTCAATTCCTATCCAGTCATAACAAAAAAGTCGATTTAATCTAGTGGTTAACGTATGAGTTTTGATTTATTCAGCCCGCTAACTTTAAAAATTTTAAATTTTAAATTAATTGGAGGTTGTCATGTGTCATCGTACAATTGGTCCTTTTATTATATAATAAAAATAAAGAAAAATTCTACTACGTGCGACGAACACTGCTGAACACCACTAATGTTGAACACCGATGAACATCATTAAATTGATTAATAAAGATTAAAAATTTCAAGGACTCCACATACAACTAATAATTATTTAAAAAATCAATTAAATTATTTTTCATATATATCAAAATTTTGAAATTTTTTAGGGTTATATTTTGATACACAAACTGTGTGAAAAAATTTACCCAACCCTTCTATAAAATTTAAAACCTAAATCCCAAACCCTAAAACCTAAATCTTAAACCTTAAACCCTAAATTACTCATCCTGAATGGTGGCAGCTATGTAAGAGAAGAGTTGAGGATGACTGCATCGCCCATGTCCTCCTCTATCTTGTTCTCAATCGAGTGACCATTGAATTTTTTCTCTAAATTTAATGAAACCCTTTCTTTTATGTTATAAAAAATTTCAAAAGTTTAATATATATGGAAAATAATTTAATTGATTTTTTAAATAATTATTAATTGTATGTTGAGTCCTTGATATTTTTAATCTTTATTAATTAATTTAATGGTGTTCAGCGATGTTCGTCACACGTGGTAGACTCATCCTAAAAATAAAAATTAGATTTTGTTAGATGTAAATAAGGCATAATGTAAAAAAGAAAAAAATTATTAATTAAAGCTATGTGGCAATAATATGTGAATAAGACAATGAATAAGATAAAAAGTGATGGTAGACGAATTCCTTTCATATATAAATGTAAGAGTATTTGATTTATTTTTTAGACAATAATTATGTCTAAATATAAAAATAAATTTATATAATCATATATGAAAATAAAATAATTTTTTAATCATTTAAAAAATAAAAAAACGTAAAAAATATAAGATTATATTTCTTAAAAGAGTTAGGATCAACTTACACAATGTAAAACTCTTTAAGTTTTACACGTTTTCTGGATCGTTAGATGGAGGGAATGGATGGCTCAGATTAATTCCTTACTCTCTTTTTTTTTTCGAGTGATAATCTTTACATATTTACTGTTAATCTCATCCATTTGTTTCACTCATCCAACGGTCCAAAAAACGTGTAAAACTTAAAGAGTTTTACCCTGTGTAAACGGATCCTATCCCTTCTTGAAATTTATATAATATAAATGAAAATATAATTGAAAACGTTGTTGAAAATGTTTGAATAGACAAAAATAATAAACATTAACTAATATATTAATTAGCATGTATGTTTTTTCCCCTAAAGAATTGAGAAAAGACATGAAGTTTAGCTTTTTAGGAGCGTCTTGATCTTTTGGATTCTGCCAAAAGAAAAGTACACTATATTCTATACATATTGGTTTCTGCTTTCTATCACAATCAGCAAATGACTGCTTAGATTTGGATAATTAGCCTTTAATTCAATAAGTGTTTAGCTTAATTACATGTAGGGTTCGGTGGACTTTGTAATTAAGAAGCACTTTCAGGCAGTACTGTGAACAAGACCGCCTTGGCTTTATTAGTTGTTGTTTGGCTTTACTTTCCTAGGTAATGCTGTTGAAAAATCTCCACGAGACGACTAATAATAGTTTTTTTTTCCAAGTCAAATAAAAACTGTAGAGATCAAGGAAAACAAAACGTTATAAAAGTTGGTCCAATCTCTTGATATTTTCGTTTTAGAGGTTGTAATATACCATATTAACTAGATGCCCCTCGACTATGTTTTTCTTACGTTATTCTACTCTGTAATTATTGTTACATGTGTTCTTGCTTCCTTGGTTTTTAAGGTATTGGGGAATGATAAATATAGCTATTTATTTATTTATCCAATGTTTAAATGATAAAATCAGTTGTATTACAAATGATTTTTTATATATGTTATATTATTATGTTATTATTGATGGTGCTTAATTTTTAGTGTTGACGGTAGTGTTTAGTTGTATGTTTATATATATATACACACACGATCCTTTTATGGAAAGATAGAATTAGATTTGAAGAGCAAAAATTGCATGTATGATGAGTGTGATTATGTCATTAACACTAATCTTAATATATTAATAATACATTAAAATATTTTTTTTAAAAAATAAAACCAACTAGAAGAAAGACACATGATAATCTCTATAGCCATCCTTGTGAAATTTAATAAAGAAAGAGTTCAAACTCGATAACAGTCTATATACGTGAACATGCATACTATGTAAAACATAACTAGTTTTACACTAATCAATGACCATTGGATGAGTGAAATGGATGAATGATATTAGAAGTAAGGTATGTGAAGATTATCACTTGGAAAAAAAGTAATGAGTTAATCGCATCTATTCATTTCACCCATCTAATATCCATGAATTAGTGTAAAACTAGTTAAGTTTTACATTGGGTAAGTGAATCCTAACCCATATATATATGAAGGTTATCACTTGAAAAAAAAGTTGGGAATTAATCTCAACCATCAATTTCCTCCATCCAACGATCCAAAAAATGTGTAAAACTATGAATTTTACATTATGTGTAAAGTTTTACAATAATCCATGACCATTGGATGAGTAAAATAGATGGATGAGATTAGAAGTAGGATATGTGAAGATTATCACTTGAAAAAAAAAAGTAAGGAGCTAATCTCATCCATTCATTTTACTCATCTAATGGTCATGGATTAGTGTAAAACTAGTTGAATTTTACATAGTGTAAGTGGATCTTAACCCTATGTATATATATGGGTTAAGATCCACTTACACAGAATATAAAACTCATAGTTTTATACGTTTTTTGGATCGTTGGATGGGAGAAATGGATGGCTGAGATTAATTCTCAAATTTTTTCCAAGTGATAATCTTCACATATTCTACTATTAATCTTAGTCATCCGTTTCACTCATTTAACGATAAAAAAAGTGTAAAACTTTAAAACTTTTACATTGTATAACTAGATCATATATATATTCAAAGACCAAGTTTAAATCCTTTTTAGTTGGAATGAGCACAAATTGTAGTAATTTTATTGTTGTTCTTCAACTTCTTTATTAAAAAAATGTATTTTTTTATTTCAGATTAAAACAATGCATGAGATGGAGAGAAAGTGGGAATAATATTGGAAAGGCAACGATGAATAATGGGTGTAATAATCCGATTAAAAGCAAAAATGGTAAGGAAGTATGTAGTTGAATAAAATGCAAATTTAGTGATTGATATTGGTCATGGTCTATACATTTGACCACAGAATCCTTTGATTTTCAATTCAAAACAACCTAATGATGGTGGATGAACCAATCTCAAACGGTAAAAACTCAAGACCCTGCTTCGTTTTAACCTCGGATGCTAGCGTTTCATGAACAAGACGTGCCTTAAAATATATACTACCATGAGCTGTTAAAGACACTTTAACGACACAAATTTCTAACCCTTTTCCCCCTTCCTTTGATTTTTCTTTAAAAAAAATTACTTTTCTTCTTTTGTAGTGAAATTCCTTCCACTCACTTCACCCATATGGCTTATGTCAGTGTTTTTGTGCTACTCTCATTGACCATATTCCCCACAATTCCCTCTTTCCTTGTTTTTTTTTCCCTTCAATTTGAACGTTAATATATAATCAGTGCAGAGCTAAGATCAAACATTAAAATGGGTAAAAGTTTATTAAGTATTTAAATTTAAAAATTAAGAGAGACAAAAACTTTATTTTTATCACTATTTAAATTAAAAGGGACATCAAATACAATTATATCAAAAGTTTTGTAATTCCACATTAAGTAATAAATTATGATATTTACAAAAATAAATTTTAAATAAATGAGATGTATGATGTTTATATAACAATGTTATACATGGGTTCGTATTTTATACACTTTCAATTAAATTTTTAAATAATATAAAAACTAACACGTTAATAACTCAACAGAAAATGGAAGGTCAGAGAGAATATCCAGGTAGCCGGAGTCTACCCAAGGAGATCGGAGATCGACGCAAGGTGAAAAGCTCGGGCAGCGAAGTGACTGAAGGTTAGAGAGAATATCCAGGCACCCAGAGTGTACCCAAGGAGATTGGAGATCGACACAAGGTGAAAAGCTCGGGCAACGAAGTGACCGTCTTTGTAAACAATGTAAGCAAACATATTCATTGGTTAACGCTTAAGGAGGCTTTCTCGGCGTATGGGAAGGTGATTAGGGTTTACATAGCGTACAATAGTGTGAAGCGAAGAAATCGTCCAACAACTTTTGCTTTCATCAGCTACACCAATTGTGAAGAGGGTAAGAAGGCAGTTGAAAAAGGGCACGGAAGGAAGATGGATGGCCATGCCATATCGGTGCTCTTTGAAAAGTATCAGGCAAAGACAACTCCAAAGCATAGTAGGGGAGGTAGGGTAAAAGGCACGCAACAACCTGGGAAAGAAACAACTTCCCCATTGATTATAAAGGGTAGATCGTTCAAAGACGCCTTACTTAATCAGTGGAGAAACCAAGAACCGCATGATAATTCCAAAGAACAACTTGTCTCTGGCTTAGAGGAAAATAATGAAAAGTGCAAGATGTTAGCTCAGAAACAAGATATCATTCCAATTTCTGTTTCAATAGCCATGGAGGAGAAAGAATGGCTAAATAGGTGTTTTGTGTGTCAAGTGAATAGTATGTATGACGCTAAATTCGTGCAGCAGGCTCTCAGGTCAGAAGATTTCAAAGTTAAGGTTAGCGTATGGTCTTGATATTATATCATAGTTAAGTGCATGAAAGTGGAACAAGTATCAATCTTCTGGGATATGAAAACTTCTTTACTGCAGTCCTGGTTCATGGATATAGATACACTAACCAACTTTATGGATGCTAAGAAGCTCAGAATATGGCTATTAATAAAAGGTTTACCCATATATGCATGGTATGAACAAGTGATCAGCGCAATAGCTAGAGTGCGGGGAAAGGTACTGAAAATTGATGAAGAAACCCTGAACATGGAGCGATTTGACTATACGCGGGTCCTGATAGGAGTTAGCTCTCTGGCAAACATTCTGCCATGCTCCAGATTTGAGGTGAATGGGAAGGTAATAAAAGTCAAACTCTCAACGGCTGAGTACGGGGAAGAACGACAATGGATCGATGGAGGGGAGCTGTTAGCGCCCAGTGTAGATGCTCCCAGTTGTCGTTTCGAAAACTGAAACAAAGTAATTAATGCAGAAATAGGGTCGCCTTATTCCAAGATAGTGGGTTGGCAGGGTCAGAATGTTGACACAGATGGCAAATATGAGGATTTCGAAGAGACTCAACCCAAAAAGGTAAAACATCTGAAGCATGACAAGGTAGGGCACAACGTCTCTGAGGCTATGTTTGAGATACCCGTTGCCCTAGAAACAATATCATCAGATTACTCCACAGGCCAAAGTGAATCACGCGGCCCAGTGCTAGATAAATCCACGGGGTTATTCACCATTAAACCAAGATACTGGAAGGCTGGGATCGGCCCATTGCTTGGGCCCCTGAGACATGCATCGTACTGCAAGGCTCCAAAAAAGGGAATCCAGGAAAAGAATTTGGGGCTTCTTCAACACATGTGATCGTGAGCCAAAACAGAAGTGTCAATAATTCGACAGAGAAAGTTGCAACTAAAGATGGAGACCTAGCATTGAGAGAAGCCAGAACCTGTCTAGAGGTTTGTAATGTGGCTGGGTTGTTCTTCGAAGACAAAGATGAGGTAGTGTGCGATAGATTAATGGAATTGGAGGGGAGGGCAGAAGGGGGACAGTGAGGCGAGTAAAGCACCGGTCATAACTTTCGCCTTATTACTATTTGTAAATCATGCACAAAAATTTATTTGTTTCCTGGAATGTTCATGGATTGGGCAAAGCAGATAAAAAAGTAGTGGTTAGAAGATGGATACTGAAGAACATAGCAGAAGTAATGTTTATCCAGGAGTCGAAGCTCCAGACAATTGACCATAGAGTCATGAAGAAGATATGCGGGTTCTCCAGTAATCACAATTGGGCGTTTTCAGCTGTTAATGGGTTGTCGGGAGGGCTAATATCTATTTGGGAGCCGAATGTCTTTGAATGCCAATCAGAAATTATAAAACTAAATTTCATTGCTTTAAGAGGGAAGTTACTATACCATTCCTGCAATCTTAACTGTTTACTGGTAAACGTTTACGCTCCCTGCGATGGAAAAGAGCGGCAGGGTGTCTTCAACGAATTAGCATCACTGGTAACTGATATCAATCTTCTGGTTCTATTGGGGGGAGATTTCAACGTTACCCGAGTAATAGAGGAAAGATCGAGTCAACATGCATCTAAAGGTGAGATGGAGGCGTTCTCAAATTTCATTGATTCGTTATGTCTGGTAGATCTACCATTAGAAGGAGGCCATTATACGTGGTCTAGCTTGAGAGAAATCCCTACATTTAGCAGAATCGATAGATTCCTTATATCTCACGACTTTCTATATTCATGGCTAGAAATTTCGCAACACTTACTGCCGAGAAGCATCTCAGACCACAATATGATTGCAATAAAAATCATCCTTCAAGAATGGGGGCCCAAGCCGTTTAGATCATTTGATGTTTGGTTGGAGGATAAAGGTTTCACTGAGATGATAAAAGTCATATATGAGGAGAAGAGGTCGCAAGGTATTGCGGCAACTCTAAAAGAATGTAAAAGACAGTCTAAATCTTGGCTGGAGTGTAGGAATCGTCAAACAGAGGGATCCATTACTTATTTGGAAGAAAGACAAATGAAGCTGGAGGAGAAAATCGCGACATAGATAAAGGATCGCCAAATTATCACAATGCTACATTCAGTTAGAGCAAATCTTTGGCAAAGGGTCAGAGAGGAAGAACACGAATGGCTACAGAAATCAAGGCTACAGTGGCTGGAAGCTGGAGATAAGAACTCTAAATATTTTCATTCGATCGCTTCTGTTAGGAGAAGAACAAACTTTCTCCAACAATTGAAGGTAGGAAATGAATCATTTGTGGAACCCGAAAAAAATAAAAGAAGTGGCAAAACATTTTGAACAGTCTTTCAACAATAAAAATCCTCTACTAAAGGTAGGAAAGTTGGATTGTGATATGAAAAGGTTAAGTCAGGAATCATCAAGCAATCTAGAGGTTCCTTTTTCTACAGAAGAAATATGGTCGACACTAATTGCCATGGATGGTTCTCGGGCACCAGAACCAGATGGATTTAACTTAGCATTCATTAAAAGGTTTTGGCAGAACATAAAGGAGCAGGTTTTAGAATGTTTCGAGGAATTTTATTACGGGAGGCAAATGGAATCATCGCTAAATCACTCTTACATTGTTTTGATTCCGAAAGTGAAGAATCCATCATCAATTGGTGATTATCGACCGATTAGTCTCGTGGGGAGCATGTATAAATTGATATCAAAAGTCCTAGCAAGGCGTCTAAGCCAGGTCATCTTTGAGTTAATAGGAGAATCACAGTTTGCATTTTTTTCATGGGAGACAAATATTGGACTGTTCGTTGATATTTAATGAGTTGATTGACTCTTACAGAAGAAGGGGATTAGAAGGAGTTGTCGTCAAGGTCGATTTTCAAAAAGCATATGATTTGATAAACTGGAGTTTTTAATGTTTATGATGAAGAGAATGGGGCTTGGGTAACGTTGGTGCAGTTGGATTAGATGGTGTGCATCCTCTACCAAGATTTCAGTGTTGGTAAATGGCTCTCTAACTAGAATTTTTTCAATTTTGCGTGGACTACGTCAGGGTTGTCCGTTATCTCATTTTTTATTTAATATCGTGGCCTAGGGCCTGAGCTCCTTATTTCGACAGGCAGTAGCCAAAGGCTTATTCTCTGGATTTCACGTTGGAAACAACAGTATGGTAATCTCACATCTTTAATTCGCTGATGATCTAATTATGTTTTGTGGAGCAAGTGAGACACAGATCAGGAATGTAATTCGTATACTGAGAGGTTTTGAGTTGCTGTCAGGCCTAAAAATCAACTTGGGCAAGTCAAAATTACTGGGAGTGAATGTGAATCCTCAAAAGCTTGAGGAATTGAGCGCCATGATACATTACAAAGTTGAATCCTTCCCATCTGTCTACCTCAGATTACCGCTGGGCCAACATAGAAATTCAACAACTCTATGGAACCCGATAGTTGAGAAGTTCCATTCGATGTTCGTCGGATGGAAAATAGAACTCTTGTCGTTTGGGGGTCGAGTTTCCTTGATAAAATCAGTATTTTCAAATATACCCTCATATTTCCTGTCATTATATCCCACGCCGGCACCAATTTGTAATACTTTAGCAAGGTTGGTGTCTAAATTCCTATGGGGATCTCTTGACCGAAGATCGATTCATTGGGTGAGTTGGGAGATGTTGTGTCGTCCAAAAGAGGAAGGAGGACTAGGACTCTGTAATTTTCATATCAAGAATAAAGCTATGCGTAGCAAATGGCTATGGCGGTATGGAACATAAAAGAACAGTCTATGGAGGAAAACGGTGGATGCTATTTATAATTATAATTAGAATTCCATTCTCCCGCAATCCTTAGCATCACCTAAGAAGTCTTGGATATGAAGAAGCGTTACCTCGCAACTAGATCGTGATGACTCTGTGTTCCTGAAAAATGTCAGATATTGTGTGGGGAACGGTAAGTTAATCCAATTCTGGGAAGTTAGCTGGATTGGATCCATGTCCTTAAAATTGGCTTTCCCAAGGATTTATTCGTTGGCAGTGAAAAAGCAGGGGTAATTGATGAATTTGGAGAGTTCATAAATGGTAGTTGGAACTGGAAGATTGAATTGAGAAGAAGGCTATTCGACTGGGAACATGAGGTTTGGAGGGAGTTTATGAGCTTAATTTCCAATTGTCGGATTCATGCCGAAATCCAAGACAATATTCGATGGGCAGCTTCTTCCAACGGGATTTTCTCAGCAAAATCCTTTGTGGCAGCAGGGTCACCAAATATTGGGGAGGAAAAGTTAGTGTTGTGTAACATCGCCCCTCCGAACGTGGAATTTTTTGTATGAAAAGTTATGCACGATAGAATTCCAATTAAAACTGAATTATTTAAGAGAGGATGTATAACTCAACAATCAACATGGTTCCCTCTGTGCAAAATAGGGCTAGAATCAATCTCGCATCTCTTCTGCCACTGTATATTCACGTGGAACCTATGGCATAAATGGATAGGGACGTGGAAGGCCCATTTCACCATGCCAAGGGACATACATCTCGTGATATAAGAATGGAGTTCAATCCCCAGATCTCATCTAAATAACCAGGTATGGAATCTAAGTTTTTTTCTGCTTAATCTAGTCTTTATAGCTGCACATGAATGAGATCGTGTTCAATGATACCAAACCGGATTTGGATTTGCTTTATGAGACGGCTATCACGAGATTAGGTTGGCGGTGTAAGGCGAAGTGGTCAGAGATTAAGGTTTCAATTGCTGATATTACTAGAGATCCGTTATATTTGAGTTGTATCAACATTTCCAAATTGAACGAGGGTCAGAATGATTGGAGTTGTCCTAGAAAAGGCGAGTTGAAGTTCAATATTGACGGAGCAGTAAGAGGAAGCTTTGGGGAAGCCGATATAGGTGGGTGTTTGAGGGATGAGAATAAGAGGACCCTAACCTCATTTTCGAAGCCTATTGGAAGATCTGATGTGATGTCTGCAGAAATTCAAGCCATTGTGGAAGCCATAGAGGTGTTTAAGGGCTCGATTTGTTACAAGAAGTTTAAGTTGATTGTGGAAAGTGATAGTAAATCAGCTGTAGAATGGATTCAAAACCCCACCTCACTAGAGGTCTTTAAACCTTTAATCTGGCGATGCAAAAATTCTATGGTTGCTGTGGATTGTGTAATACAGCATGCGCGCATAAAATGTAATGCAACAACAGATAAATTAGCTAAGGAAGGGTTATCTAGAAATGGTGTAATTGTAAAACAAAGGGAGGCTATCGAGATAGGTTAACAAAGGGTCTTGTTTTCAAGGAAGATGATACGTATCCGGTTGCGTGATGACCGAATTCGTATGTGATGTTGCCCGATCGTGATTCTAGTATGAAGTTGCAAACTTGAAACTTGAGTGTGGAAGTAATGTATATGGAATGAAGATGGTGAAAGTTGTTGTTGTAATAGGTGATGGAATGGTTGGTGGTTATGGTTTGAAAGATAAATGTAAGGGGAAAAATGGATAGAAGTTGATATGGATATATGGAATAGAATCGGTGTGGAACAAGGAAGAACCAACAAAATAGTGAATGTTGACCCAAACCTTACACGTCCTTACCCTTTGTGAAATGATGGAAGTAGGTTGGATTGTGACCCTTTAGCTATAATTGAGCTAAGAACCAACAATATAATCAAATGGAAGTGATGGTGGAATGGTGGAACGTGACCCGCTAGCTAGAAAGCTAGGAACCAACGCTATAAAGAGAATGGAATGAAAAGGGAAAATTTGCCACAAGACTAGCTTGAAAGCTGATAAAGTTCTTAAAGAACAATGAAGAGAACACTCTCATATATTTTCATAAAAAAAAAGGTCTTTTACAAAGGCAAATGAGCATCCTATTTATAGTACATGGCAGCCTAGAATTTGAATGGACAAAACAATGCATTAAGGCTCCAATTTATGACATTCAATGGTTTGTCTTCAATCCTATCAAGTGTGGCTGGCCATTTGTGTAATTTAGAATGAATTTGGACATAATAAGGCTTGAATGAAGACTTATACACGTCCAAGTGATGCATCCTTTGATATTCCACTTGCTTGGCTCTTAAAAGTGCATGTAGATGACTTGGAATGAATCTGCCCGTGTTTGCATCTAAGTGTATGTGTCTCTTCCACTTCCTTTCTTTATTTCTCAACTTTATTGGCTGAATAAAAGCATAATAAAGTCTTCTAAATGCTTCATCCCCCATGGAATTCAAAAAGACTCTCTTTGAATGGTGATAAAGATGGCATGTCTCCTTGAAGAAGATGAAAAGTCTTCAATTGTTCCCATCTTAATCCCAACGTATAATGACACTAAAAACACATAAAATATTAATCAAAATATGATAAAAATGTTATGCAAACTTAAAGAATTAATTGAACAAGTTCAATGAATGAACTAGTTTAATTAATGAACCTACATGCTTAAATGAAACACATACATAAGTGAAGTATTTTCATAAATGAAGTGCTTGCATAAATGCATAAACAAGCATATTTATTCTCATGGAATGAATGAACTATTATGCAACTACTCATGCAAATTCTCATGCAACTACTCATGCAACTTATTTCAACTTTCCAACAAACTCAAAACGTTGCAAGATCTAATTGTTGCTGTCGTTTCTTCATTCATTTTCCAGCATTGGCAAAGCAAACTTTCCACAACATCTTGAATCATTTTAGCTCTTGCACGAGTCATAGGACCTCTAGGAAATTCATTGGAATTCTTGCTGGTTGTGGTCACATCATTCCCTCCCTCTTGAAAGCGATTTGCCCCCAAATCGTCACCTGCATCATAAGGGGATAGATCAGCAACATTGAAAGTAGCACTCACATTATACTCACCGGGAAGGTCTATTTGATAAGCATTATCATTAATCCTCTTGACCACTTGGAAAAGACCATCTCCTCGAGGCATAAGTTTCGATTTGCGTTGGGCTGGAAACCTCTCTTTCCTCAAGTGCAACCAAACCCAATCTCCGGGTTCAAAAGTTATTCGTTTCCTCCCTTTGTTAGCTTGTTGCTCATATTGCTTTGTTCTCCTCTCAATGTTCTCCCGCACTTGTTGGTGAAGCTTCTTCACAAATTCAGCTCTATTTTTCCCATCCTTATTTTTGAATTGATCAATAGGCAAAGGAAGCAAATCAATTGGGGTCAAAGGATTGAAACCATATACCACTTCAAATGGAGAACATTTAGTGGCGGAATGCATGGAGCGATTGTATGCAAACTCAACATGTGGCAAGTCCTCTTCCCAAGTCCTTAGATTCTTGCGTATAATTGTCCTAAGAAGCATGGACAATACACGATTGACAACTTCAGTTTGGCCATCCGTTTGTGGATGACAAGTTGTAGAAAACAACAGCTTTGTTCCAATCTTACTCCATAACGTCCTCCAAAAGTGACTCAAGAACTTCACATCTCGATCAGACACAATAGTTCTTGGAACTCCATGTAATCTCACAACTTCCCTAAAAAACAGATTAGCAATATGGGAAGCATCATTAGTCTTGTTGCATGGAATGAAATGAGCCATTTTTGAGAATCTATCTACTACAACAAAAATGGAATCTTTGTTATTCCTTGTGCGTGGAAGTCCTAGCACAAAATCCATGGAAATATCCTCCCATGGAGCATTTGGAATTGGTAATGGTGTGTAAAGTCCATGGGGCATGACTTTGGACTTTGCCTTCTTACATGTGATGCAATGCTCACACCACTTCTCCACGTCTCGTTTCATCTTTGGCCAATGCAAATGTTCTTGCAATATAGAGTGTGTTTTGGCCACTCCAAAGTGTCCTATTAGTCCTCCACAATGGGCCTCTTTGATAAGCGATTCTCTAATGGATCCTTGAGGGATACAAAGCTTTCCTTCCTTGAAAAGATAGCCATCAACCCTACAAAACTTCTTATATGTTCCTTTTTCACATGCTTTGTAAATTTCACCAAAATCATAATCAGATTCATAAAGCTCTTTGATTAAGGCAAAACCTACCAATCTAGAATCCAAAAGGTTAAGAAGAGTATACCTTCTTGATAAAGCATCAGCAACAACATTTTCCTTACCCTTCTTATATTTGATAACATATGGGAATGTTTCTAGGAATTCAACCCACTTGGCATGTCTCTTATTAAGCTTGTGTTGTCCCTTCAAGTGTTTCAGCGCCTCATGATCCGTGTGGATGATAAACTCCTTAGGCCATAGATAGTGTTGCTACGTTTCTAATGCCCTTATGAGAGCATACATCTCCTTGTCATAAGTTGAATAATTTAGAGTTGCTCCACTCAATTTCTCACTGAAATATGCAATAGGACGTCCTTCTTGAGATAATACAGCTCCAACTCCTAAACCTGATGCATCACATTCAATTTCAAAAACTTTATCAAAATCAGGTAAAGATAATAAGGGTGCATTGGTTAAAAGTTGTTTAATCAAACAAAAAGACTTCTCTTGTTCGTCTCCCCAAAAGAAGCTAGAGTTCTTTTTGATAACTCCGGTCAAAGGTGCGGCTATGGTGCTGAAATTGGGAACAAATCGGCGATAGAAACTAGCAAGTCCATGAAAACTCCTCACTTAACTAATGTTAGTAGGTATCGGCCATTCCTCAATTGCTTTAATCTTTTCTTGATCAACCTCCAAACCCTTTGAACTAACAACAAAACCTAAGAACACAACTTTGTTAGTGCAAAATGTACATTTTTGTAGGTTAGCATACAACTTTTCTTTTCGCAAAACATCCAATACTAACCTTAAATGTTGAGCATGATCATTCAAAGTTTGGCTATACACAAGTATGTCATCAAAATACACCACACAAAACTTACCCAAGAATGGTCGAAGTATATGATTCATTAACCTCATGAATGTACTTGGTGCATTAGTTAAGCCAAATGGCATAACCAACCACTCATACAAACCTTGCTTGGTTTTGAATGCTGTCTTCCACTCATCTCCTTCTCGCATTCTTATTTGGTGGTACCCACTCTTAAGATCAATCTTAGAAAAGATGTTAGAACCACTTAATTCATCAAGCATATCATCTAATCTAGGAATAGGATGACGATACTTTACCGTTATCTTCTTCACTGCTCGACAGTCCACACACATACGCCAAGTTCCATCCTTCTTAGGTACAAGTAAAACCGGCATGGCACATGGACTAAGGCTCTCTCTCACATAGCCTTTTTCCATTAACTCGGATACTTGTCTTTGCAACTCCTTAGTTTCTTCCGGATTGCTTCTATATGCTGGTCGATTTGGAATGATAGCTCCGGGAATGAAATCAATTTGATGCTCTATTCCTCGAATTGGTGGAAGCCCATTCGGAATCTCCTCCGGAAACAAATCTTCAAATTCCTGCAATAAAGAGACAATAAAAGATGGCAAACCAGGATCAAGATCATTAGCGTTCAAAAGATTTTCCTTGTACATGAGTACAAGTGCCCATTTCTCTGAAAGCAAACACTTTTTGATCTCTTTCTCTCTTGCAAAAAGAATGGTTTGTTTTCCCTCATTTTTGTCACTCTCTTTGGATTTAAACTCTTTTTCTTTCTCTTTGGCTGTTTTGAAACTCTCTCTCAAGTGGATTTGGTCTTTATGGACTTGTTTTGGTGAAAGAGGGGCTAAAGTGATCTTTTTGGTTTGATGGGTGAAAGTGTAACGGTTGGTATAACCATCATGTATAGCCCTTTTGTCGAATTGCCACGGTCTCCCCAACAAGATATGGCTAGCATGCATTGGTACAACATCACACAACACCTCGTCTTTGTATTTTCCAATGGAAAATGGCACAAGTACTTGCTTGGTGACTTTGAGTTCTCCCCCATCATTGAGCCATTGTAGCTTGTAAGGATGAGGATGCTTTGTTGTTGCCAATCTAAGCTTCTCTACCATCAAAGTACTAGCAACATTAGTACAACTTTCTCCATCAATAATGACAAAGCATACCTTTTCGTTTACATGGCAGCGAGTATGGAAGATGTTCTCGCGTTGATCTTCTCCTTCTATGGCTTGCACGCTTAGGATTCTTTTCACAACAAGAACCTCACCATGTACAACATGTTCCATCTCTTCTTCTTCTTCTTGGATAGGAACATCATCTTCTTCCTCCTCTTGGTCAGTTTCGATCTCTCCATCTTCTCGAATGAGCATTGTGTTGTGATTTGGACATTGGCTAGCAATGTGACCTCGCCCCAAGCATTTGAAGCATTGCACATCACGAGATCGAACTGGCATAGCGGTGCTCTTTCCCTTACTAGTTTCGGCAATGGGTTTGGCACTCTTTGTTGGAACGCTTCGTTCTTTAGGCGTAAAGGATGCCTTCTGTTTGTAGGTACCTTGCCCCCATTTAGGAGAAGAGCCTCCATAGGCACGGGTTGTGCCCTTCCTTTTGAGTTGCCTCTTGACCTTCATGGCCATATGAACCATGTCTTCGATCTCCACATAATGTTGCAACTCAACAGTGGCTGCAATATTAGGATCAAGGCTGGATAGAAATCTTGCCATGGTGGCTTCTCGATCCTCATCAATGTTGGCTCGGATCATGGCTACTTCCATCTCTTTAAAGTAATCCTCAACACTACGGTTGCCTTGGGTGAGATTTTGAAGCTTGTTGAACAACTCCCTATGATAGTGAGTTGGAACAAACCTCCTACGCATAACGGCCTTCATCTCATTCCAAGTAGAAATTGGATGTTCGCCATTGCGTCTCCTGCTAGATGTCAACTGATCCCACCATATTAGTGCATAATCTGTAAATTCAATGGCTGCAAGTTTTACCTTCTTAAGCTCGGAGTAGTTGTGGCACTCAAAGATGTGCTCAACTTTTTTTTCCCATGCAAGATAAGCTTCAGGATCCGTTCTTCCTTGGAAAGAAGGAACGATTATTTTGATGTTGCTAAGATTATCATCAACTCTTGGTCGAGCTCTTTGGTTCCTAGGTTCTCGACGCCTCAAAATTTGCTGGGAGGCTCGCTCGTCTATGAGTTCTTCATCCACCTCTCCCTCATACTCTTCCTCGTGATCTGAATTATGCCTTCGTTGAGATCTTTCCTCCAAATGATCTAATCGTTCTTGCATCGGCCCCAACCTTTGTTGCAACAACCTGTCCATCTCTCGGATAATATCTTGAAGATTGGAGTTAGTTGCATCTACGTTAACATTATTACTAGCACCAATAGTGTTTCTCACGGAATCTTGAGACATGATTAACTAATAAACCTCACTAGCAAAAATTCTCACCGTTACACTCCAAGGAAAACACTCACACTCGTGTTTCACTCGGGATGGCTTTTACCCTTGATGTGCACTCTTGCCTTTTACCGCTCTTGTTCTCCTATCAAAGTCCTTAGAGAACTTACTCAAGGCTTAACAAGTTTGCTTGTGGAAATTGGCTGAAAGAAAGGGTTTAGAAAAAAAGGCTATAGGTAGAAAAGTAAAATGATTAGAAAATAACAAGGCAATAGGAAATAATAATTTTCTGAATTGAGTATTACCAACAACAACCAAACTTCCCTTTTTTTTTCTTTTCTTTTCTTTCTTTTTTCTTTTTTTCCTTTTTTTTCTTTTTTTTTTCTTTTTTATGCAAACCGGGAAGAGAAACACTTAACTTACTGAATCAAAATAGCTCTGATGCCAAATGATACGTATCCGGTTGCGTGATGACCGAATTCGTATGTGATGTTTCCCGATCGTGATTCTAGTATGAAGTTGCAAACTTGAAACTTGAGTGTGGAAGTAATGTATATGGAATGAAGATGGTGAAAGTTGTTGTTGTAATAGGTGATGGAATGGTTGGTGGTTATGGTTTGAAAGATAAATGTAAGGGGAAAAATGGATAGAAGTTGATATGGATATATGGAATAGAATCGGTGTGGAACAAGGAAGAACCAACAAAATAGTGAATGTTGACCCAAACCTTACACGTCCTTACCCTTTGTGAAATGATGGAAGTAGGTTGGATTGTGACCCTTTAGCTATAATTGAGCTAAGAACCAACAATATAATCAAATGGAAGTGATGGTGGAATGGTGGAACGTGACCCGCTAGTTAGAAAGCTAGGAACCAACGCTATAAAGAGAATGGAATGAAAAGGGAAAATTTGCCACAAGACTAGCTTGAAAGCTGATAAAGTTCTTAAAGAACAATGAAGAGAACACTCTCATATATTTTCATAAAAAAAAAGGTCCTTTACAAAGGCAAATGAGCATCCTATTTATAGTACATGGCAGCCTAGAATTTGAATGGACAAAACAATGCATTAAGGCTCCAATTTATGACATTCAATGGTTTGTCTTCAATCCTATCAAGTGTGGCTGGCCATTTGTGTAATTTAGAATGAATTTGGACATAATAAGGCTTGAATGAAGACTTATACACGTCCAAGTGATGCATCCTTTGATATTCCACTTGCTTGGCTCTTAAAAGTGCATGTAGATGACTTGGAATGAATCTGCCCATGTTTGCATCTAAGTGTATGTGTCTCTTCCACTTCCTTTCTTTATTTCTCAACTTTATTGGCTGAATAAAAGCATAATAAAGTCTTCTAAATGCTTCATCCCCCATGGAATTCAAAAAGACTCTCTTTGAATGGTGATAAAGATGGCATGTCTCCTTGAAGAAGATGAAAAGTCTTCAATTGTTCCCATCTTAATCCCAACGTATAATGACACTAAAAACACATAAAATATTAATCAAAATATGATAAAAATGTTATGCAAACTTAAAGAATTAATTGAACAAGTTCAATGAATGAACTAGTTTAATTAATGAACCTACATGCTTAAATGAAACACATACATAAGTGAAGTATTTTCATAAATGAAGTGCTTGCATAAATGCATAAACAAGCATATTTATTCTCATGGAATGAATGAACTATTATGCAACTACTCATGCAAATTCTCATGCAACTACTCATGCAACTTATTTCAACTTTCCAACAAACTCAAAACGTTGCAAGATCTAATTGTTGCTGTCGTTTCTTCATTCATTTTCCAGCATTGGCAAAGCAAACTTTCCACAACATCTTGAATCATTTTAGCTCTTGCACGAGTCATAGGACCTCTAGGAAATTCATTGGAATTCTTGCTGGTTGTGGTCACATCAGAAGATATGGAACAACTATCCGAATGTAATAGCTATGATACGATGCACTCTTTTTCTTCCATTTACGTTAGGGAGGTTTTTAACGAGGCTCGTATCATGACATCGTTTCCATTATAGTCATAAATAACAGATACTCTCTATTAAAAAAAAACACGTTAATAACTCATGTTTTGTGTAGATTTTAATATATTAATCTATTTTTCTATTTCTTGATATCATGTTTTAATGATATATAAATTATTCAAAATATATAGAAAAAATATGTGATGGGAGTTTAGAGTTTAGAATCCGTTTACGTTATGTAAAATTCATAAAATTTTACAATAATGTAAGATCATTGGATAAGGGTAAATTAATGTATGAGATTAAACCTTTCTTTTTTTCCTCTTAAAAATATTCATATGTGTAACTTTTAATCTCAGTCATTAATTTACATTATCCCTATAAGGATAGGATCCACTTACATTGAATGTAAAACTCATAGTTTAACACATTTTTTGGATCGTTAGATAGATAAAATGGATGGTTGAGATTAACTCTTTACTTTTTTTTCAAGTGATAATTTTCACATAACATACTGTTAATCTCAACCATCCATTTCACTCATCCAACGATCCAAAAAATGTGTAAAATTTAAAAACTTTTATACTGTGTAACTTGATCCTATCTCATATATATATATATAGGGTAGGATCTACTTACACAATTTTTTTTTTAAGTTTTACACGTTTTTTGAATCGTTGGATAAATGAAATAGATGACTGACATTAACTCCTTATTTTTTTTCTCAGTGATAATTTTCACATATTTTACTGTTAATCTCAACCATTATATATATATATATATATATATTATGTTTTGGTCTAAAAGCAAGTCGGGGGTTCCTGTTTGAGATCCGAGCTTAACAGAGTGTCATGCTGCCACTCCCACTACACATTTTCTTAATTTAACCTATCCATTTCCTCATATATATTGATTTGTTGTTGCTACTAAGCCCAATGTTAGGCAGATGATTAGATTTATTACTCCAATATTTTGCATTTGACTGAATCTCTCTCTTTCTCATCTTTTCATATTCTCCTTCTCTACACACA